>WFMF01000179.1:0-349563 GCA_011033025.1 Beroe forskalii | reverse complement strand
TTTCGGCAGTATTCTTGGTACACTTTCGATTTATGTCCTACTGCATTTGGCAAATTTCCAAAACATAGACGTAACACGCGGCGACGTTTTCATTTTGAAACTAATTTTATTTTGTAAGCACTTAGCCGCGCGTGAGCTGCGCGCGCGCGGCGCGCAACAAGCAAGTTGCGAGCGCGGCTCTTGGTTGGCATTTCGTACCGATTCAACGATTCACGTGACCAACAATGAAGAAACTTGTTGGATCACTCTCATATATGTTAGAAAGTTTCTTCCCTCTTATTTAATGAAAGTTGTATCAAACTAAAATATTGATCTAGATATCGGATATCATGCGTGCGTGATGCGACGTACATTGCTGATTGCGAATGCCGACTGTTTTAACATTCAGCTAAGTCTAGACAGATTAACTTGGCATGTATTTCTGTGTAATTTGTAAACATTCCAGTTGAAGTGCTTTTGTGTTTTACTGAAATTCCCTAATACTATTCAGAGAGCGCCAGCTTGTCAAGCAGAAGGAAGAGGAACTACGGCAAAGAGATGAAGCAGAGAGGAAGCGAAGAGAAAATGAAGGTAACTTCAAATAATTTGATGTTAGAGCTTGTCTCTCTGCTGTGTTCATTGACCCTAATTTCAAATGTAAACCTTGAACATTTCGCCTGTTTCAAATGTAAACCTTGAACATTTCGCCGTTTTATATTCGTCCTCTTCAGCACGACTCGCGGAAGAGGCCAGGGCTGCTGAGGAACGGAAAGCGGCTCAGCAGGCCGCTGCTGAGGCGAAGGCTTTAGCCAGAGCCCAGGAGGAAGCCAATGCAGGTTCCAGTTACTCATTCTTTTCACTACGATTTAAAGGACTTTGATAGATATACCGACGCTGCGTTTAGATCTTTTTGAGCTGTATCGTTCTTATAAAGACTGGGAATAATACGAATAATGGTGTATTTTCTCGAAGCTAATGCAGCAGCTATAAAGGAATGCCGGAGGCAGGCCGAGGAGAACGCACGGAGGGAAGTCGAAGCCCGCCGCGAAGCCGAAGCCAGACGAGAAATCGAGTCCCGTAAAGAGGCGGAAGCTCAGCGGGCTGCCGAAGCGAGAAAAGCGGCTGAGGAAGCGGCAGCAAAGAAGCGAGAGCAGGAAAACGTTTGGGGAAACAAAACATTGCCTGCCCAGGAAAACACGAACCCTTGGGCGAACATTGTGAGTTGAGAGTTGGTTCGATCAATCCCTCGACACTCATGACTCCACCTACAAATTCCTGCTTAGTGCTTCATCTGTTATAGTTTTTACCTTTTCTAGCCTGTAGGTTCTAACTTCTGTTCTATGTAACCCTTTCTCTCCTGGTTAAGTCTCCGTGTTTCAGCCCCAGCAGAACGTTACTAAAGCCGCTACCCGCACCAAAGCCCCGGGCTCCACCAAAGGTTGGGGTAAACCTGACACGGGGGTCTCCGTTCCTCTCTCACAGATCCAACAGGACGAGGCCCACATGAAGAACTCAGGAGGGGTGAGTGTTCGTCCAATCAGCGCGCAGTATCCCTAGGATACTGATCGCTGATTGGGCCCGTCATCACGTGCTGCAGATAAAGACCTGGGAGGGTTTGAAGTTGGGTGTCTTCAATTAGCTCCTCGAAACTTTGATAATGTGAAGTGGAATTATATTTATTCACCCGTTGTGCTTGCCAATCTGCGCATAGTTTCGTGGAGTATCAGTTCTTATCACACCCCATCCCGCAGCCGAAGACACGCCGAGCGCCGGATCCGACGCCGCAACCTCGCGCAGCCACGTGGGCCACCGCACAGAACACTCCCCGAACACGGTCTCTGGCAGAGATCCAGAAGGAGGAGGAGCAGAGGGCCACCTCGCAGCAGGAGGCTAACTACGTGAGTGGGGGGGGGGAGGAAGGGGCGATGGCCGATGGGGGAGGGAGTGTGGGGGATGGGGAGGGGGTGATAGGGGAGGGGTTGATGTGGAAAGGAGGAGGAGCAGAGGGCTACTTCGCAGCAGGAGGCTAACTACGTGAGTGTAGGGGGAGGGGAGTGTTAGGGGTTGTAAGGGGGTGGGGGTGGGAGGGAGGGGGTGAGGGGAGGAGGAGGAGGGGGTGAGAGGAGGAGGAGGGGGGTGACGTCATCACTTTTCCATTCAAACTCCTCATAATGACGTGATCACTTTTCCATTCTACCCCTGATAATGACGTCATCACTTCTCCATTCTACCCCCTGATAATGACATCATCACTTCTACAGGTGCTACAGAACAGCTGGAACCCCGTGGCGGGCATGTTAGAGGACGACCCCCCTCCGGCGGCTCCTAAGAAACAAAACAAAGCTCCTCCCAAGCCGAACAAACAACAGCAGCAGCAACAGCAGCAGAAGTCTCAGAATAAGTGAGATTCGTTACACACGTTATTGTTATTTTGATGAATAGAATTGATAATATACCTCATAATCTTATGCTATGTAAAAGTTAAATAATCTTTATAATCGTGACGATTGAGGATCTGTTCATCAACTGATTTCCATAGGATTAAAATGGGTAAAATTTTCTGTAATTCTTTGTGTTTCGTTTTCCAAAACTTACCCGCATCCCCTTGATACTTTTAACCTAAAAAGCCACCACCCCCTTATATCGTCCTCTTTAGCCCCAAAAACTCCGCTAGATTTACTTCCTATGTTCCTTCTTACAGGGGCAGTCGCACGTCTTCTGTGTGCGCGGCTTAAGTTTGCGCCGCGTATAGACATGAAAATGAATACCATGTCTCAGTCTGTGCGCCGCGCAAACTTAAGCCGCGCGCACAAAAGACGCGCAGTTATATCATTTCATACCCACGACTCGAATTGATGGTCTTCCCCCAGGAAAGGGAAGACGCAGCAGCCACCTCTCCTGGACATGTTTGCAGCTACCCCCAAGGACGAGTTCACTGTTTGGTGTGAGAGCCAGGTCTCCAGCTTCAAGAACCCTCACATTGATGGTGCGTCAAATCTTCTTGTAGAGTTCACGGATTGGGGTGTATTTGATATTTAGAATATATTTTGATAGCGTATTTTTGAGCCGTAGTTCCATGAAATTCTGATTTAGGTAAAATAAAACTATGATTGGACGTTTCAATCAATTCCTTTTTTCAATTTTTGTAGCCAAAATCAGAATACTATACGGTTCTGATTAAGTCTCGGATTGCCCATATAAGTCTGCGATAGAACGTATTTTAATCTACAATACACAGTACAAAGTTGCAGTGATTCGACCAACTTATGTCTCTGTGTTTTTTACTTTTTTATGAGTTAGCTGAATCTAAGACTTCTAATTCCTCTCAGTTCCAACGTTTATCTCATTTCTGCGAGACGTTGAGTCACCACGAGAGGTCCGGGAATACGTTGTCAGTTACCTTGGAGACACCTTAGCGACCGACAAGTTCATCCAGGTAAACACTACAGTAGTTATTTAAGTTGACCCATAGCAACCGGTAATAATTCCAGATATGACATGCCAGATACAAGTTGTTTTAGTTACAGACGGATTAAAGAATACTGGTGAATCTGGAACGTTAATATAGCTTTCCTATCATGAAGGGTTTAATATAGGTATCCAATGCCCCCGCTTGAATCTCTTCTGTTATTTTCAGGAGTTCGTTGCGAGGAGAAAGACTGCCAAGGACGGCTCCTCGCCTTTCCTCACCACGAACCCGGTAAGAAAACCACCTCAGAGAAAGAGGCGGTAGGATGACGTCATTATCAAAGCGCAATGTAGTGTTTTGTTGACGATGAACCGCCTATTTTTTCTCTCAGGGTTTAATTTGCGTATTTCCTATGTGAATAATATGTGATAGACATCTCGTCCGTTGATCATAATAAAGACCTAAACTTTTAGTGGGGAACACTTCTGAGTTTTAGAATCAGTCTGTGAATATTTCGCTAATTCTGCCAGGTTTCTATGTGATGGGTTTCCATTCACTGAGCCTCATCATTACAAAGATCCTCTGAAATATAAACTTTGTGGAATAACTTTAACTCTTGAGTGTCGTAACCGGTATAACAGTGACAGTTCGAACTGCAGTTTTGTGTGCGCGGCGTGAACTTTCAGACTTGAATTATAAATATAAATAGCAATGACATGTCTGTAAGCCGCGCAAATTTATACCGCGCACACAAAACTGCAGTTCAAACTGCCACTGTAAACTGTTTCCACCCTTATTTGATCCTTCAACTCTAAGTCTAAATCTAATCTCTCCCCCGACCAAGGAAGACTCGAAGCCCAAGGCTTCTCCACAGCAGCAGCAGCAATCCTCGTCAAAGCGTGGGAAACGGAAGAAAATGCAGAAGGTCAACGCCGCGTCCCTGCTCGGGATTAACTGCACTGCAAGCTCTGATGCCAGGAACCGGGGTGATATTGACAGCGTGGCTACTCAGTAAACATCACGCGTTATCTGTCACGCAGACCTGTGACGTCACGTGTGTTGTCACGCGGGGATTGAACTGGTGTTATGGCAACTGCAGCGTAAATATAGGTGTTGGGCACGTGCTACTTTCATGCCAAAATCATGCGTGCATGCAAAGTACTCGACTCAAATAGCTCTCTTTTGGTTGATAATGTAAATTTATTAGGGTATGCTTCTGAAAGCAAATTTGTCGTCTTCAAGCTTGCTTAACATTCACTCACTTTGGTTGTTTATTCAAATTTTGAATTGTAGTAAGTGTTAGTTGAACAAATTTGAAAAGTTCTGATTGTTTTATACAGGTGTTTTAATTTTATTGGAAGCTCCCAGATCAAAAATACAATGCAGTTTGAGTGGTGTCTCGACATATTATCAAGTACCGCGTGTGTCATGTGTGTAGATCGCTCGATTGAGTTAATTGACGGAGGGATCGATTCATCGAGCCCTCGACGTCAATCGAGCGATCGATATCAGGACAGATGCATCATCTTTGCCATCATCTGTATTCAGATTCTATAAGTGTAACACTAACCGTTGTGTCTGACCTTCCAAAGCGTCGCGTATTACTCTGCGCCTGGGTGCTTTTGGTGGTATGGAAAATGAAATAAACAGGAATTAAAACAGGAATTTTGGTAAAACAGGAAATACGCCGCGCTTCCGCTGGGGTCGTCGGGACACCTTCTGTAATTCAAATTGTTATCAGCCACAATGGGTATGCATTTCATTATTTGGTGTGGGCAGGGTGACGCAAGCCTCCGTAAATTGCGTCCTTTTCATGACCCGGTGAGGTCTGTTGTGCATTGAATTTAATACCATCTGTGTCATGAGGAACCCAGGTCTGCCGTAAAATGGCAACATTCGAGTGAGGCGTCATTGTCACGGTTTGAAATGGCGGATTGATGACGTCAATTCGAATAACTTTCGTGGGTGTTCATAACACAATTTACTATGGAATCTCATTAATCAAAATACGTGCTACTTTCGAATTAAATTGGATATGTCCGTACTGTTCAAGGTTTACGTACCGCGTCAAATATACATCAACATGCACGATATTAATCGATCAAAATTTTGCATTTTGCCCTCATTCGCACAATCTTGCCCTGTGAATAGTGACGTCATTGTCAAGGATTAAAATGCTGAATCGATTACTTCATTTTTAAGGCCAATTTCAAATCCAAAGGCGTCTTCTCTGTGAGTGTGATGATTCACTTTCAGTTTCACGCATGCCTGGGAATATGTAATTTTTACTTTTTAATTTGACCGAGACTGCGAGTTGCGACTGATATAAGTATACTCTGTAAGCTAAGATTCAACAGATATCAGTTACTAATACTTGAATATTTTTGAGCGTTCCATCGTGTTATTTTATTTTCAAGTTGTATTTGTAATTATTCGTAATTTACTCTTTTGGTCCCAGAGATTGCCTTAAACTTGACACTCGTACAATTCAATGGAACACCCGAACAGATCGCGTCTTTTGTTATTACTTTATTACGTATAGATACTGATAGCACGCACCTATTCATGCTACGATAATAACCAATAATTGACAGCAAGAGTGACGCCTTTATCAATGTTTAGAACGTTAAATTGATGTCGTTGAGCTGAACTGTTTATTCCTGTGTTTGGTACACGTGTCTTTTGTTTTACAATGTACCATAACGTCCATTGTGTTAGAGTTTCTGTTCCAATGTTCCATGAATTTCAAGAACAGTCCCTTGCTTTAACTGTAAAATATGTATTTGTTAATCCGTGGGGCGTATTGTGTCGTGTCTATAAGTATTTTCCGGGCGATGGTTCAAGTTCCTGTTCAAGCTTATTTTAATTACCAGTAACACTAACTGCAAGTGCAAGCAATATAGTAATAGTGTCGCCTGCATGATGGAGCCGTCACATATTACGTCAGCACTTTTTTTGGTGATTTTAAACCCCAGCCATAAGGCCCCATTAATCCAAGCCTAACCTTGGCCCATACGTGAGGGTACGCACAATCATCAAACCTTGAGAAAATGTCTAATCTTATCTTAGTTAACTGTTAACCTACTAATTTAACCTACTAATCTAAATCTAATTGCACAGCTGTTCGACTAATATTGGTAGTGGTGCTATCTCTCAAAGTCACAGATGGTACAAAATATACACATGGTATATTGATAATATTCCGATTCATGATTCAATTCCACGATATCATTGGACCATGGAAATGTAGTAACTGCAGTGCAGGCGTTATATCTGTGTTCTTTTGTTGTTTCAGAAGTTTTGTTGGACGTTGGTGCGCGGACATAACACCACCTTTTTTAATAAAGCTTTTTAGGACACAAATCGTGCGAAAGGGACGCTGATCGTGCTTCATCCTGTGCGCAAAAAATTACATTTACATAGGTAAAACTTAAAAGGTTCACAAGAGTTGTGAATTTTGTCCAATGGATCCATCATGTCCAATGAACATTTCCAATGGACGTCCATAGGACATCCAATGGACATTCACTGAACATGATGTCCATCGGTAAAAATGACCAGTGGTGTTTAATGGATCCATTGGATCTATTTTTGATGTTCATTGGAAATGTTCAATGGATCCAATGGATGTTCAATGGATTCATCTGAGTGGATCCAATGGACACAATCACCAAAGATGATTTGGTAGATGGACATCAGTCTGGTACTTTTGTTCAATGGATCCATCATGTGTCCATTGGATCAAATGGTCCATTTCTTCCATTGGATCCAATGGTCCATTGTGTCCATTGAAGACCATTGGACATGTCCATTGGATCCATTGCACATTGTGTTCATTGGATCCAATGGATCCATTTTGTCCACTGGACACAATGGATCCATTGGACACAATGTGCAATGGATCCAATGGACATGTCTAATGGTATTCAATGGACACAATGGATCCATTGGATCCAATGGAAGAATGGATCCAATGGACGCAATGGATCCACTGAACAAAAATACCTGATTGACGTCCATCTACCAAACCATGTTTGGTGATTGTGTCCATTGGATCCACTCAAATGGATCCATTGAACATCCAATGGATCCATTGAACATGTCCATGGAAAATCAAAAATGGATCCAATGGATACATTGAACACCATTGGACAGATTTACCGATGGACAGCATGTTCAATGGACGTCCATTGGATATGTCGATTGGACATGATGGATCCAATGGATCCATTGGGCAAAATTCACGACTCTTTTGACCCTTTTACCAAAGTATTTTCCAAAAGTACGACACACCACGGTATTTTATTGTTTATATTTATTCATGTTTGGTTCAGCTGGTGAGTATATTATGATCATCTGTTCCACTTCCACCGTTCTTCACAGACCAATATAGAGCAATATAGAGCTCTGATTACAGATCAATAGGAATGCATTATTAAAGCTTTAAATTAGTTTAATTTTAATGAATAATGATATCTTTATATCCTCAAGCGGAACATACGGCAGTACTCCCTTATAATTCACACGTGCATCTGTTAATCCAAATTCTTATCTATAAATTCCTTGCACGTGCTTATGTCACGTGATATTTCAGGTGAAGGGATCAGGAACATCACGTGACAGCTGTCAACCCTTTGACAGCTTCAAAATCTATACATTATATTTACTTTACTCATATTTACTCGCCTCTTTTGTGCTCATTCACACCATTCAGCATACTTAAAGGTCGCAAGAAATCATTACCCGCCAGATGTCGTCATCACCATAGCTTATACTGGTGTCCAGACACCGCTAAAACGCTTAATTTTCGAGCAGAGTATAGAACATACTCTACACGTCTGCTGTCTATGTAAAGCTATATAGGTTTTATCTGGAGGCGGGATGAGACCAATGCTCACAGCTCAGCTTTTTTTTTTTCTCGCCTGAAATAGTTGAAGCAGGGGGTGGGCTTTTTTTTATCCTTAAACTTTTTGGTATTTGTTCTTTTTGGGGGGAAAATTTATAAAACATACCCGACATTTTTCGTTTCACTTTTAAAATGATCGCCTTGAAAAAATATTTTTGATAGCTCTTCGATTTCATTTTGGGCCCATTTTAAAAATTTGGGCCCCAATTTTTTTTATTTTAATTTATTAAGGACATTTATTTACCCTAATTTTACCCAAATTTTCTCAGTTTCCCCTTATTTTTGATTTGATTCCAAATTTGTCACTGGAAAAATTTTTTACTTAAACAAGAAAGTTTATGAAAACAACAAATTTTCATTTTAATTTCCCCCCGTTTGGGCAATCTTTTTATTTTCCCTTGTCAAGGGCTTTATATAAATTTAAAAACATCAAAAATTACAAAAAAAAAATAAAATTTTCCCTTTTTATAAACCAAAAAGTAGCGGCCTTTTTTTTATAAAATCTCCCCCTTTTAAAAAAATCCGTTGAAAAACCCCCCTTTCCCCTTTAAAAGCCCCCCTTTTCCCCAATGTGCCCCCCTTTTTTTTTTGGGCAGTACATTGTATTTTTAATAAAACCAAAAACCCCAAAAAAATTTTCCCCCCTTTTTAAAATTTTTAAAACCTTTTTTTTTGTGGGAAACGGAAGAAAATGCAGAAGGTCAACGCCGCGTCCCTCCTCGGTATAAACTGCACTGCAAGCTCTGATGCCAGGAACCGGGGTGATATTGACAGCGTGGCTACTCAGTAAACATCACGCGTTATCAGTCACGCAGACCTGTGACGTCACGTGTGTTGTCACGCGGGGATTGAACTGGTGTTATGGCAACTGCAGCGTAAATATAGGTGTTGTGCACGTGCTACGTTCATGCCAAAATCATGCGTGCATGCAAAGTACTCGACTCAAATAGCTCTCTTTTGGTTGATAATGTAAATTTATTAGGGTATGCTTCTGAAAGCAAATTTGTCGTCTTCAAGCTTGCTTAACATTCACTCACTTTGGTTGTTTATTCAAATTTTGAATTGTAGTAAGTGTTAGTTGAACAAATTTGAAAAGTTCTGATTGTTTTATACAGGTGTTTTAATTTTATTGGAAATGGAAGCTCCCAGATCAAAAATAAAATGCAGTTTGAGTGGTGTCTCGACATATTATCAAGTACCGCGTGTGTCATGTGCATGTAGATCGCTCGATTAAGTTAATTGACGGAAGAATCGATTCATCGAGCCCTCGACGTCAATCGATCGCTATCACTATCAGCCCAGATGCATCATCTTTACCATCATCTGTATTCTGTAAGTGTAACCGTGGTGTCTGACCTTTCCAAGCGTCGCGTATTACGCCGCGCCTGGGTGCTTTTTGTGGTATGGAATTAAACAGAAATTTTGGTTTAACAGGAAGGGCAGGAATTAAAGTTTAAACTGTCAGTGCCGGTATCAATAAGTGGCATGCGCCGCAAAAAGTACCCAAGCGCAACATACGCCGCGCTTCCGCTGGGGTCGTCGGGACACCTAGGTAATTCAAATTTTTATCAGCCACAATCATTGTGAAATGTGACAATGGGCTTCCTTTTCATTATTTGGTGTGGGCAGGGTGACGCAAGCCTCCGTAAATTGCGTCCTTTTCATGACCCGGTGAGGTCTGTTGTGCATTGAATTTAATACCATCTGTGTCATGAGGAACCCAGGTCCGCCGTAAATAGTAACATACAAGTGAGGCGTCATTGTCACCGTTTGAAAGGGCGGATTGATGACGTCAATTCGAATAACTTTCGTGGGTGTTCATAACACAATTTACTATGGAATCTCATTAATCAAAATACGTGCTACTTTCGAATTAAATTGGATATGTCCGTACTGTTCAAGGTTTACGTACCGCGTCAAATATACATCAACATGCACGATATTAATCGATCAAAATTTTGCATTTTGCCCTCATTCGCACAATCTTGCCCTGTGAATAGTGACGTCATTGTCAAGGATTAAAATGCTGAATCGATTACTTCATTTTTAAGGCCAATTTCAAATCCAAAGGCGTCTTCTCTGTGAGTGTGATGATTCACTTTCAGTTTCACGCATGCCTGGGAATATGTAATTTTCACTTTTTAATTTGACCGAGACTGCGAGTTGCGACTGATATAAGTATACTCTGTAAGTGTAAGCTAAGATTCAAAAGATATCAGTACTAATACTTGCATATTTTTGAGCGTTCCATCGTGTTATATTATTTCATTTTTAAGTTGTATTTATAATTATTCGTAATTTACTCTTTTGGTCCCGAAGATTGCCTTAAACTTGACGCTCGCACAATTCAATGGAACATCCGAACATATCGCGTCTTTTGTTAACGTATAGATAGCACGCACGTATTCATGCTACGATAATAACCAATAATTGACAGCGAGAGTGACGCCATGATCAATGTTTAAAACGTTAAATTGATGTCGTTGAGCTGAACTGTTTATTCCTGTGTTTGGTACACATGTCTTTTGTTTTACAATGTACCATAACGTCCATTGTGTTATAGAGTTTCTGTTCCAATGTTCCATGAATTTCAAGAACAGTCCCTTGCTTTAACTGTAAAATATGTATTTGTTAATCTGTGGGGCGTTATTGTGTCTTGTATATAATTGTAAGTTCAAGTATTTTCTGGGCGATGGTTCAAGTTCAAGCTTATTTTAATCACCAGTAACACTAACTGAGTAACACTAATTACACTTTACAGTTAACTGTAAAGTGTAAGCAATATACTTATAGTTTTGTTTAACTGTCGTTTAACTTTAAAAAACTTTTTTAACCTGTTTTTCAATCCCGAAATTCATAATTATTCAAAATCAAAACTCCCCGGTGGAATTTGAATATTAAAAACAGGTAAAACGTGTCGCCTGCACAAGGGAACCTGATATATTACGCTCAGCACTTTTCTGGTGATTTTTGAAGCCATAACCCCATTAATCCATAACCTAACCTTGGCTTGCCAGACGTTGTCTGTCCCATAATTTTAAATTAAATTAAGTCGGGGCGCGCGCGCTTCGCGCGCGCAGGGGGCCAGGCAACGCCTGGCAAACCTTGGCCCATAGTTGAAATATCATTATCATGTGGTCGTGGTTAAGGGCCGTGACGGTACGCACAAAAAATGTCTAATCTTATCTTAGTTAACTGTTAACCTACTAATTTAACCACTAATCTAATCGCACAGCTGTTCGACATATTCGATATTGATAATTTGATTGCTAAACACGTATATCCCTGTGTGGCTCGCGCGGCGCGCTTCTCCGTAGGGAAGCGCGCGGCGCGCACACACACCTATGCGGGCTTAGGAAATAATTTGATAGTGTTACTATCTCTCAAAGTCACAGATGGTACAAAATATACACATGGTATATTGATAATATTCCGATACATGATTCAATTCCACGATATCATAATCATTGGACCATGGAAATGTAGTAACTGAAGTGCAGGCGTTATATTTGTGTTCTTTTGTTGTTTCAGAAGTTCTTTTTGACGAATTGGTGCGCGGACAAAACACCACCTTTTTTTTAGCTCTTTAGGGCACAAATCGCACGAAAGGGACGCTCGTGCCTCATCCTGCGAGCAAAAAAGTACATAGGTAAAACTAAAAGGGTCACAAGAGTTGTGAATTTTTCCAATGGATTCATTGGATCCATCATGTCCAATGAACATGTCCAATGGACGTCCATAGGACATCCAATGGACATTCATTGAACATGATGTCCATCGGTAAAATTGACCCATGGTGAACTTCAATGGATCCATTGGATCTATTTTTGATGTTCATCGGACATGTTCAATGGACCCGATGGATGTTCAATGGATCCATCTGAGTGGATCCAATGGACACAATTACCAAACATGGTTTGGTAGATGGACATCAGACTGGTATTTTTTCCTGTTCCCAATCGCGTTTTTGTTTTACAAAAAGGCATTGAGAAAAGGTTAGCAGAGATCGTGTTTTCTGGGGGTTGTGTGTATACTACCTTTATGCGTACTGTTAAATCTGAAATAGGTGGTGTGCTGCGCGCGACCGAATTTGGTCGTATGCGATCCGTGGTATGTCACTTTTTCCATCATTTCCTGCTCCTTTATAATATCACTCGCACCAGTATAGCGTGGTGTAGTGGCATCCTGTTCAGTGTGCACTGCAGCTTACAGGTATTCCGGTTCAATGCTCTGTCCATCCTAATGTTGAAACTTGGAAATTGATTCTTTTTCAAAAACTTAGTTATTCTTTAATTCCATTAAACTTGTCAATGACCAGAGGTGCATGAATTTTTATCGATTTTCTTGGAAATCTCCGTAAAATTTTGATTAGGTTTCAATCAAATTAACATTTTTCTTTAAGCAGTTAACAATTGACAATGAGCAATTTGAGTTCGATCAATGATTATTGACCTTAGCAATTGTGCTGAGGAAAGTAGGAGATGAAATTTTGTCCCGGTACCAGATGAATTTACGATGTCTGAATCTTTATTCTTCAATCTTGGTTAGTAATCCTTCTCTTTATCTTCAAGCTGGTACAGTTGATCTTAACAAAATCACAAATTTCGACGCCCAAGAAGTACATTGCATTTGGTTATATATCAATAGTCACCATGAGAAATCCTCGATGTCCGATGATCAAGCTTTTATTTTAAAGTGAGCTCTGACTGTGATAGCTGAGCAACACAAACTCCAACTGCAGAAACTGCAAGGACAGAAAATAATGCGATTTCGTATGATATAATTAGATAATTATTGTCATCAATGGAAACGCTTGATAATGTGCAACGCTTGATGTGAGCACGAGATGTCGCACAAAACTCAAAAGGAAACAACCAAGAATGAATGGGTATGCGCGCAAACAAAACATGGCAGCTGTTGGGGGCAAACAGAACATGGCAGGTGTTGCGCGCGCAATAAAATGCACGTGTGATTTGTGATCACGTACGAACTTTATTGTTTCATGAAATTTAAGCGCTCACCTATGTTAGATAAGAGAAAACGAATACAATTATTGTTTTCAGTCTATACTTATGAATGAAATAGTCAAAAAAATGATTCAATGATGTTGGTACTTTGCCCTTTGGTATTGCATCAACTCTTCATGTCAGTAAATGAGACGGACAATGATCGACGATCAAATGACGGCGTGTTTTTATACCAGCCCCGGGGAACAGGAAATTAAGCGCCTGCATACGGGAACAACGGGCACAAGAAATGCGCCGGCAGGCGCAATTCTTGTTGTCCAATGGATCCATTGCATTCACCATGCGTCCATTGGATCCAATAGATCCATTGAACACGATTGGACATTTCCAATGGATCCATTGCACATTGTGTTCATTGGATTTGGATCCAATGGATCCATTTTGTCCACTGGACACAATGGATCCATTGGACACAATGTGCAATGGATCCCATGTATAATGGTGTTTAATGGACACAATGGATCCATTGGAAGAAATGGATCCATTGAACAAAAATACCAGATTGACGTCCATCTACCAAACCATGTTTGATGATTGTGTCCATTGGATCCACTCAGATGGACCCATTGAACATCCATTGGATCTATTGAACAATATGGTCATTGAAAATAAAAAATGGATCCAATGGATCCATTGAAAGCCATTGGACAATTTCACCGATGGACAGCATGTTCAATGGATGTCCATTGGACATGTCGATTGGACATGATGGATCCAATGGATCCATTGGACAAAATTCACAACTCTTGTGACCCTTTTACCAAAGTTTATTCCAAAACTACCGTGACATACCACGGTATTTTATTGTTTACAACTATTCATGGTTGGTCCAGCTAGTGAGTATATCATGATCATCTGTTCCACTTCCACCGTTCTTCACAGACCAATATAGAGCAATATAGAGCTCTGATAACAGATCAATAGGAATGCATTATTATTAAAGCTTTAAATTAGTTTAATTTTAAATGAATAATGATATCTTTATATCCTCAAGACATAGCATACGGCAGTACTCCCTTATAATTCACACGTGCATCTGTTAATCCAAATTCTTATCTATAAATTCCCTGCACGTGCTTATGTCACGTGATATTTCAGGTGAAGGGATCAGGAACATCACGTGACAGCTGTCAACCCTTTGACAGCTTCAAAATCTATACATTATATTTACTTTACTCATATTTACTCGCCTCTTTTGTGCTCATTCACACCATTCAATAAACTTAAAGGTCGCCAAAAATCATTGCCAGCCAGATGACGTCATTACCATAGATTATACTGGTGTTCAGACACCGCTAAAACGCTTAATTTTCGAGCACAGTATAGAACATACTCTAAACGTCTGCTGTCTATGTAAAACTATATAGGTTTTATCTGGAGGCGGGATGAGACCAATGCTCCACAGCTCAGCTTTGTTTTTCTCGCCCTGAAATAGTCGTGAAGCAGGGCGGTGGGCTTTATATATGTTTTATATCCCGGTAAACTTGTTAGGTATTTGGTCTTTGTGGGGAAATATCATAACAACACATACCCGGCGACATTTTACTGTTTCACTTTCAGACAATGATCTGGCCTTGAAAATATATGTCGTCTACGATAGAGCTACTTCGATGTTTGGCCATTTTCGGGAGCCCAATTGAAATTGAAAAACCCAATTCGGGTCAATCTTTTTATTTCCATTGATCAGGAGTACTTATATTATATGATAACATTTATAAACCATTATTATAATAAACCATTACAAACATGTCCAATAGCAAGTTTCCCAGCTGTTATCGGAACTTTGATGCAGCAAATTTTGTCACTGCGGCACTTTTGTGACTCATCAATAGATCAATAGCTCGTTATATTGCAATGAAAACAGGTACGAACAATAGTTCCCGTAATAATTAACGCCCCCTCTTGCCTAAATATGTCACCTTGAAATGTAACCTTAAACCACGTTTAACCTCACACCTGCTGCCTCCACGCTTCATATAAATTTACCATGTCAATCTGACAGTGACACCTTAAATCGCAGCTTGACTCCTTGAATAAACCCGAAACAGTAGCAGCTGTATAAATCTCATCTTAAACTCCGTTGACACTCCTATACTACTATATGGTGCCTGGACAGCTACATTATTATATATGGTTCAAACAATATTCTAAATGTAGCTGTAGTAATGTATGAGTTATATATTGAAGGGGGGAACTGTCCCGCCAGGTGTTCCACTATAACATTTAGTTTAAACTTTATAGTTTCACTGTAGGACGACAGTCATATCTGTCAAGATGTCGGTTCAGGCATGTTCTTTCTATTTTGCAGTTTACGCAAATTCAGCACGTGGATTCGTTAATCAGTAAACTTAAAAAATTAAATAAAATCTAGGGGGGGTCACCCTGATATTTTGAAAAAAAACATGATTTTGGGGTAGGAGTCAATAACGATGGGCAAACCAATTTTTAAGAGAATCGGGTATATAAATTTGGCCTTTTTAGCCCTAAAAACCTCCCAAAAATCCATAAAGTGGCCTTATCTCAAAATCCAATTCTTCCAATGTGCCCCCCCTAAGTCCACTTAACGCCTAATAACTTCTACCAGGATTAATATTTTTGCATAGTTATTTTTCCATGGGTTAGAGGGGGTAAAGTCCACAGATACTAATGGAATCGGATTTTTGAGCCCCTTCGGCAAATTTTTGGGCCAAATAGGCTCAAAATTTTTTAGGGGCCTAAAGCAAAAATCTTAATCAATCTGCAGAATTTACACCTCCAACCCCTGCAAAAATATGCACAATATTAAATCAGGCAGAAGTGGAGGACAAAAGGACAAATGCATAAATATCCCCTAAGTGGAGGACAGTTATGGGATATTTGTTTTGCTTGATCGCCTTGAGATAAGGCCATTTCATGGGTTTTTGGGAGGTTTCTGGGGCTAAGATGACCAAATAATTACACCCGATTCACTTTAAAATCTGTTTACCCAATGATATTGACCTAAATGATGGGCAAAACAAGTTTGAAGCTCATATCTCCACGGCACCAAATAGGCAATATTGGACCTTATATGGACTCGAAACCACCTTCAAAATGTTGGTTCATGTTCGAGCCATCCTGGCCAACTCCTATCCCAAAATCGTGTTTTTCAAAATATTTGGAGTTCACTCCACCCCCCCCCCCATAATAACAATAATAATCTAACGAGGGTCAAATGTCACCACCCTCAACTAAACAAACTGATTTAACTGTTAATGGTTAAGTTCATCACCACCCGTAGTTTCATGAGCTGAGGAACTCATAAAATTCATAATAAGGTAGCATTTCACTCGATGAGGAATTCAATATAACATTATAATATAAATACTTTGTAACATATTAATCATTTACGAACGTCTGGTAGTAATAGTGTTGACTTAATATAAATGATATACCATGTTAGCATGATAATGGAAGTCACATTCAACTATGTTGAAGTTTTCCTTCTCTTTCGAGTTTCGATTTGCTATGACATATTATTTGACGTGGATTAACTAACGGCTGATACTGTCAAATAGCTACTGGCTGATGATCATCCTTGTAGATCCATCCACCGTTTTGTAGTTATAGATGATCATTCTTTTCCGGATTATTACCTATCAGTTGATATTAAAAGTTAATAATTATCAATAAGACGTAGGCAATTCTTTTTCCTCCTCGCAGGTATTAAATTGTTGCCTCATAGTCATATCCTAGATTATAGTTATATCGTCTCAGCAACAGGTTTAACTTTCACTTTTAGTTGTACTTTTCAGGAGAAATAATATTATACCTACGTACGTTTTATTCATTTATTTTCTTATCAATATAACTCTCATTTCCCTGTGAAAAAGTTCAAGCTGTGTTGTTTTTTCCGCTGGTATTACATGAGCTGGCAATAATAAAAGTTCTTTCAATTACTGAAATTAAACAGCCAGAATATGAGCCACGTTATATCTCCAGTATATCTTATCATCGTCCCTTTTATCAGCTGGCAGATGTTCTGGAGCTCTGTTTAGGAGTCTCAGCAGGGGTCTCCATTTATATATACTCATATCTAATGCCACATCATGCCATAAGTATATATTAATTGAACACAACGCAGCACAAGCTGCAGTCACGTGACTTATGTGTGGTGACGTCGTCAACTTCTTTAATCATGGTCTAGGTTAATGACGTCATCTTAACCGCCTATATTTCTCGTGTGTTTTTAGACATATATAGATGTAAGTGTGTGTGACCATGAAATAGGCATAAAGTTGGTAAAAAAACTTTAAAATGTGGGTTAGATAGCTACCAGCAGCTGTTCATTTGATAGATTACAAGGTGCCCCCAATATAAACTCCGTACGCGAGAAATAGGCGGTTATCAACGTCTTCAACTTACCACATTTTGCTATGATAATGACGTCATCTTAACCACCTTTTTCTCCTGCGCCTACTACACGTGTTGTTGCGAGAGTTGTCATGATCGTGGGTTAACGTTGTACGATGGTGACGTGGAATGGTTCAAGCGTCACATTCTTCGGATATATAATGGCTGAGTTGAGTGATTTTTAGCAAGCAAAGCTTTTGTATAACTATATGACTCGCTGCAGTATGTGTGTGACGTAGAGTGCGATCTCGCAGGACTTTTTATCATGTTAGGAGTGTGCGATGGGACATTTCGTAGTAAAACCTAGCGTTTATGCGTTTTGAAATGTGCTTTTAGTCTGCATACAAACGAGCTATTTGTGGGATAAGCGGGAGTATAAGCTAAAGTCTCAAGAAAGAGACGCGCAGCATAATATGATGAATTTAATGCCTCCAAACTTTGAGAGCTGTGCAGCTGCTTCGACTTCGTCTCGGTGGCATCTAAACCGGGAAACCGCTCCCAAAGTGAGAAGGTATCCCTATAACATTGCAGTTGTCCATACTACGGTCGATCGACAAATTATGGGCGCTTGGACGAATAGAAATTGAATCTTTTGTTGATTCTAAGTCTAACAGTTAACACATTTTGTTAAAGTCCGCGCTCATTGCAGATTTTTCTATCCATAATTCAATTTTATAGCAATCAATATCACTACCTATCAGTACTTGCAGGTAATTACTTGATAATTAACTAATTAGCAGTCATAAGAATCATCGCTGAAATCCGCCCGTCTTATATACACATACTCAAGAATTACTATTAAAAAAGAATCAGGCGAAGTTTAGTGATTGACTTAGATCCACTCTTATGCCATTTTAGATATTGATTAGTCTCCGTGATCTTCATCGACAATCTTTATCTTGAGATAGAAATTATCTCGTTCACGCCTCTGCACACATGTGTGTGCGGATCGCTTGATTGACGGAATTTGCTCGATGAATATTGAAATTGAATACTCGCAAATTTACCGTCCATGTGCCACTGATTGGTGTCAAGGGAGCAGCTGACACCGGTGTCAAGGGAGCAGCTGACACCGGTGTCAAGGGATAAGGAAGCAGCCGACACCGGTGTCAAGGGAGCAGCCGAAACTGGTTCCAGGGGGGTAGCTGAAACTGATGTCAGGGAGGCAGCTGACACCGGTGTCAAGGGGGCGGCTGACACTGGTGTCAAGGGAGCAGCTGGCACTGGTGTCAAGGAAGCAGCTGACACCGGTGTCAAGGGAGCAGCTGACACTGGTGGCAAGGGAGCAGCTGGCACTGGTGTCAAGGGAGCAGCTGACACTGGTGTCAAGGGAGCAGCTGACACTGATGTCAAGGGAGCAGCTGACACTGGTGTCAAGGGAGCAGCTGACACTGATGTCAAGGGAGCAGCTGACACTGGTGTCAAGGGAGCAGCTGACACTGGTGTTAAGGGAGCAGCTGACACTGGTGTCAAGGGAGCAGCTGACACTGGTGTCAAGGGAGCAGCTGACACTGGTGTCAATAGAACAGCTGACACTGGTGTCAAGGGTAGCAGCTGACACTGGTGTCAAGGGAGCAGATGACACTGGTGTCAACACTGTCAAGGGAGCAGCTGACACTGGTGTCAAGGGAGCAGCTGACACTGGTGTTAAGGGAGCAGCTGACACTGGTGTCAACACCGGTGATGTCAGGGAGCAGCTGACACCGGTGTCAGGGGTGTACTGGTTTAGGGGCTGGTGACACTGGTGTCAAGGGAGCAGCTGACACTGGTGTCAAGGGAGCAGCTGACACCGGTGTTAAGAGAGCAGCTGACACTGGTGTCAAGGGAGCAGCTGACACTGGTGTCAAGGGAGCAGCTGACACTGGTGTCAAGAGAGCAGCTGACACTGGTGTCAAGGGAGCAGCTGACACTGGTGTCAAGGGAGCAGCTGACACCGGTGTCAAGGGGGAGTTGACACTGGTGTCACGGTGTACAGCTCACACTGGTGACAAGGGAGCAGCTGAAACTGGTGTCAAGGGAAGCATCTGACACTGGTGTCAAGGGAGCAGCTGACACTGGTGTCAAGGGAAGCATCTGACACTGGTGCCAAGGGAGCAGCTGACACTGGTGTCAAGAGAGCAGCTGACACTGGTATCAAGAGAGCAGGTGGCACTGGTGTCAAGGGAGCAGCTGACACCGGTGTCAAGGGGGAGTTGACACTGGTGTCAAGGGGTCAGCTGACACTGGTGTCAAGGGAGCAGCTGACACTGATGTCAAGGGGCAGCTGACACTGATGTCAAGGGAGCAACTGACACTGGTGTTAAGGGAGCAGCTGACACTGATGTCAAGGGAGCAGCTGACACTGGTGTCAAGGGAGCAGCTGACACTGGTGTTAAAGACAGCGGTACTGGTGTCAAGGGAGCAGCTGACACTGATGTCAAGGGCAATGACATGGGTCAAGGGGGAGCTAATGGTTTAGGGCAGCTGATATGGTGTCAAAATTTTTGTACATGGTGTCAAGGGGTTTATTACCCCGGGTCAGGAGAACTGACACTGGTTTTTGGGGAGCTGACACGGTGTCAAGGGCAGCCAACTGGTGCGGGCGTGAAAGTGCAAAAGCAAACCATGGTTCAAGGGAGAGCGACACCGGTGTCAGGACAGCCAAAGGGGGTTTAAGGGGGAAAACCGACACTGTTCAAAAAAGAAACTGAACTTGGGGGAAAAAAGGACCATGACACTGGTGTCAAGGGGCAGTGAACTGGTGGGGAAAGTTTACACTGGGGTTAGGGCAGCTGAAATGGGTGTCGGGAAGAAAAAAATGGTGTCGAGCAGTGGGCATTTAAAAGGGGAGCTGACACTTTTAAAAAAGTGACCTGGTGTCAAAGCAGTGGTACTGATGGGAGGGGCAACTGGTCTGGTGTAAAAGGGGATGAACGGTTTAAGGGCAGGGGGCACCGGGGTTTAGGGACAGTAATGGTGTCAAAGGGGGGCGAAGTTAAAGGGCAAAATGATCGGGTCAAAGAAAAACCCGAACTGTGTCGGGAGCCCGCTGACACTTTGGGGGCAGCTGAATGGGGTCAAGGGGCTGAACTGGATCAAGGAGAGTGACACCGGGGTCAAGGGAGAACCCCCGGTGCAAGGAAACACCCGACATGGTTCAAGGGGGGCAATGAAGGGGCAAGGGGGCAGCTGACACCTTCGGAAAAACTGACACTGTGTCAGGGCACTGAAGAGTGCAAGGGAGCTGAAGTATAAAATTGACACGGGGTCAAGGGGAGGGAAATGTGTAAGGAAGCAGGACACTGGTCAAGGGGCAGCTACTGGTGTCAATAACCGACCCTGGTTCAAAGGGGAAATGCACTGGGAAGGGGCGCTGGGGCACTGTCAAGAAGGGCGACACTGGTTAAAAAGGCAGCGAAACTGGTGTCAAGGACCTGCACCCCGGGAGCCTGACACCGGTGCGGGGGAGTGAACCGGGGTCAAGGGGGAATTCACACTGGGGGTCAAGATCCGAAATGGGGAAGGGGGCAACTCATGGTTAGGGCAGGGTGAACCTTCATACAACGACATGGGGTAAAGGGGCACGCACTGTGTCAATGGGAGTGACATGGGAAAAGGAACCTAAATTTCAAAGGGATAAATTAAGGGGGTGAACAGGTTAAAAAGGGTTAAAAGGGGTTGAGGGAATGGTTCAAAAAAAATACAGCTGAATGGTGTCAAGGGTAAACGGTTTGAACATTGTTTAGTAACATACATCTTTTACTGCGTGACTTATGTGAAACATAATAAATTTTATTTCTTTTATCACCTACCGTTAAAACCAAAGATGTGGGGTAAGAACATCCGTCTACCTCTGAAATGATCAAATTTTCCAAAGTATTTATTGTTAGTTTAAAACATTTAAAAATTTCCTTAAGCGGGAAAAAAAAAAAAAAACCCGGTTAATTCAATTTTCCTTAAAATTTAAAAAAACGAACTTTTTAAAAGGGGGTTTTCCCCCCTTTTTTTTTTTTGTTTAAAAAAGGTGGTAAACCCAAAAGGCCCAAATTTAAAAAGTTTTCCCCCGGGTTTTTTAATAAAATTAATTAAATTCCCCTTTTCCCCAGTTTTTTTTTTTTTGGGGCTTTTTACACGGGTTAAGGGGAACATGCCCGGGTGTAAAGGGGAGCAGTAACCGGTGTCAAGGGAGAGTGACACAAGGGGGTGTTCAAGGAGGCAACCGGGAAAGCGGGGGTTAAAGGAGCGGAACCCGGGGCAGGGAACAGGGGCGACACTGGGGTGTAAAGGGGGGGTACAGCGAATTTTTATGTTTATTGTTTCGAAAAAATTTTTCACATCTAGTTATGATGATAAGTTGGGATTTTTCTTTCTACCATCCCGATATAAAAAATATTTGTATAAGAACACTCCCGTACTACGCGGGAAATGATCAATAAGCCTGTGAGTTAAATGAAGAAAATCTAAAGATATTCTAAAGTTTATAAAAATAAGAACAGAAAAAAAAAGTGAGAATTTTGTTTGAGTGTTTTTTATGAGTATTTCAAAGGAACAAATGACCATGGCTATGATTGATGAGTCGGGATAGGGGTGAAAGGTTGAGCGTAGAAAATTTAAAAAATTCAAAGAAATCTTTATTTTTGGGGTGATTGTGCTGTCCCGAACAGTTAATGAAAATTTTATTTTTCTCTTTGATCAAAAAATTTTTGTGTGAACGATAAACGATGTGGTTTTTTAAAGAAATAAATTTTGTCGTTCTGACCCTTCAGGCCCCAAATGAATCCAGAATGAAACCCCGCCCCCCATTGAAATCTGTAGTCTTAAAAAAGAAGTAATGCCTTAAGCCGTAAAGGTTACCCCAAATTAAAACACGAACTTAAACCTATGTTATGGACCCAGAATTTATAAATCAGTTATTTTTATATCATTCCAGTAGTTTTTGTTTAAGATTATGTGGGCAAATATTGGGGGAATTTGGGCTTTTAAAAATTGATTTTTTTGATCCTTTATTTTTCTTTCCTTTTTTCCCTTTTGTTCCCCATATTGAAGCCAGTTAGATTAAAAAGATTTTAAAATTTTGAAATGATTTTTTTTTTTTGGGGAAATTCCAAAACTGTCCTAATTTTTTTGGGGGAATGACAATATTCAATGCCCAATTAAAGGGCCATTTCTCTCTTTTAAACACGTCTCTTTTATAAAGGAAAGAAAATTTTTTCGTTTTTTTGGGGAAAAACAAAATGAAGTAAAAAACAATTTTTTTCAAGGGGTAGAAAAAGGGTAAATTAAAAAATAAAATTTTAAAAAAGATTTAGGCTTTGATTTTTTAAAAAAATTTGAAAGTCCGAAAATTCACCCCAAAACAAAATCCCTTCTAGGGTTAAACACCAGGGGGTTGTATGGGAAAGAGGCGCAAAAAGGCATTTTAACGGATCCCTTTGTTTCTGTGTTTTGGAAACGTTTTAACTTTTTAAAGAAATTTACGCTCAATGGAATTTTCGAGTTTTTTAAAATTTAAAGCAATCAACCTAATCACATTGTAAAAAAGGTAAGAGTTGAACAATTTGTTCCCGGAAACAGGGTAATTTTTTGTTTTTTCTGACACCAGCCTGGACAGTGTCAGCTGCTACCTTGACAGCAGTGTCAGCTGCAATTCCATCAGTCCACTGCTGCCCTGACATCAGTGTCATTGCTCCCTGACACCAGTGTCAGCTGCTTCCTGACATCGCAAAGAAGCTGCCTGACACCAGTGTCAGCTGCTTCCTGACACCAGTGTCAGCTGCTTCCCTGACACCAGTGTCAGTTGCCTGACACCAGTCAGTTGCTTCCCTGACACCAGTGTCAGCTGCTTCTGCAGTGTCAGCTGCTTCCCTGACCAGTTGCTGCTTCCTTGACAGCAGTGTCAGCTGCCTGACCCGGTGTCAGCTGCCCCTGACACCAGTGTCAGCTGCCTGACAGGTGTCAGCTGCTTGACACCAGTGTCTGCCCTGACACCAGTGTCAGCTGCTTCCCTGACACAGTGTCAGCTGCTTCCTGACACCAGTGTCAGCTGCCACCTGACACGGTGTCATGCTGCTTGACACCATTGTCAGCTGTTCCTGACACCAGTGTCAGCTGCTTCCTGACAGCAGTGTCAGCTGCTTACCCAGCAGTGTCAGCTGCTGACACCAGTGTCAGCTGCTTCCCTGACACCAGTGTCAGCTGCTCAGACAGTGCTTGCTGACAGCAGTGTTCTGCAGCTGCCTGACACAGTGTCAGCTGATCCCCTGACACCAGTGTCAGCTGCTTCCTGACAGCAGTGTCAGCTGCTTTCTGACATCAGTGTCAGCTTGCACCAGTGCCTGACACACAGCCATCAGCTGCTACCTGCTGACCTGACAGCAGTGTCAGCTGCCAGTGGTCAGCTGCCACCCTGACACCAGTGACAGCAGTGTCAGCTGCTTCCCTGACACCGGTGTCAGCTGCTTCCCTGACAGTTACACCAGTGTCAGCTGCTTCCCTGACACCAGTGTCAGCTGCCAAAACACTTCCTGACACCAGTGTCAGCTGCTCCCCTGAGTCCTGACACCAGTGTCAGCTGCTTCCCTGACACCAGTGTCAGCTGCTTCCCTGACACCAGTGTCAGCTGCTTCCCTGACACCAGTGTCAGCTGCTTCCTTGACACCAGTGTCAGCTGCTTCCTTGACACCAGTGTCAGCTGCTTCCTTGACACCGGTGTCAGCTGCCCTGACAGCAGTGTCAGCTGCTTCCTTGACGCCAGTGTCAGCTGCTCCCCTGACACCAGTGTCAGCTGCTTTCCTGGCACCAGTGTCCACTGCATCCCTGACACCAGTGTCAGCTGCTACCCTGACACCGGTGTCAACTGCTACCCTGACACCGGTGTCAGCTGCTTCCTTGACAGCAGTGTCAGCTCCTTCCTTGACACCAGTGTCAGCTGCTGCAGTTTAGCTGCCGGTGTCAGCTGCTTCCTTGACACCAGTGTCAGCTGCTACCCTGACACCAGTGTCAGTGCTTCAGCTGCACCAGTGACAGCAGTTCTGCCCTGACACCAGTTCTCCTGGTGTCAGCTGCTTCCCCTGACAGCAGTGAGCTGCACCTGACACCAGTGTCAGCTGCTTCCCTGACACCAGTGTCAGCTGCTTCCTGACACCAGTGTCAGCTGCTTCCCTGACACCAGTTGGGCCCTGACACCAGTGTCAGCTGCTTCCTGACACCGGTGTCAGCTGCTTCCCTGACACCAGTGTCAGCTGCTTCCTGACACCAGTGGCTCCACCCTGACAGCTGTCAGCTGCTTCCTGACACCAGTGTCAGCTGCTTCCTGACACCAGTGTCAGCTGTTTTCCCTGACACCGGTAGTTTTGGGCTGCTCCCTGACACCAGTGTCAGCTGCTACCCTGACACCAGTGTCAGCTGCTACCCTGACACCAGTGTCAGCTGCTCCCCTGACACCAGTGTCAGCTGCTTTCCTGGCACCAGTGTCCACTGCATCCCTGACACCAGTGTCAGCTGCTACCCTGACACCGGTGTCAGCTGCTACCTTGACACCGGTGTCAGCTGTTCCCTGACAGCAGTGTCCACTGCTTCCTTGACAGCAGTGTCAGGTGCTCCCCCACTTCAGTTGCACCTCGGGTGTCAGCTGCTTCCTTGACACCAGTTTCACCCCTGACACTGGTGTCAGCTGCTCCCCTGACACCAGTGTCAGCTGTTTCCTGGCACCAGTGTCAGCAGTGACACTTGGGCTCTCACTGCTTCCCTGACACCAGTGTCAGCTGCTTCCTGACACCAGTGTCAGCTGCTTCCCTGACACCAGTGTCGCTTTCTGACCAGTGTGGCTGTGACCCTGACAGCAGTGTCAGCTGCTTCCTGACACCAGTGTCAGCTGCTTCCCTGACAGCAGTGTCAGCTGCTTCCCTGACACCAGTGTCAGTTGCTAACCTGACACCAGTGTCAACTGCTTCTCTTGACACAAGTGTCAGCTGCTTCCCTGACACCCAATCATAGGTGCTGCTCCCTGGCGACCCTTGTCAGCTGCTTCCCTGACACCAGTGTCAGCTGCTTCCTTGACACCAGTGTCAGCTGCTTCCCTGACACCAGTGTGAACTGTTTCCTGATGCCCCCTGACACCGGTGTCTGGTTCTCTAGGTGTCAGCTGTCTCCCCTGACACCAGTGTCAGCTGCTGACCCCATCCCCCCATGCAGTGTCAGCTGCTTCCTGACACCAGTGTCAGCTGCTTCCTTGACAGCAGTGTCAGCTGCTCCCCTGACACCGGTGTCAGCTGTTCCCTGACACCAGTGTCAGCTTCCCTGACACCAGTGTCAGCTGCTTCCCTGACACCAGTGTCAGCTGCTTCCCTGACACCAGTGTCAGCTGCTTCCCTGACAACAGTGTCAGCTGATTTCCAGACAGCACTGTCTGCTGTTACCCTGACAGCAGTGTCAGTGCAGCTGTTACCCTGACAGCAGTGTCAGCTGCCAAAAAAAACCAGTGCCCAGCTGCTTCCCTGACACCAGGTCAGGCTTTTTGGTTTGACACCAGTGTCAGCTTCCTGACAGCAGTGTCAGCTGCTTCCCTGACACCAGTGTCAGCTGCTTCCTTGACACCAGTGTCAGCTGCTTCCTTGACACCAGTGTCAGCTGCTTCCCTGACACCAGTGTCAGCTGCTTCCCTGACACCAGTGTCAGCTGCTTCCCTGACACCAGTGTCAGCTGCTTCCTTGACACCAGTGTCAGCTGCTTCCCTGACACCAGTGTCAGCTGCTTCCCTGACACCAGTGTCAGCTGCTTCCCTGACACCAGTGTCAGCTGCTTCCTTGACACCAGTGTCAGCTGCTTCCCTGACACCAGTGTCAGCTGCTTCCTTGACAGCAGTGTCAGCTGCTACCCTGACACCAGTGTCAGCTGCTTCCTTGACACCAGTGTCAGCTGCTTCCCTGACACCAGTGTCAGCTGCTTCCCTGACACCAGTGTCAGCTGCTTCCCTGACACCAGTGTCAGCTGTTTCCTTGACACCAGTGTCAGCTGTTTCCTTGACACCAGTGTCAACTGCTACCCTGACACCGGTGTCAGCTGCTTCCTTGACACCAGTGTCAGCTGCTTTCCTGACAGCAGTGTCAGCTGCTTCCCTGACACCAGTGTCAGCTGCTTCCTTGACACCAGTGTCAGCTGCTTCCTTGACACCAGTGTCAGCTGCTTCCCTGACACCAGTGTCAGCTGCTTCCTTGACACCAGTGTCAGCTGCTTCCTTGACACCAGTGTCAGCTGCTTCCCTGACACCAGTGTCTGCTGCCAGTCCAGCTGCTTCCCTGACACTAGTGTCAGCTGCTTCCTTGACACCAGTGTCAGCTGCTTCCCTGACACCAGTGTCAGCTGCTTCCCTGACACCAGTGTCAGCTGCTTCCCTTGACACCAGTGTCAGCTGCTTCCCTGACACCAGTGTCAGCTGCTTCCTTGACACCAGTGTCAGCTGCTTCCCTGACACCTTGACACCAGTGTCAGCTGCTTCCCTGACACCAGTGTCAGCTGCTTCCCTTGACACCAGTGTCAGCTGCTTCCCTGACACCAGTGTCAGCTGCTTCCTGACACCAGTGTCAGCTGCTTCCTGACACCAGTGTCAGCTGCTTTCCCTGACACCAGTGTCAGCTGCTTGTCCCTTGACACCAGTGTCAGCTGTGTTGACACCAGTGACACCCTTGACACCAGTGTCAGCTGCTTCCTTGACACCAGTGTCAGCTGCTTCCTTGACACCAGTGTCAGCTGCTTCCCTGACACCAGTGTCAGCTGCTTCCTTGACACCAGTGTCAGCTGCTTCCTTGACACCAGTCACAACTGATACCCTGACACCGATGTCAGCTGCGTCCCTGACAGCAGTGTCAGCTGCTTCTCTGACACCAGTGTCAGCTGCTTCCCTGACACCAGTGTCAGCTGCTTCCTTGACACCAGTGTCAGCTGCTACCCTGACACCGGTGTCAGCTGCTTCCCTGACAGCAGTGTCAGCTGCTTCTCTGACACCAGTGTCAGCTGCTACCCTGACACCGGTGTCAGCTGCTTCCTTGACACCGATCTCAGCTGCGTCCCTGACAGCAGTGTCAGCTGCTTCTCTGACACCAGTGTCAGCTGCTTCCCTGACAGTAGTGTCAGCTGCTTCCCTGACACCAGTGTCAGCTGCTGCCCTGACACCAGTGTCAGCTGCTCCCCTGACAGCAGTGTCAGCTGCTTCCCTGACACCAGTGTCAGCTGCTTCCCTGACACCAGTGTCAGCTGCTTCCCTGACACCAGTGTCAGCTGCTTCCTTGACACCAGTGTCAGCTGCTTCCTTGACACCAGTGTCAGCTGCTTCCCTGACACCAGTGTCAGCTGCTACCCTGACACGGTGACACCAGTTTCAGCTGCTTCCCTGACACCAGTGTCAGCTGCTACCCCTGACACCAGTGTCAGCTGCTTCCCTGACACCAGTGTCAGCTGCTTCCCTGACACCAGTGTCAGCTGCTTCCTTGACACCAGTGTCAGCTGCTTCCTTGACACCAGTGTCAGCTGCTTCCCTGACACCAGTGTCAGCTGCTTCCCTGACACCAGTGTCAGCTGCTTCCCTGACACCAGTGTCAGCTGCTTCCTTGACACCAGTGTCAGCTGCTTCCCTGACACCAGTGTCAGCTGCTTCCCTGACACCAGTGTCAGCTGCTACCCTGACACCGGTGTCAGCTGCTTCCTTGACACCAGTGTCAGCTGCTTCCCTGACACCAGTGTCAGCTGCTTCCCTGACAGCAGTGTCAGCTGCTACCCTGACACCAGTGTCAGCTGTTTCCTTGACACCAGTGTCAGCTGCTTCCTTGACACCAGTGTCAGCTGCTACCCTGACACCAGTGTCAGCTGCTTCCCTTGACACCAGTGTCAGCTGCTTCCTTGACACCAGTGTCAGCTGCTTCCCTGACACCAGTGTCAGCTGCTTCCCTGACACCAGTGTCAGCTGCTTCCTTGACACCAGTGTCAGCTGCTACCCTGACACCAGTGTCAGCTGCTTCCTTGACACCAGTGTCAGCTGCTTCCTTGACACCAGTGTCAGCTGCTTCCTTGACACCAGTGTCAGCTGCTTCCTTGACACCAGTGTCAGCTGCTTCCCTGACACCAGTGTCAGCTGCTTCCTTGACACCAGTGTCAGCTGCTTCTCTGACACCAGTGTCAGCTGCTTCCCTGACACCTGACACCAGTGTCAGCTGCTTCCCTGACACCAGTGTCAGCTGCTTCCTTGACACCAGTGTCAGCTGCTCCCTTGACACCAGTGTCAGCTGCTCCCTTGACACCAGTGTCAGCTGCTCCCTTGACACCAGTGTCAGCTGCTCCCCTTGACACCAGTGTCAGCTGCTCCCTTGACACCAGTGTCAGCTGCTCCCTTGACACCAGTGTCAGCTGCTCCCTTGACACCAGTGTCAGCTGCTCCCTTGACACCAGTGTCAGCTGCTTCCCTTGACACCAGTGTCAGCTGCTTCCTTGACACCAGTGTCAGCTGCTTCCCTTGACACCAGTGTCAGCTGCTTCCTTGACACCAGTGTCAGCTGCTTCCCTGACACCAGTGTCAGCTGCTTCCTTGACACCAGTGTCAGCTGCTTCCTTGACACCAGTGTCAGCTGCTTCCCTGACACTAGTGTCAGCTGCTTCCTTGACACCAGTGTCAGCTGCTACCCTGACACCAGTGTCAGCTGCTTCCCTGACACCAGTGTCTGCCTGACCTGACACTAGTGTCAGCTGCTTCCTTGACACCAGTGTCAGCTGCTACCCTGACGCCGGTGTCAGCTGCTTCCTTGACACCAGTGTCAGCTGCTTCCTTGACACAAGTGAGCAAGTGTCAGCTGCTTTCCTGACACTAGTGTCAGCTGCTTCCTTGACACCAGTGTCAGCTGCTACCCTGACACCGGTGTCAGCTGCTTCCCTGACAGCAGTGTCAGCTGCTTCCCTGACACCGGTGTCAGCTGCTTCCTTGACACCAGTGTCAGCTGCTTCCTTGACACCAGTGTCAGCTGCTTCCCTGACACCAGTGTCAGCTGCTTCCCTGACACCAGTGTCAGCTGCTTCCTTGACACCAGTGTCAGCTGCTTCCCTGACACCAGTGTCAGCTGCTTCCTTGACACCAGTGTCAGCTGCTGACACCCTGTCAGCCCTTGGTGTCAGCTGCTTCCCTGACACCAGTGTCAGCTGCTTCCCTGACACCAGTGTCAGCTGCTTCCTTGACACCAGTGTCAGCTGCTTCCCTGACACCGGTGTCAGCTGCTTCCCTGACACCAGTGTCAGCTGCTACCCTGACACCGGTGCCAGCTGCTTCCTTGACACCAGTGTCAGCTGCTTCCCTGACAGCAGTGTCTGCTGCTTCCCTGACACCAGTGTCAGCTGCTTTCCTGACACCAGTGCCAGCTGCTTTCCTGACACTAGTGCCGCTGCTAATCGGCTGACACCAGTGTCAGCCTAGGAGGGATTTTTGATTTTTGATTTTTGATAACGGACAATTTACCTAATAAGGAAAAACTAAAATTGTCTGACTCGTTCTTAAAATTTATTTACCCCTTGCCTGAATTATATGCCGAGGACGAATGAATTGAAGTACGATTTTGTGATCTTATGAAACCTCCTATCAGATACTTAGCGTCTAATGCTCAACTTATTCAGATTTAACTGCAAGGGTTCCGTTTTAGGTTTCTTGTGTCAGGCACCTTGAAATTTCGGCTAGAATTAAGGTTAGAATCACAATGAGGTTACAATTTCATCTACCCAGAAATCCAGAACATCTGGCTTCTGGGGGCTGCCGCCCCAGACCCCTGCTTGTCATTCGAAATTCATTAATTCGTCTTATGTTTCTTGTGATAGATACCTTCAAAATTAGGCTGAAATTAGGGTTACAAGAATCGCTAACAGGTTACAATTTCATCTACTCAGAACGTCTTGCTTCTGGGGGCTGCCGCCCCCTGACCTCTGCTTGGTTTTGCCTGGTTTTTGTTTTGAAATAAAGTGGTATAATAGTACAATAGCAAAAATCGTGAACAACCTTTGCGAGCAAAGCAAGCGGGCCACAGAAAGCGTGAAAATTGGTATGTGTTGAAATTTTAAATTTTCTCGATACGGGTGGGTTGGGGGGATTGTGTGGGTGGGAAGAATGACAGGGGATTGGGTGGGTGGAGAAGAATGACAGGGGATTGGGTGGGTGGGAAGAATGACAGGGATTGGGTGGGTGGGGGGAATGAGGGGATTGGGTGGGCGGAAAAGAATGAGGGTAATTGTGTAAATGCACCACCCAGGGCTACTGCTTATATTTCCTTCTGTAATCTGTATTGCCTCATGATACAGCTTTATCAGGTTTTTATCCCTCAAATCTCAATAATGTGATAGTATATCTGACTCTGCAGTAATACCTCACTACATATTATCCTAGGTCGAGCTGGAGAATGCCAAGAAAGCGTTTATCCGGGATCACATCGTATCCTGGCTGGAGGGCGAGGTGATCGCTAGCATCACTGCAGAACAGGAGGAAGCGAACATCAACCAGTGCATCGCTAGTCTCTCACTCCTCGCTCCCCAATGATTACAGGGGATATTATTATGTCTTGGAATTTCAGCAATATAATGCTGCTACCAACTTGTGAGTTGTGCCTTGTACACTACTCACTCAAAACAATCGTGATTTGAGTCAATAACTTGTTTATAATGCATTGTAAGTTATTATGGAAGTTATGATATTATGATTTGGTATGGTCTGAATCATGTTGTGTATTATATAATTTTATAGGTTCGAAGTTAGAATTTCTCGAGATAAATCCTGATGAGGTTCATTAATTTATCCCTTAGAATCTATTGGACATCTGCCAATTCAAATGTAATTAAATTCATTTAATTGAGGACTTATTCACCTTCAGTCCAACCTAAGGCCAATATATTATCAATTTTTCAATGAATCTTACGAAGTTGAAGTTCAATCACTAAAATTGACTTAATTCAAATTCCTTGCAAATTAAAGTTCATGCTATTGACCACGTATCCACTTATTCCGGGTTCCCACTTCAAGCATGGTTCTATAGTTGTTTATCTAACTAGAAACTTCTGAATTTGAGCATGAATATGAGTGAATGACTACTCTTGCAAGGGAAATCCTAACATGATGGATCACAGTTAGAGTTGTGTCAGTATATCGTTATGGACGCGGATGGGGTGCCCATTGTCGGGCAGAGCCTGGATCTGAAGTTGCTGGAACCACTGCAACACAAGAGAACCCTCGCTTATATCAACCACTTCATTATTCAGGTTGGAGTTTTTTATCTCCATCCAAATAGCTTACCCACCGTTACTGTACTCAGAATTCTACTGAAGCAGTACTAAATTTGCTATTTAGGGAGTTAGGGGCATGCGACTATGAGACATTTGATTTAGGGGCATGAGCTGTCTGACTATTGTCGACTAATCATACTGTTTTTCTGCTGCTCTGCTACGTGTAACGTGCCAGACTCTCAGACTCATTATAATCTATACTGATTACTTCATTATTCAGATGACGTGTCATTTGAACAGATTTGCTTGTCAAGCCGAAAGTAAACTCGCAGAAGTGGACAGAAGGACACAACGAATTCAAACGACGCTTCTCCTCCTGGAAGCCAAACTCGCCTCTATCCCTGATTTAGCCGGGGTCACCTTGGAGCCGAGCCAGCAGCAGCCGCCTGTCGCCCAGACAACGGAGCAGACAGCCGGACAGACAGCTGGACAGACAGCCGGACAGACAGCTCCAGCGCCGCCAGCTCCTCCGGAAAACACAGCGGCGCAGACAGAAGGGGCGGTGGTGACTGAGACGGCTGCTGAACCACCGCCGCAGCCAGACCCCGAACCAGGTCAGTAGTAACGCCATATTGTTACGCTGCTACCAGACCCAAACCATTGGAGTAGCAGTATATAATGTGACGTGGCGGTATGTACTATAGTACTATGTACTCATGTAGGTGCGACAAGTGAGGCAGTGGTATACTGGTATGTCGTCTGATCAGTTGTCCTTGGTGCCAAATGTTACCGTTATAGAGGCTGCACACCACAATGAAAATACGGTTGCCCATGATATGAAACTTTTTGGGCCATTTGGGCCAAAATTTGTGCCAAATGGGCTCGAAAATTTTTGGCTGCTTAAATCGAAAACCCTGCTCTATTAGTTTCTGCGGAATTTATTTCACTTCATAACAGCAACCCTGACTTTCAGAGTACACGCCAGTCAGTAAGGACCCCAGGTATGCCAAGTTCTTCAAGATGGTTGCTGTTGGCATACCGCCAGCTGCCCTCCACGCCAAGATGCAGATGGAGGGACTGGATCCCATCTACCTGGACAACCCAGACCAACCCGCTCCACCCCCGTCTACCAGCGAAGTGAGTCACAGCACCGACACAGATACGGATAGCAGTTCTGATTAGGTACAGACATCAGCTCTGATTAGATACAGACACATGCTCTGATTAGATGCAGACATTAGCTCTGATTAGATGCAGACATCAGCTCTGATTAGATGCAGACATCAGCTCTGATTAGATACGGACACATGCTCTGATTAGATGCGGACATTTGTTCTGATTAGATACGGATGAAGATTCCAGATCTAGTGACACGCCCAGTTTTCTGGAATCTGGACGGCAGGGCATAGCTATAGCAATCGTTGGTACTTATCTCGGCGGGCTTTGTTTTCTGGCGTCAGATGCTACCGATACTAAGCTCTGAAACACCAACTTTCCCAACTATCGATCATACATCGAGGCTGGATCCTTGAGATCGTGTATATTAATTATATCCCATGCTTAAACTTCATTTATACATTTTTTCCTGTTCTCAATCGCGTTTTTGACTTACAAGAAGGCAACTGAGATCGTGTTATGTTGTGTGTGTGTCTACTACGCAATACTACGTTATCTGTTTTTATTATTTTTGTATGTAACACTAAAATGATTTTTGTGAAGTATTTTGTTGATTTGGTGTTATTTCATATGATTTAATCAAGACTTATATTACTGACGAGTTAATGAATTTGATGGATTTTGATTTATTTATGTGGCGAATTTTCAATGAAGTTTCGTGTTTAGTCTCACACCGTTTTTAATGAGAGATATTTTGATGTTTGATTGTTTTGTCATCCCTGGTCCCTGTGTCTTTCCCAACCCTTCCTTCATTGACCGAAGTCCAAACTTACTATTTGGTCAGAATAAATTTTGATATTGCATTCTATCAAAATTTATTCATACCATGGAAACGTTGCGACCCTGAATCAACATACTTGAAATTTTTTATATCAATTTCCTGATCATTCATGATAATTCAACTTTCCTTTCCTGCATTAAGTCCTGTCGTGATCAGTGATAGTATTCAAAATAGTATGCATACCGTAGTCGATCAGTGGTCACGTTTCCGAGAACACGAATCATGTTTGCAGGGATAAAATTTAACCTGTATTGCTAGTTTTTGAACGAATTTGCCTTGCTCAGTAGGCTGGTGTAAGTACTGTGGATGGTAAATGCGCGCGTGCGCGCCCCATCTTTTGCCTTGTTTGTAGATCTTCTCACGTACAAGATGGCCTCGACCTGCCTAAATTTGGCTGATTCTCAAGTGTCACGTGTTATGAAATGAACAGAATTTAAAAATTTCAATTATCTATGAAAGTTTGGCTGAGAAAATATCATTATAGCCCGTTATTGGACATAATTTGACATACTCTGGTCTATGTCAGGCGATACACCGGATCCCCAATTTGTCTTGTTCAAAATTCCAATTTAACGATTCCCTGACAAGCCAACCCTGACATACCTCCCAACTCTGACCACAGCCCTAACACAAACTTTGGTTCACTGAGGGGGGGGGGTCGCTTACCAATCTAACACCGCCTTTGAGGAAAAGCAATGTAACTGCAGCCTTATCACCTTCTATGGAATCCGGCCCGGGAGGTTAGTTTAATGTGCTTTTTTCTTTCTGCTTCATAGCTTACAAGGGTTTCTTTTCACTTCTTGTTATGATATGATCAGTCAATTATCTAACCATTGCAGTCTCTTAAGTGTCGTAGAAACTGCTGTTTTCCTTGAAATCGACTCGAATGGTTGATTGAACCCTCTGACGTTTTCATGCGGGTCTATAATTCATAGACACATGCCTCATCGGGTCCATATTGGTTAAGACTATCGCCCTACGAGCTCAGGCAAAAATTGAATACATCCCTTGAAAACGGAAATATCCCAAAATGGACCCGATAGGCGCGTGTCTAGTATAATTATTGTCATGATAATCTTTACAATGTTGGTATTTCAGGGTTCCACATTAAGCAAGAGTGTACCGCTGAGCCCGCCTTGGTGATAAAACCAGAGCCCCTCAGTCCTGAAGCCTGCTCTCATCACCCCACTCTCTACCATGAACCACCACCCATCTCAACCCAACCCTCTCAGCAAGATCCGCTGACTGCCCGTCCTACTGGCAAGTTCTCAGCAACTAGACTCGCAAACCAAGACAGAACTGTAGACTTGTCAACGTATCAGTATGGCCTGTATTCCTACTTTGCTGAGGGGAATAGATCCCATGAATTCGATGCTCCTCACTTCGACCCGTTTTACGGCCAGACTGACATCAAAGACCCAGCGTTGTTACGTCGAGCTAAGCAATACTTTGAGAGGTTACGACGAGAGGGCTGCGAAGATAACGAGGACTATCAGATCAGGGAACAATCCTCCGATAGCAGGGTTCATCGGCCCATGTACCAACGTAAACGGAAGAAAGTGCAGCGACTTGTTGTTCTAGTAGAAAAAATACCCATCAGCCCGGCAGTTAAAAGCTACCTGAGGGATATTTACTTCAGTAATGAAGATCGTTGCTCAAGGGACAGAAAAGACTCGTCTTCATCTGTTGAGTGCTCGAGGGAGGATAAACTTCAAGAGTTCATGCGTGAATTCCAGGCAGGAGCAACTAGATCTATCCCACGGCCTTATTCTGTGTCACAACAACCTCCGTGTAGAGAAGCCCCCTCAGAAGATGACGCACCATCTTGCTCGCAGGGAGCTCCTTGTCCCAGTGATAGTGAAATAACCCACAACCCATCACCCTGCTATCAAAACAACCAACCAAACTGTCACAATGAAATACCGACTACCCCATCAGAGACACTCATCAAATCGGAACCATTAGATCACGCTCATTTGCCACCCGAATCTAACTCTAACCCTATCATGTTCATAAAACAAGAGATATTAGATTGTTCCTATCATCAGAGTATTGTGAGTTCGTCAGATCAAAATGAAGTTAACACTGGGTGCGGCTTGAGCCTAGGTCCGAACAGTTCACTTTCTGAGAGTGAAACTCCAATCATGGAGAATAGTTACCATCCTGTGGTAATAAAGCAAGAAATGCTCGACCCTACCCCAAGTTTATCTGAAACTAGCGAGACAGCTATCGAACATTCACCTGCTGAATGCAATGATAAACTTGCGGAGCAACCTGTGAATCGGACAGATCCTACCGTTTCCATCGCGAGAAAGAAGGTCAAGAAGAAAAAGATTTGTACCCCATTTGTCATCAAACAGGAGCCCGTTGACTCTGCTGACAGCGTGCCACCCGATTCAGTACCCCAGGATGACCCAGTTTCATCAGCATCCCAAGATAGGAATGATGAAGGAATCCCCAGGGCCAAAAAGAAGATTTGTACACCATTTCTCATCAAACAGGAGCCCGTTGATTCTGCTGACAGCAAGCCACCCGATTCAGTATCCCAGGATGACTCAGTTCCATCACAAGATATGGATGATGAGGGAATCTCTCAGTCTGACAACGTGGGTGATGTGCCTTCTGAAGACGTGAAGATTAAAGAAGAACCCTTGGACCCTGAACAGTTACTGATGGTTGACATTTTCCGAAAACGTGTCAAGAAGTTGAAAATGATAGAAGTTCAACCCATGGTATCAGTGAAGGAAGAACTTACTGATTTTGACGATGAAATGCAGGGAGTTGACCTTCCTGAGATAAAAGATGAGCCTGAGGAGCCTCACCTTTTGTATTTCAAACCCAAACCCGTGGTCCGACAAGAATCGTTCAGCAAAAAGAAGCGGATTATTGTGTATGGTCGGAGGATTCGTGCACATGCCAGGATGTCGGCATCGCACCCACGGCGCAGTTCTGCCATAGACACTGAGTCTGAGTTTGACAAAGCTGCACAACTTGACACCCCTTTCTCTCCCCCGAAGTCTGCTTGGTCGAGCATAACCGAGAGCTCCGTCAGCAAAAAACGCGAGGAAGAAATGGAAGAAGCCGCCGGTTTAACGGCTCAGATTGATAAGTTAATTGAAGCCGGTAATATTACCACTCTAGATGACACTGAACGAATGTATAACTTGTTCGCCTCAACTATCAAAACGATGAAAGATCGAAACGCCAATGTTTTCAATATTGTATTGGAAAAATTTAAGAAAACGAGGGAGAAAGATCAATCATCGGAGAAGGACAGTGATGATCCTGCAAAGGCGCCCAAAGAAACCGAAGCAGATGCAACGAAGAACCAAGTTCTATTTCCTATGAGTGACGATGAGATTTACAACCAAGGCTTAGCTATTGTGAGCGAAACAAAGCCACCAGAAGAATTTGAATTGCCGTCAATAAAGTCAGAGCCGCTTGATAGCGTTGAAAATGAAGCCGTTGTGATTGGTGGTGACCTGCATCCTTCTCAGCAGGATGCCCGACCTTATGATCAGACTCAAGCACATAGATACCACACAAAAGACATTGCCCAGTCTCATTTAGAGCCTTCAAGACTGGTGTCCCATCTAGACAACAGAGAGACTCTTGATTTACCCATCCAGATAAAGAATTCTTTTGATCAGTCCTCTTGTAAACTCAACAATGTGAATCATGAAGCGCATTCCAACTATTATTTGAATTCCGACAAGCTCGAAAAAGTGGTGGATCCCTTCAGAGACAATGAGATGGTTTCCCAGCCAAAGAAATCAAACATGAGTTACAAAAATATGCCTGGTGAAAAGAATGATAATTTATGCGACGAGCCTTTCATATCTGACTCCGGACAAGATCCGTCGTGCTCAAGTGCTGATGTTGGAAAAGTTGATAACTTTTCCAAAAGTTCGATTGTTCCTCCTTTAGATGGTCAGGCACCAGAAGATATAAGTCCTTCCAATAACTCACGACAGAAAAGGGAAGTATCCAATGCCGAGAAGTTGTTCGACGAGGTTTTGGCCGAGGAGCAGACTAGCTTTCAAGCTCCGGAACCTGCTTTCTTGTCGGAACCCTTCTCCAGGGTCAACGACAACTTCTTCGCTAACAGTTCATTCGACGACCTTATCAAAGTTCCACTGAATACTAACGAATACCTGGTAAAACCCAAACCTAGCTATATTCGAATGAGTTACCACAACAGCTCTGAGTCCACTGAAGGTTTCAAGCCTCCTGCTGTGCTCTTCAGTTCCAAATCAGATGAGACTAAGGAAAACCCAGAGTGGACTCAGTGGAAACGCAATGCGAACAATGAGAGTTTCGATCAGTTCCAATCCTCATCGTGGGCTATAGAAGAGCAATCTAATCCGTGGAGTCCTCAGCCTTCCTTTGATTCCTACTTTGAACCCCCGGCGTCCTCCAGCTCCTTTGAAGAGACAAACAAGGAGCCTGTGAGAGCTGGCAGCTTCGATAACACCCCCTTCATGGACGGGCGGAGACTCTCTGTCCCTGGAACATACAACCCTATCATAGAGCGGAACGAGCAGGGCCAGGACATCATCAGGATACCTGTGGAGCAGCGAGCAGTCCAAACCCAGTTCCAGACCACTCACCGACACAACTCCTCGGTGGAAGTGTCACTGCCCATCCTCACCTTCATCGCACAGCGCCAGGACAATGTCACGGACATAGGTACTCAGACAGAGGACGGGTGTAACATCGTGTCCTACTACGACTACAACGCCTGTGCGCCGCTCAGCTCCGTGTTGGTGGAGCCCCTCCTAGGGAGCAGTGCTCGGAAACCCGCCCCTCCAGCGCCGCCCACCCCCGTAACCACCGCCTCCTCCAGTGGCGCCAACGGCTCCTGGGGTGAGGGTGAGTACTCCACTGTCCTCAGACGAACAGTGCAAACACAGTACCCGCCCAACCACTCCCTCTACTTCAAGTTCGAAGTGGAGCATTCCCAGACGTTCCTGGGCTACGCGAACCCAGTGAGGGACCCCTCCGACTCCTTCACTCAGACAGCCCCTCTCCGTTTCCGGAGGCACCGCCCCGTGCTTGTGGAACCCCTCCCCACGATAGAGCCTATTGGGGAGAACGTGCGGACTATGAGGTCTTCTGATGCGTACAGTATCCTCATGGAACAGATCAGGACAAGTCACGACTGCAGCTTCGATAAGTTCATGAACTCGCAGACACAACCAAACGGCATAGTCTCGAAGTTCAACAAGTACGCGTGCTACGCCCCCCAGGAGGGAAACTCTCCGGAACTCCCGCTGACCGTCAAGAAGAATTACCCCAAGAAATCTTCAGATGACGGGCGGGGAGGGAAGCGGCCAGGGATCATGTACAAGGAAGTCGTCCCCCAACCCATTCCGTCAGAACACTCTAACAGAGGTAACTTAGTAATTCATACAGAAATTATATAATGAGAACAGAGAAAGTAAATAATTGTTCTTTCATATCTACAACCCGCCCTCAAAATTAATTCAATTTTTACCGCTTCCTCGACAGCTTATGTAAGGGGCCATCCATAAAGGACGTCCGCAAAATTTTGGCCATTTTAGACCCTCCCTCCCCCCTTGTCCGCAAACGTCCGTAATCCCGAAACCCCTCCCTCCCCCCCCCCCGGACGTCCGCATTTTTCCTGATAATTTTTTGGGTTTATCATTTTGGGCCCGAAATTTCATGATTTTCTAGTGAAATAGCCGTCAAATCGTCCAAAATTTCCATGAATTGCGGACGTCTGCATTTGGCCAAACACCCCCTCCCCCCTTCGTCCGCAAACGTCTGTATTGGCCAGACTCCCCCCTCCCCCCTCATTGCGGACGTCCTTTATGGATGGCCCCTAATTGACTCTTGCAAATTAGGCGTGTTGTTTTATTAACGCCATTTTAAAATTTGAAGAAAATATCTTGTGAATCTTAGAATTGAACGGTTTTGTGTGTCGTTGTGTTTCAAAGATGCCTACTAAAGTGGCTTCCTAAAGAAGTTGATCAAATTGAGACACAATGATCTGCTAATAGTTTAGATTTTATTAGAATTTTATTAGAATTGAATATTTTGCTACCAATATCATTATCGATCATTCTTCAGGTTTGACCCCGTACCAAATATCGGTGAAGATTCGAAGAATGGGCCAGGTTGAAAACATCATAGGACGTCTATCCGACTCGAAGAAACGCAAATCTCTTTCTCCGAAAAGGTGAGAGAGCCTTTTGTTTTAGGAGGAAGGGGGGGGGGCGGGTTCATTTCTCATATTTTGGAAACACGAAATTTAGATATGACCAGGATGGTCTTGAGTTCATAGGTCTAACATTGCCCATGTGAGGCCTCGGAGCAAAAATGGCGTCCAAGAAACGAAACTTCACCTGATGAAGATAGATCTAGGGTTGTGTTGAGAAACACACTTTGTAGGTATACCAACATTTGACCCAATAGTTGCTCGGACTGAACGGAACCTCTCAGCTTCAGTTTCTTGTTTAACATGCCGTTCAGCAAGGACATCCACTAAGCTCGCCAGGCTTAGGCCTTAGCTTTTGATTGTATTCGATTCGTCGGACGAGCAGATCATGAAAAAGGGATTTTTGCTCCGATGGCCAAAAAATGTTTGGGGACATAACTCAAAATATCAGTCAAAAACATAAGTGCGAAATTTAGTTTCAAGGCGATTCTGAAAATAACATATTGAAAAATGGCCAAGTTTTAGAATAAAGGTCCAATTCACTTATAAATTGGTTGGCCCATCAATTTTGACCTTAACTATGGGTAAAACAAGTTTGAAGCCCATATCTCCAAAAATGTGACCTGAAATAGGCCAGTGCCACTTTGACGCGCGCTTCGCATGGCCATTGTTTCGTCATTTTTCATCCAATTTTGACAAAAAAATATACACTGAAAAGATAAGATTTATCTTCTTCCAGTAAAATTTCGATTTTTGGACGTCATTATGGGCAATGTTAGACCTGTGGTCTCAAGATCACCATCAAATGTTGGCCAACTAATATCTCATCCGTGTTTTCCAAATTATAAGGGGTCAGGGGTGGACCCTCAATCATATCTAGCCAAAAATTGCATTTTTGCCATCGACACGTCAGCCTTGACAGCAATTTATTCAACTAGCTGCCAATGTTAAAATATATCATATCCTTAATAGATTTGAGTCCTGTGGTCATTTACCGACCAATGCTTTATACTAAAGCTGATAAGGGGCCATCCATAAAGGACGTCGGCAAAAAGGGGGGGGGGAGTCTGGCCAATGCGGACGTAGGGGGGAGGAGGGTGTTTGGCCGAATGCGGACGTCCAAATTTTTTGGAAATTTCGGTCGATTTGAATAGTTTTTCACTAGAAAATAGTCGATTTTTTAGATTTTTGACTTAGATTTTCGACAATGATTCAAACGATAAAGTTGATTTCGTCACCATAATTGAGAAAACGTGCATAGAAATGATGACACAAAGGATTTTTAATGGAAATGCGGACGTCCGGAGGGGGGGGATTTTCAGGTTGCGGACGTTTGCGGACAAGGGGGAGGGCGGGGTCTAAAATAGCCAAAATTTTGCGGACGTCCTTTATGGATGGCCCCTAAGTTGCCAGTTCTATCATACATTGGTTACCTTACCGGTTAGCTAACTGAAAATGCCTTGGCTTTACTCCACCCATTTTAACGTAATTCTCTTCAGGTGAGAGAAGCAGATTGTCTTGATTCCAGCAGAATCCACATTCATGGAGTCCTGATGAACACTTACGAGTGAAGATTAATCGAGTATTGAGAGCCTGCCATTGTTATATCACGTGTGTTCATAAATGGATGAAGACTCCAAGCTAGCCTCAATATGTTAATCAATGTTCAATACAATTTGTGCGAGCAAGGATGCTATCTTGAATAATATCTCAACCATGTGGAACCTCTTCCAGTTTGTATTGGCAACTCCTATTAGATCTTCAGCTAATTCTTGCTTTGGTTGAGGAAATCTGTAATTTTTAATCTGTAACTGATGATCATGCTTGGATAGTGGAGGATAGTGTTCAAACAACAAAATAATAAACAATCAAGGTGAATGAGACTCTCAACCATGGAGCTGTTGTTAACACAGACGCAAACAAGTCACACATAAAAACTCATGCAACAAAATAACAGAAACAGTACCTAATTGATTTTGCAGCAGGTAATTAGATATAGTTATTTAGATATTTTAGAGACTGCTCACTTGGTTGAGTTTTTATGATATGCCACAGCAAAACAAAACGACAAGATTTTGTGATTACGTCAACGAATCACATCATCACTAAATCACCCAAAAACTCTTACATTAGGGTGGGACCATTTGACAACTTTGAAATCGACTTTTGGAATCAATTTACCAACTTTTTGACATCATTGATGACAAAGAGGATCTCTGGTACCAATTTTAGGTCCCCAGACCCTCTAAACATAATTTCCCTCACTTTTCGGGTGCGTATGGGTAAAAATGGCTATTTTGGAGGTTTTCAAGCCTGTAATGGTCATTTCTTCAGAAAATGGGCTCAAATTCACAGCATTTATGTAAAACAATGATATCGTTCGAATAAAAAAGGTCCCATTAAAAAATATTGAAATTTCTAGATTTTATAGCAATAATAAGGCCAAATATCACCCGCGTAGCCAAATTTAGCACATGGCTGTATCTCGAGACAGGAAGGTCGTAGAGACAAGGGATTAAAAGTATTTTGGGGTAGAATCCTACCATTAGTGGGGGTAGAGCACCACAGAATGTCTCTAGGACGCTTCCTTCCTCGACTTTCCTTTTAATAAGGCCAAATATTGCCCGTAGCCAAATTTAGCCCAGAGAGCTGTATCTCGAGACAGAAAGGTCATAGAGGCAAGAGGTTAAAATTATTTCGGGGTAGAATCCTACCATTAGTGGGGGTAGAACACCTCAGAACGTCTCTGGGACGCTTCCTTCCCTGAAATTCCCTTTAATTTTGCCATCTGAGCCCCTATGTATTCAGTGTTTGCAATAAAATTTTGCCACCACCATAAGAAACCTCCCGCAGCCTCATTGACACTATCTTAACCTCAGAATACGTTTCAGTTCGACAAAGAACATGCATATCAAGGCTTTAAACATTTTTTCAACAATTAAGTAAAGCAATGGCATTCATTTTTAGGCAATATATATATAATTAATTTTTTATGTTGCGATTGAAGTAACACTTGATTCAACTTATGGCCGAAGGAACATTCATTTTCAAAACTAAATAACCAAGTTTAATTCAAAACACTGTCGATGAAGCTCAGTTTCATCGAAATTTCAAATTTTAAAATGGAATTTGGTATTCCTAAACTGTAATTTTATGTGTTTAAGGGAGATACTTAGGTCTATAGGTACTGGCCACGTTTCTGATTAGTGATTACCGACGTATTAAAAAGTTTTATAGGTATATTACTATATTATATACAAGTTGTAAGTTCTAGTGATGCTATATAATATAGCAAGATTTTTTCGTGGACTTGAACCCATAACTTGGTGTATATCTTCCAAAGAGGAAAAGATCCAATGTGTCATAGCTGGCAATTTTAGCAGAGTAATGCAATCAACCTGGAAATAAGATGCCACATCTATTGTATTTTCTATCATTCCAGCAACTGAGGAAATATGGTTATTATCGAAGAGTAGGTACAGTAAAAAATTCACCCACTGCAAAGAATCCGCAGCCTGGTCGAGACCTACTGGTTTCAGGAATTTCCGTCATCAGTTGTCTACTGTTCTCTTGGATTCGCCAACAACATCAGTGCCAGATTCCTTATTTACAGCCTCTAATAAAACAGGCTCCATTACTGATGTAAATTACTTCTTAATTCAGTGAAAATGAGCGGTGGCTTACTGTGTAGGATAAGATATCAATTGCTAGTGATTCTAGATTTTGGATATCCTATTGGTGAAGGAGAGGCCTGTTCAAACAATTGCAAACATTCCATATTAGAACCGACATTACCTATATAGCCCATAACTTACAATAACACCATGTACACTAGAAATCTACTGTGAAAGCAGCTATGCAGCGGAAACATATCACATTTTATTCTGGTAATGTATCTGACGGCCTGAAACTCACGGTTTACAGAAACGCAAAAATATCACTATTATGAATATACTTAATGTCAGTTTACTGATCATTTAAACCTGTCAGCTGGAACGAAAAAAGCAAAAATGACTACAACTTGCATGTTCTTTGTCGAACTGAAACATATTCTGAAGTTAAGATAGTGTCAATGAGGCTGTGGAGGTTTCTTATGGTGGTGGCAAAATTTTATTGCAAACACTGAATACATAGGGGCTCAGATGGCAAAATTAAAGGAATTTCTGGTAAGGAAGCGTCCCAGAGACGCTCTGAGGTGTTCTACCCCCACTAATGGTAGGATTCTACCCCGAAATAATTTTAACCTCTTGCCTCTATGACCTTTCTGTCTCGAGATACAGCTCTGTGGGCTAAATTTGACTCTACGGGCAATATTTGGCCTTATTAAAGAAAGTCGAGGAAGGAAGCGTCCTAGAGACATTCTGAGGTACTCTACCCCCACTAATGGTAGGATTCACCCCAAAATACTTTTGATCCTTGTCTCTACGACCTTCCTGTCTCGAGATACAGCCATGTGCTAAATTTGGCCGGGTGATATTTGGCCTTATTATTGCTATAAAATCTAGAAATTTCAATATTTTTAATAAGACCTTTTTATTCGAATGATATCATTGTTTTACATGCATGCTGTGAATTTGAGCCCATTTTCTGAAGAAATGACCATTACAGGCTTGAAAAACCTCCAAAAATAGCCATTTTTACCCATACGCACCCGAAAAGTGAGGGGAAATTATGTTTAGAGGTCTGGGGACCTAAAATTGGTACCAGAGATCCTCTTTGTCATCAATGATGTCAAAAAAGTTGGTAGGAAATTGATACCGAAAAGTCGGCAAAATAGTCCCACCCCTAACACTGGTGTCAAGGAAACAGCTGTCACTGCTGCCAGACAAGCAGCTGACACTGCTGTCAGGGAAGCAGCTGACACTGCTGTCAGGGAAGCAGCTGTCAGGAAGCAGCTGACACCGGTGTCAGGGTAGCAGTTGACACTGGTGTCAGGGAAGCAGCTGAAACTAGTGTCAGGGAAGCAGCTGACACTGCTGTCAGGGAAGCAGCTGACACCGGTGTCAGGGAAGCAGCTGACACTGGTGTCAGGGAAGCAGCTGACACTGGTGTCAGGGTAGCAGCTGACACTGCTTTCAGGGATGCAGCTGACACTGCTGTCAAAGAAGCAGCTGACACTGCTGTCAGGGAAGCAGCTTACACCGGTGTCAGGGTAGCAGCTGACACTGGTGTCAGGACTCAGGGTAGCAGCTGACACTGCTGTCAGGGTAGCAGCTGACACTGGTGTCAAGGAAGCAGCTGACACTGCTGTCAGTAAAGCAGCTGACACTAGTGTCAGGGTGGTAGCTGACACTGCTGTCAAGGAAGCAATTGACACTGGTGTCAGGGTAGCAGCTGACACTGGTGTCAAGGAAGCAGCTGACACTGGTGTCAGGGAAACAGCTGAAACTTGTGTCAGGGACGCAGCTGACACCGGTGTCAGGGAAGAAGCTGGCACCGGTGTCAGGGTAGCAGCTGACAATGGTGTCAAGGAAGCAGCTGACACTAGTGTCAGGGTAGCAGCTGACACTGGTGTCAAAGAAGCAGCTGACACCGGTGTCAGGGAAGCAGCTGACACTGCTGTCAAGGAAGCAGCTGACACCGGTGTCAGGGTAGCAGCTGACACTGGTGTCAAAGAAGCAGCTGACATTGCTGTCAGGGAAGCAGCTGACACTGCTGTCAGGGAAGCAGCTGACACTGGTGTCAAGGAAGCAGCTGACACCGGTGTCAGGGAAGCAGCTGACACTGGTGTCAGGGACGCAGCTGACACCGGTGTCAGGGAAGAAGCTGGCACCGGTGTCAGGGTAGCAGCTGACAATGGTGTCAAGGAAGCAGCTGACACTAGTGTCAGGGTAGCAGCTGACACTGGTGTCAAAGAAGCAGCTGACACCGGTGTCAGGAAAGCAGCTGACACTGCTGTCAAGGAAGCAGCTGACACCGGTGTCAGGGTAGCAGCTGACACTGGTGTCAAGGAAGCAGCTGACACTAGTGTCAGGGAAGCAGCTGACACTGGTGTCAAGGAAGCAGCTGACACTAGTGTCAGGGAAGCAGCTGACACTGGTGTTGAGGAAGCAGCTGACACTGGTGTCAAGGAAGCAGCTGAAACTGGTGTCAAGGAAGCAGCAGACACCGGTGTCAGGGTAGCAGTTGCACTGGTGTCAAGGAAACAGCTGACACTGGTGTCAAGGAAACAGCTGACACTGCTGCCAGACAAGCAGCTGACACTGCTGTCAGGGAAGCAGCTGACACTGCTGTCAGGGAAGCAGCTGACACTGCTGTCAAGGAAGCAGCTGACACCGGTGTCAGGGTAGCAGTTGACACTGGTGTCAGGGAAGCAGCTGAAACTAGTGTCAGGGTAGCAGCTGACACTGCTGTCAGGGAAGCAGCTGACACTGCTGTCAGGGAAGCAGCTGACACCGGTGTCAGGGAATCAGCTGACACTGGTGTCAGGGAAGCAGCTGAGACTGGTGTCAGGGTAGCAGCTGACACTGCTTTCAGGGATGCAGCTGACACTGCTGTCAAAGAAGCAGCTGACAGTGCTGCCAGGGAAGCAGCTGACACTGCTGTCAGGGTAGCAGTTGAAACTGCTGTCAGGGAAGCAGCTGACACTGCTGTCAGGGAAGCAGCTGACACCGGTGTCAGGGTAGCAGCTGACACTGGTGTCAGGACTCAGGGTAGCAGCTGACACTGGTGTCAGGACTCAGGGTAGCAGCTGACACTGGTGTCAGGGTAGCAGCTGACACTGCAATCAGTAAAGCAGCTGACACTGCAATCAGTTAAGCAGCTGACACTGGTGTCAGGGGAGCAGCTGACACTGGTGTCAGGGTAGCAGCTGACACTGGTGTCAGGGGAGCAGCTGACACTGGTGTCAGGGTAGCAGCTGACACTGGTGTCAGGGAAATAGCTGACACCGCTGTCAAGGAAGCAGCTGACACTGTTGTCAGGGAAATAGCTGACATTGGTGTCAGGGTAGCACCTTACACTGCTGTCAGGGAACAAACTGACACTGCTGTCAGGGAACCAGCTGACACTGGTGTCAGGGTAGAAGCTGGCACTGCTATCAAGGAACCAGCTGACACCGATGTCAGGGAAGCAGTGGACACTGGTGTCAGGGTAGCAGCTGACACTGCTGTCAAGGAAGCAGCTGATACTGCTGTCAGGGAACCAGCTGACACTGCTGTCAAGGAACCAGCTGACACCGATGTCAGGGAAGCAGTGGACACTGGTGTCAGAGAAGCAGCTGACACTGGTGTCACGGAAGCAGCTGACACCGATGTCAGGGAAGCAGTGGACACTGGTGTCAGGGTAGCAGCTGACACCGCTGTCAAGGAAGCAGCTGACACTGGTGTCAGGGAAATAGCTGACACTGGTGTCAGAGAAGCAGCTGACACTGGTGTCAGGGAAACAGTTGACACTGGTGTCAGGAAAATAGCTGACACTGGTGTAAGGGTAGCAGCTGACAGTGACACTGCGGTCAGGGAACCAGCTGACACTGCTTTCAAGGAAGAATTTGACACTGGTGTAAGGGAAGCAGTGGACACAGCTGTCAGGGAAGCAGCTGACACTGCTGTCAGGGAAGCAGCTGACACCGCTGTCAAGGAAGCAGCTGACACTGGTGTCAGGGAAATAGCTGACACTGGTGCCAGGGAAGCATCTGACATTGCTGTCAGGGAAAAAGCTGACACTGGTGTCAGGAAAGCGAATGACATTGGTGTCAGTGAAGCAGCTGAGACTGGTGTCAAGAAAGCAGCTGACACTGGTGTCAGTGAAAGCAGCTGACACCGGTGCCAGGGATGAAGCTGACACTGGTGTCAGGGAAGCAGCTGACACTGGTGTCAGGCATGCAGCTGACACTGGTGTCAAGGAAGCAGCTGACATCGGTGTCAGGGTAGCAGCTGACACTGGTGTCAAGGAAGTAGCTGACACTGGTGTCAAGGAAGCAGCTGACACTGGTGTCAGAGAAGCAGCTGACACTGGTGTCAGGGAAGCAGTTGATACTGATGTCAGGAAAATAGCTGAAACTGGTGTCAGGGTAGCAGCTGACACTGGTGTCAAGGAAGCAGCGAACACTGGTGTCAGGGAAGCAGCTGACACTGGTGTCAGGGTAGCAGCTGACACTGGTGTCAGGGAACCAGCTGACACTGCTGTCAGGGAAGAAGCTGACACTGCTGTCAAGGAACCAACTGACACCGATGTCAGGGAAACATTGGACACTGGTGTCAGGGTAGCAGCTGACACCGCTGTCAAGGAAGCAGCTGAATCTGGTGTCAGGGTAGCAGCTGACACTGCTGTCAGGGAAGCAGCTGACACTGGTGTCAGGGAAGCAGCTGACACTGGTGTCAGGGAAGCAGCTGACACTGGTGTCAGGAAGCAGCTGACACTGCTGTCAGGGAAGCAGCTGACACTGGTTTCAGGGAAGCAGCTGACACTGGTTTCAGGGAAGCAGCTGACACCGGTGGCAGGGTAGCAGCTGACATTGGTTAGGGAACCAGCTGACACTGCTGTCAAGGAAGCAGCTGATACTGGTGTCAGGGAACCAGCTGACACTGCTGTCAAGGAAGCAGCTGACACTGGTGCCAGGGAAGCAGCTGACACTGCTGTCAAGGAAGCAGCTGATACTGGTGTCAGGGAAGCAGCTGACACTGCTGTCAGGGAAACAGCTGGCATTGGTGTCAGGGTAGCAGCTGACAATGCTGTCAGAGAAGCAGCTAACACTGGTGTCTGGGCAGCAGTGGACACTGATGTCAGGGTAGCAGCTGACACTGGTGTCAGAGAAGCAGGCACCCACCAAATCCCCTCATTCTTCCCACCAACCCAGTCCCCCTCATTCCCCCTATCCAACCAATTCTCCCTCATTTTTCCACCCATCCAATCCCCCTCATTCCCCCACCCACCCAATCCCGCATCATTCCCTCATCCAACCAATTCTCCCTCATTGTTACCACCCACCCAATCCCCTGTAATTATTTTCCGCCCTTCACCATTCACATTTATCAAAGCAACGTTTCTGAATTCCCAGAAGCTTCAACAACGAACAACCCCTAGACCCCTATGGTGCCTTTATTAAGAAGTTAAGAATTCAGAGATCGAAACATCGCTAGATCTACAGATTTACTTGGAAAAGGTCTCTTCCCTTCTACCCCAGGTCCCTGCATATTTTTTTATAGCATAGAGATAAAACTTATGATGCGTAATAATTATGCATATCGATAGATGGCTCAGCTCAAATCTAACAAAAAATAAGCCCCAAAAATTTCCAAAAATTATTTGATAATTAATCCGATCATAATTTTATTCGTCATAATCAAGACGCATCATAATGTTTACCACAAAGGTATCTCCCCCGTACTCACCTGGTAGTCTAGCCGCTTCTTGACCTCCGTGTGGACTTGTTTAACCCTGCGCCTGTACTCCGCCTCCAGCTCTATTTGGACCAGTTCCCGCTTAATGTCGAAGATATCGCTAGCAATCTTCAGACTTTCTGCAGCTGCCTTCTCCTCTTCAATAGCAGCTTCGTAGGCTTGGATCTGCATGTTCTTACCTACACGGAGGTTATTACTGTAGAACTGGATGACATTAATGTGTTATTATCAAAGTGGCATGAAAAATGGGCCGGCATGATCAAACTTCGGTCGGTGTTTCAGGAAACACGAGAAAACAACTAAATGCTATCTCTCAAAAGTAAAAGCAAACACTATTCGACAATATCATATTATATTATTAGAAAATTTCCAATTACCTTCGCTCATTGTTGTTTCTATGTTGGATGTGTATTTGTCCAGAGACTCGGTTACCAGTGGACCCACTTTCTTCCCGATGGCGTACGTGCATCCGAAAAGGAAAGTTCCAGCGAGGATCTGTAAAATAAGGTTAATAGTAAATACTTAATTATGTATTTATGCTTTCTCCTTTCACGAGATTCGTGAGGTATTCATCACTTTTGATTGATTGCCGGATTCTTGTTCGAATCCGATTTCCAAATCAGTTTAAGGAGAGTTTAAGATATCGAACCCGGAACCTTCTAAATTGTCGACTGTGGGGACTATTGTGATTTTTGATCAAATAATACATTACCAAAATCCAAATTCATACGGTGAGACCAGGAAGAAAACTACTTTTGAAAGGTCCAGGTATAATGTATCATAGTATGTACCTATAACTATGTACAATGTGTACAGAATAACTTTATAATGAATTATGTACATAATAACTATTTTGTACAATGTACAGAATAACTATGTACTCACATCCGCATCGAGCACCACCATTTCCTTGCTGATTGCAGTAAGGAGTAGTCCACTGCCTAGGACAGTGGCCCCAGTCTGTCCAGGGGTCAGAGGACCCTTACTTTCCTTCACTGCTACATCTGATGTAAAATGCCGTTAAATTAGGGGTGGGATATTGGGATTAAGTGATAAAGCTATTAATAAGGGCGCCGGGGATGGTTCGAGGTTAATTACCGGTTTTTTGTAATAGAGGAAGCGGAAACCTTCAACTTTTTTACTAACCCGATGAGAATCTGTTGCTTGCAGAGAAGATGGGCAGTTTGGAGCTCTGTCGAGCCAGCATGCACGTCCTGGACAGCATCCTAATCAAAGACAGGTTAATTTGGGGGTGTGGGGTATAAGATGAGGTCTTAGATGATTGGGGGGGGGGGGGCCAACCCCCATAAACCCCCAAAAATTTAACCCCCATTTGCCTTTTTCGATATCCACTTGGGGGTTTATGGGGGTTTAATTTTCCAGAAAAAGGTCGAAAATCTTCAATGAAAATTGGTACCATTTCAAAATAGGGCCAAAAATCGTCAACAAAAAATGGTACCATTTCATAAAAGGCTTGAAAATCGCTAACAAAAAATGGTACCATTTCAAAAAAGAGTCTAAGATTGTCAACAAAAAATGGTACCATTTCAAAAAATGGCCGAAAATGGTACCATTTTAGGGAAGGTTCGAAAATGCGCAACAGAAAATGGTACCATTTCAAAAAAGGCTTGAAAATCGCTGAAAAAATGGTACCATTTCAGAAAAGGGCCGAAATTCATCAACAAAAAATGGTACCATTTCAAAAAAAAAGGCCAAAATCATCAACAAAAAATGGTACCATTCCGTAAAATGCCAAAATCGTGAACAAAATCAGTCATAAAACAGCAAAATTTAACTAAATTAAGCCCCCATAAACCCCCATAAACCCCCAAAAATTAAACCCCCATTTGCCCTTTTTCGATATCCACCGGGGGTTTATGGGGGTTGCCCCCCCCCCCCCGATGATTGTCTATAATTGTCTGTGCTAAAATATTTTCTAAAGATTCTTGAGAAATTGTCATTGAATTTTGTTCAGGCCTCCTAAGAAATCTCTTAGGCGCAGAAATCTTGTGCATGCATTTAAATTGCCAGGATTCAAAAATATCAAGCTAAATGCCAAATGGTGTCATACCACGTAAAATTATGGCCAGATGGCACAGAAATGACACTGCACACAAAGATACAATTAACCGATTACCACAGTTTGCCGGTTGATGAATTGATAAGATCCATTGCATCATGATTATTAGCAATTACCAATTATTTGAATAATTCAATATTGTCAGGAACTACACATCGATAAGATAACAGTAGATGTGTGATATTACATACTGATTTGAATCAATTACGCTTGAACATTACCAATAGCAATCGCATATCATATTCTCATTCAGATTCCAGTCATCTGAAGAGAATGTCTGCAAAGTGGGAACCAGGGGTAGGGACCAGGGAGAGGGTATTCGGGAAAAGTAGGGAAAAAAGAAAGTTGGGAAAGAATTGCAGACATCCTCGATAAAGATGAGATGGCTCATGTGAAGATCAAAGATGATTTATTGTCCAAAAGTAATAATGAAAGCAATGATACACTGATGAAGTCCATTTAATTTATTGGTTCCCTATGTCGCGCTCACATCATATTATGTATTATATAATATTGAATCAAGAGAAAAGATCATAGATGCATTCAGTTATAATACTTAAACTTAATAAGCAGCAAGCACTTATAATAACAATGCATTTCTGGATCCTAGTTAAATCATGCAAGTTGATAGTCTGAAAGTCTGAACTCCGCAACTGTTTCATTTCATCCTTCAGCTTCAATTCAGCTTTATATTGCAATAACCGATGGTAATGAATGGTAATTCTCAATTTGACCCCCAACATGAACCAGGTTTCCATCTAAAACTTAAAAGCCTGAAAAACTAACAATTCCGAATATTTCACTATTGTCTTATATTGATTTCAGAAGATATCTGATGATCCAGATTCTAAAACTTAGGATAATATAAGCACACGATGTATACTAGACTTAATTTAGATTAAATTAGGTAATTGAAGGAATAAAATACTGCAAATGAATTGTCTTGCAAACCAGAGGTCTCGAATTTAAGCAGGTGTGATCTGTCTAACTTTCTTTGCTAAGAATTGAGAATCATACAGTTCTTCAAAAAATATATAATATTATTTAAAACGTCAAATCAACGTCCACACTGAAAATTTGTGTAATTGATTAATCATGACATACATTGCAAAGTTACTTCTAACATGTTACACGTAAATAATGTTCTACTCAAGAAGACCGAAAAATTAGTCACCACCAACTGTGATTGACCAATATAAAGGGTATTACCACGGATTTCTCACCATAAAAATCAACAGATAAAATATGTACTATGTTTTACTAAGACTACAAATTACAATCGATCATTTGAAACGATCATTTTGAATTTTTTTCAATTGCACCATAATTATTGCGAATTTCGCATAGCATTCACATAATAGCAGCTATGGTGTATAATGCAGCCAAGAAAAACGACCCTTTCCTCATTCCAACAAAGGGAACTCTGACCATTTCCATTGCCCTCACGAGGGTGTTCAATCAGTCAATCATAATGAGAAGCTTATGCAGTTACGAATATATCATCAAATAAAATCCAAAGTGGTCAATCTTATGCATTTTGTAAATGAGTATCATGATTAAATCAAGGACAGTCCGTTTATTATTGATGAGACAAAAAACGGTTATTTAGTATTACAAGAAAATCTGTTGGGTTGTCTCTTTGCTTTTTCCAACTTTGGACGTTAATTACGAAAAAAAGTAAAGCTTTATTAATGCCAATTTTTAAATTATCATCGACACTGACTACCTTTTTTCTACTACCCTGCAAAAAAATGCAGTGTTTGGTTCAGTTATTCTTACATGGCGGAGGGCACAGCAATCCCCCTCTTTCCTTAATATTAAAAGATTAAAGATATCAGTATTATATCCAGTCAAATTACAAAATGATTTAAAACATTAAAACCAATGGATGCTGTAGCCATAGAAATCATACAAACCTGCATTTTTTCGTATTATGAAGGATTGTGCAGATTTATAATACTATAATCCCTGTTTGAGGATTGTGATAGGATTTCAATACTAATTTCCAATTTCCAATAAACTATTTAGCATCAAAGCAGTACCCTCAAGGTTGGGTTAGATTTACCCTATAATTGTGAAATTGGGTTTCTACTTTCTATTGTGATGAAATGATTTCAATTAGATTGGGAATCAAAACATGATGTATCGTAATATCAGCTTTGTAACATGCCTGTACTATGTGAGTATGATCTACAGTAGTATGGTAGACTTCAATGATCTGCTTTTATATGCCTTCTAAGTCATCCTTTAATGATTAAGTGACCACATTCCATCCTACTACTCTACTAGACTTTTCAGAGCATTATATCACAGCTGTGTTCCTCATCAGGTTCTATGCCAACATTGTGTCTAGTGCAAATACATGCCAGTATATTATGCAGTTTATGATACTAAAATTTAACTTATTGGTTCAGAACATCTTTTCTTGGTCTGACATTTCGAGATATATGAAGTATAGTACATGTAATTAAACTGCAAATATTATTTGTTATTTATTTCTGTACTTCATAATTACTAATAGGCATATCAGATTGCATAAGGATTCCATAATTTTTTTCCTTATAATTTATTCATCATTATATTGATAGCTGGAAGGAGAAAGTCACTCTTAAAAATTCAAGCAGAGCCATCTACAAAATACATCTATATTTCTTGATAAGAATCCATAAACGTCTATTCTTCTCATAGACGTCAACAGGTTTTTAGCAAAATGTTCATAGAAGGAAAAACTTGTTTGGACATTCTTAAACAATTCTATTAACCTGGAGTAATTTCCCTGCATCTGCAAAATTCCAATTTGACTGGAAATCCTCCAACTATGAATTCTAATACATATGACAGAGGTCCTTTATTGATACCCCTGAACTTGATAAATTAACTATTTGATTTACAGTAATAGAGGCTCATACTCCAAAAAATAATATAGGTAGGCTTCAAAGATTTCGAATAATTTCTTCTAGTGCTAACAGTTGACAATCCATTGGCTTTAATGTCAATTCATTGGCTTCAATGCCAATCCATTGGCTTAAATGCCAATCTACTGGCTTCACTACCAATTTAATGGCTCCACTGCACATCTTGAATGATTCCACTACAAATTGTTAATAAACTTGCACTAAACCATTTACAACGGTTAAACAATAATTCATTTGATACAGCAAACATAAATAATTGCTTGCAAAATTTTCTCCTCAGTAGGTACTTCAATATAAATGTGACCAATGGCCACTACTAAGAGCATTTCCTCTAATTATCAAGGATTTAATTGAAAACTTTGAATTTGTAATTTCATATTGTGAGTTTCACAACAATATACTGTGAAAAATAACTCACGTTACCCCCTTGTATTTGATATAGTAGTTCCATTAGAACAACCACAATCTGCTATTCAATCATGGTTGTCTTGCGTATGTCTGAAACCAACCTATTGCAAACTTCAGGTTTGCTTGCCTGAAATATACAAAATAGTGAAACTCCAACTCATTGATTCACTAATTAAGATAAGGGAAGATGGCAGACATGAAACAAGTAATTTGATGTCATATTATCTAATTAAACCCCCCCCCCCTATTGCAGTTTTGGTGATTTTTATATCCACCAAAATTGAGGGGGTTGCCCTGGGTTGCCCCCCAACTTATGGTAAACAATTGGAAAGCAAAAATTTACCTTTTTACCTGTTTAAGAAGTGGGAAAATTCTCAGCATTGTAAAAACTAGGCATTAAAGACAGCCAGGCTTCATTGTTTTTGATGAACTTTATATTATCACAAATACTTTTGTCATGCTCATAACTACCATCACTTGAGAAAGCAAAAGGCCAGCTATATGTAACAAGGATAAGATCTCCCCCCTGTAGTTGAAATGGGTATATTTTGGATAGGACAAGAAGCCACTTTACATCAGAAGTTGTTGAATGACACAAAAGCCTGAAAACAGTCTCGAAAAACCCATGTTTCTGAAGTTCATCACCCAAACATGTCAGCTTAACAATATCCATGGGATGAAGATGTTCAAAACAATCCGAGGTATATTCTTCATGACCTAGAAGCAGGTCAATATAGAGATGCCGATTCAATAATTTGAAGTCAGAGCTTATCAGAACTTCTTTATTCCAAAATATTCCACCAGGATTATAATACATTGTATCTTTCATTTCAATGTAACCAAGGTACATTTCATTCCCTGAAATAATCAAAGGATACAAACTAATATAATAAGCAACAATTCATAAATAAATACAAATGTTTGTGAATGATATTTGTTTATAATAAAGAAGTTCAGGAAGTTAAAGTTCACTGGTTAGGACATAAGTGATACTGATAGATATATAGATTGATTCATAAGCTCTCAATAATATATCTAAGTCCATAGGCAAATCAATTGAACTGTGACTATAAGTTATTGATAAAGGTTATCAAAGTACTATGGCATGATTGATAACCTGATTACACCATAACAAAAAAACCTCTTCACCCTCATTCTATATTTCCATTTTCTATACCCCCCATTCTTTTAAATATTGAGATTGATGTTAGGATAACACTGCATGAGGACACTTAACAAATAAATTCTCAGTATTCATTGTTTTTCTTGTTGTCCAGGTTGTAGCCTAGCCTGATGAAGTGATGGACTCAGTGAATGTCCTTTCTGAATGGCATGTTATTAAACAAGGAAATGAAGCTGAGAGGTCCAGTTCAGTTGGAACAGCTAATATTGTCTCAAGTGTTGGTATATACAAGGTGTGTTTCTCAACAAAACACAAGATAACAAGGTATGATAATCTACTTATGTGTATTGTGTGTCATACATGATCTTATAGCACTGTGATTAGTAGAAAAAAATTGGTGGAATAAGAGTTACTAACCTTCACTGTCAGAGAGCATTTTCCCACTCCATAAAATACTGATAGTCTCCTTTCCAGATGGCTTTTGGACATCCATGTAACCAACCCATCTTAAAACTTTGTCAATGAAAACTTTCTGGAGGATCTGTTCACTTCCATGAAAGATAACTTTGATATTTTCCCCAACAATTGGTTCAATTAGACCAAGCCTTGCAAGTAAATTTCTTGAAGTATATAATATTTTCCCTGTTCTATCAAAACCTATTCCTGTTAAATTCCAAATCTCCATGAGAAGGTTGATTGAGAACCTGTCAATTGAAAAACTGCATTGTTTTGAAAGTAAAGTAGATTGTGATGATTTCATTTCTAAGGGATCAACACTTACAACATCAATGTCTGTATCTTGACCATTCATAAGACCAATTTGCTGTGATTCATCATGCTGCTTTTTACAAGTTGATTTCTCCAGATATTTGATTAATTGAAATGTGGATGCAGTCATTGATAGGCATCTATTGGTATTGAGCTTTTCATCATAGATGTAGGTATTTATTAGCTCAATGAGATTTCTGAACTGTTGACGATTATTCTTTGCACGAACACGTTCATTCATGCGCCTCAAATTTTCATCCATCATCTCGAATTGCTCTGTTATATTAGTATGTTGCTTTATAAAATAAGTGTCTTTTCACAAATTCCCAGTCCATTCCTGGCTCAAATTTGATTCAAGTGAGATACAGTAAATAATAATCAGTAAATCAATAAAATATTGAACTGAACCAAATTGATTGAAAGTCTGTTTTGAAATTAATTTTTGTAGCACAATTACAGTACTGTAAGTACCAATAATATATTTTTCCCTCCCCACTGGCCTTTTTCTTTTTCAAAAGGCATTGAGGATGGTTGGCAATGGAAAAGTTCTGAAAGTGCCAGGGAAATTTGTATTTACTACCTCAACTGTGGTTACCATGCAAACAACCAATCAGAATGGGTGGGAGCATAGACCGAAGGGATTGGCCCTGAAGTCACAGACCACTCAGATCCCCTCCTTCAACCTCTGGGACCTTTCATAGCCCAGGGGTCCAATTTAAGTCTATAGTCTTTTTTTGCTTCCATCTTAACATCATCCCTCACTAACTCTTTGTGGGTTTTCTAGCCTAAACAAACCCACAGAGGGGTCCCATACCATCATATACCCCTAGCAGAAATCAACATCTTTATGAGAATCCTACACTAAAAGGGAATCAATCTCTATATGAGAACACAAAACTCTCACATACACACACAAACAACACATGTCAGGGCCATACAAGCGTATAACTGCAGTAGACTCCCGAGACTCCTCCGGGAGTACTCAGGGAGTCCTCTGAGAGTCCTCCAGGAGTCCCCTGGGAGTCCTATGAATCAACAAAGTATTTACCTATTGGTGGTTTTCGGAGTTCCACAAGGAAGTCTTCTTGGGCCACTTTTATTTAGTATCTTTATAAACGACTTGGTAAATGCATGTAACCTTTCTAGCCCATACCTATTTGCAGATGATGGTGCTTTGTTATTTGAAAACATCTGTCGTAAGACTTATTTGAGCATTAAGATAGAAATGCTTACAATAATTAAATGGTTGAGTGTCAATAAGCTTTCTTTAAATGTAGATAAAACCAAAATTCTGGTGTTTGATAATGCACAGTTTTCTGTAAAGATCAAAGTGAATGATAGTTGTGCAATAAAAGAATGCAAGGTATACAAGTATTTAGGACTTATGGTAGATAATAGCCTTAAATTTGACTTTCACATAGATTACATAAAGAAGAAGATACATAAGAGAATAGGAGCTATGTACAGGGGGAGTAGCCTTCTACCAGTTAAGTATAGGAAAATGTTTGCCAACTCTCTGGTACTCCCTCACTTTGATTATCTTGACACTATCTATGGAAGAGCATCTAAGACTAAACTTCATGAACTGGACATTTTGTACAAGAAAGTTGCTAAAATAGCTTTAGGTGTAGAAAAAACTGAAAGTAGCATTAAGGTATATAAAGATATGAAATGGTTACCTCTGCATTTAAGGCGTCAGCTTCATTTATCTTCTTATATGTTCAAAATTTTGAGGGGAGAAAGTCCTTCCAACTTTCTCTATAGGTTTAGTTATATCTCAGGAGGTAGTAGAGATGGAGCAAGCTGTAATTTGTATACTCCTAGATCAAAGAGTCTAAAAAACTTTTACTACCTAGGTGCTAAAGTGTGGAACTCAGTGCCATCTGAGCTAAGAAATATCAATGATCCTAAGGTATTCTCTAAACTATATAAAAACAAATTATTAGATTCTGCAATTGGTGACTCAAACTACACAACAAATAATGCATATTTGACTTTGTTTATAAAGTAAATTAATAGTATCTTACTCAATAATCTTCAATCCACAATTTTGTTTTGAGATTAACTCAACCCCCTGGCTGTTGCAGTGGTTTTTTAATTTTAATATTCCAATGTAACTTATTGAAATGACTTTTTATAGTTTTGTTTTTATTTACCTATTTGACTTCGGGCAAGTTACTATGCGGCCTGACCTCGGCAAGTCAGAAAAATGCAGCCTTATGTTTTTAACTATTGTTCAATTTTAATATAACTTATCATTTACAGCTATTTTAATTTATTTATTTTCATAAAAGCACAGTATATACCAGTTTCTGAGGGTATAATTTGTTTTATAATTTTATTTTTACTGTTTAAAAGTAATGCACTCTGACATTATGTTTTCATATACCCATATTTTTAGTCTTTTGATGGGTGGCCCTATTAACAGATTTTAGATTAGACTTGGTGCTCGCCCTCAGCACGACCTAAAAACTTCTTCTATATAAAGCAAGAGAAAAATATATTCTAGTTCCAGTGCTGTAAAACATTATAATTGAATTTAGGGTGGTTGATTACATAATCCAAGTCCATCCAGTGGTTAACCCAATTTTTGAACTTTTTTCAGAAGAAAACTAAAATTTTCAGAAGAAAACTAAAATTTTATTTCGCATTTCATTGAACACTATAAATATATCAAAATAAATCAACAAAAATTTTCCATTATTAGGATTCTGATTTCAGGGTGATATGGGATTTATGATATAAGATTAGAATATTCTAAAAAATAGAGGTGGGATTCTGATTTCAGGGAAAAAGGGGAGAGCTGCAACATAAACAATGGGGTTCTGATTCCAGGGAATTGGGGAATAATTTAACATTATTAAGCATTTGAACATTCTAACTTTCAATGGGGTGATCAGGACATTATAGGAATTAGTCATACATTGACTTAGCTCACGCCGACAGATGACCTACTACCCAGTATAGGTAGGCTTACAAGTGCGGGCGAAACGCAAGGTCACAAGGCTGGAGGCTTATTGCTTCCTTTAGGTGTACCAGCACTTGAAGCTAGGAAAGTCTTTATTTCTAGTATATGATTTTAAAAATAGTTTATAGTGTTTGTACTTTTGTATAGTGTGAGCTAAGTCTCTTTTCATAAGATGGATGAGTTTCAAACTTTTTCAACATACTTTTATTTACTTTCATTTACATACATATCATAATTCAAATTGATTGAATTGGCTTTAGTATATTGCCATAGGTAATATTGGACAAAGTTCATACCAGAGTATCCACCAACGCAACAAAAGGGGTAGATGATTTAGGAATTTGTATAATATGTGGGCATGCGACTGCTGCTGGGTTTTGCAATATTGCCAAGGTAGGAATTTTTAGTACTGGTGATACTGTAAGGCGTTCCAGGTTCCATGTTCCCATTCACCGGGATCACCTTGCATTTGGGTTTGGAAAATTTTTTTTTCCTTAATATTAGACTTGATGGGACCTATTTTTTAATGAAAAATCATAAATTTGTAAGAGGTCACGGACAACATTCCAAATGATACTACCGATATAAAAGAAATTTTTGGAGGGTGTAGGAGTCAATAGTCTTGTGTCTCTTCCATTTCTACCTGAGAGTACAAATTTCTCAAACATACACATGGGTGTCCTGAATTTGAGTATTTTAAAAATTTCGTTAGCACAGTGATAAACATAAACGTTTCGGATATTCATTATTCTGTGATTATTGAAGAGAGATTTAGTGTGTTCTCTTCTGTAGAATTCTTGGCCTAGTATTTGGTTGTCGAATTCCCTTACCCTGGCACAAGTTTTGAATTTATTGATATAAGCTTCCTTGTCTCCAAACAAATTCTTATGCATTTCTTCTGGAGTTTGAACAGAGGCTCGATTTTGTTATTAGATACTCCTCCCAGACTGTGATACCATATGAGATGACTCTCAAATAGTGTATAATATATGTTTTTTAAATAACTCATTTGGAATGTTGTCTTTGATTAAGTTAATGATTCCTGCACTGCAGAGTTTCTTACCAAGCTTTTTAAGGTGAGAGTTCAATTGAGGTTTTCATCAATTGTCACTCCGAGAAATTTGGCTTCACTAACTTGTTTGATTTTTGTGTCATTTATTTTTAATACATAGTTTTCGTCAATAATTTTGCTTGATTTTGGAATTTTGAAGTCGATGAAGCAGCATTTTGACATGTTGATGTGAAGTTTATTCACTAGCATATAAAGGCTCAAGTGGGCAAGAATTTGGTTAGCATTTTCATATACAAGTTTTTTATTTTGTGCCTTTATAAATATATTAGTATCATCTGCAAAAGAACAAATTCAGTATTATTGTTTATGTTAGGAGATCATTTATATAGATAGGAACAAGAGTGGGCCAAGGCAACTACCCTGAGGAACTCAAACACAACCTTGAGTTCATCAGAGGTTCGCCAAGAACATTTACATATTGCTTTCTATCTGTAAGATAACTTTCAATGAGTCTGAGTGCAACACCACGTATGCCATAATTTTCGAGTTTTTTATGAGTATGCTGTGGTCTATTGTGTCGAAAAGCCTTGCTAAGGTCAATAAAAATTCCAAGTACATGATTTCCTTCCTTTATAGCTTTTTGGATGTGATCAACTGAATAGTTAAGTGCATGTGATGTTGAGTGGCCCTGCCTGAACCCAAATTGGTTCCTGGTCAGTATACCATTAGAAGTAAAGAAGTCGTAAGTCTAGAGTATATCATTTTTTCGAAGATTTTGCCAAATATTGGTAGGTAGAAATCGGTCTATAGTTTTCTAAAAGCTGTTCGTCATCCTTTTTAAAAATTGGTGTGATTTTCCGGTTTTTCAATATGGACGGGAATATACCTTCAGCCAGAGTGTTATTGAAGTGCCCTGTTAGGACAGGCGTAAGGATATTTGAGAGCTTCTTAATAACACGAATTGGGAAGTCACTAGCTTTTCCATTTTCAAGTTGACTTATTATCTGCTTGACTTCATCTTCTGTGCAATCAGAAAGAAAGATAGAGCTAGGTGTTGGGAGAGGCATAAATTGCTTGAAATCAATGGATGCATTTTCAACTATTGCAGTGGTCTCATCATTAAGTTTAGTTGCTAGGGATGCAAAATAATGGTTAAATTTGTTGGCTATCACTCTGCGCTGAAGGATAACAACCCCATCCACTAAGAAACACGGCTTCATAGACTTCTTACACTTGCCCCTGAGTTGATTAATGATCTCCCATGTTTTCTTAATGTCGCCAGAGCATTGAGCAATTTGTTTTTATAGAAGCTGGACTTCTGGCCTTTTATAATTTTCTTAAGGCAATAACGATATTTGCTGAATTTTTCATAAAAGATTTTGGTCGCCAGTGTCATTATCATTGGCTTTTGTTCGAGTCCATTCGTTATAAAGATCATTTTTTATGTTGAATGGCATCAATGATGCCATCTGTTATCCATGGGTTATTGATTGGATTCCGTTTAGAATATTTTGGTTTAGATAGCTTACAGCATTGATCTACTGCATCCTTGAAAAGTCGGAAGAAGCTCTCAAAGTCAAGGCTCTTATAAACTTCAATTAGTTCAGGATTTAATTCTTGCGCCAATGCTTCTATGTTCTTAGCAGAATAGCTGTATTCTTGGATTTGCAGAGGTGGTTTCTCTTTTATACCTAGGTTCAGGTCAAATAAAGAGAAGATTGGTGAGTGGTGAGTGCCTATGTTATCAATTATGCCTGAGAGACAGCATTTTTCTATTGAATTTGTAAGGATATTGTCAATGCATGAGCCCCAAATTCTCAATAATTTTGGCAAAATTTACAGAAAACTGACCCCAAAGCAACATTTTTCAAACCTTTCAAAATTTTCAGCAAAAATTTTCCAAAATTGAAACAATCAATATTTGGGTATCTTTACTGTCCATTTTCGTTATTGTCTACTCAAGTGGGTGGGGGGAGGCCAGGGGTGAGCCATGATTACATGTTCTCAATTTTGTTTCAAATTTGACTTCGGGCAAGTCTCAAATGCGGCCTGACCTCGGCAGGTCACAAAAATGCAGCCTTATTTCTGTATATAAGTTACAATAATACTACAGTACATATTATTCTTTTTAACCCAATTAAATTATTAAGTTGTTTCTACTTTTTATTTAAATTATTGCCAGTATTTACCAGTAATGAGGGTAAACGTTATGTTGAAGTATGTAACAACAGAAGGTATTACTGCTGTTTTTGCCAATATAATTACCTATCCTATACTTAGTCCTCGATGGGAGGCCCTTTTAACAGATTTTAAATTTGACTTGGTGCCTACCCTCAGCACATCCCAAATGCTTCATTATATAACCCAGAGAAAAATATATTTCATGTTTTATGCTGTAAAAATTTATAATTGAATTGAATTGAGTACCCCAGGAGTCCTACGGGAGTACCCCAGGAGTCCTACGGGAGTACCTCAAGAGTCCCCTGGGAGTCCTATGGGAGAACCCCAGGAGTCCTATGGGAGTACCCCAGAAGTCCCCTGGGAGTCCTATGGAGTAACAACAGGAGTCCTATGGGAGTCCCCCAGGAGTTCTAGGAGAGTATCCCAGGAGTCAGGGTCCCTGTGAGTTCCTGTGCGCAGCATATACTCTAGATGGGTGGTCTTGTTCCAACCTCCAGCAGCTTCGGTCTGCTAGGTGCACCTTGGGTAATGCTAAGGTAAGGATAAGGCAACACTGAGCTGACTCTCATCCAGCTCAGTGACATGCCACCTCACAGATGCAAAGGAACACATGCCGATCCCACCAATCTACACCTATTCAAATCATTTTCGAACTTATCAAAAGTGCAAGGCCTGCACATTTAGTGTGTGCACATGTTGCACACAGCTTATCAGTTATGTTGTTACCATAAAAGTCTAAACCACCAACCCTTCCAGGAAACCTTTCAGCAACCCTTTCAGGAATACTCCCTAGGTACAATTGATCATGTCCCCTGTGCAGTGTGCAGGCCATCCCTGTATGGCTGTGTGTAGGCACAGCACTACCATTTTGACTGTATTGTTGCAGGAGTTGGAGCATGTGGAACTGACTGAACACTGGATCAAGTCTAGTTATAGAGACCACACATCCTACCTGGTTTCACGAGACAGGGCCGACTGCAGTCATCACATTCATATCTCTGCACTAGAGCTAGGCTAATGCAGAGACTTAGTCACTAGAGTACTAAATATGATTTCTGCCCACATACCACTAAGGAGCAATGTCGGCCAATGCTTCCCAAAGGGCATGGTTGGGCATATATGTCCTCCAATCTTGTGTGTTTGGGGCACTACAGGGCCTTTAGTAAGCCTTTTGTCTACTATCTATCTATATATCTATCTATCTCGGGAGTCCATGGAATTCCTAGAAGAGTACCCCAGGAGTCCATTGGGAGTCCTACGGGACTTGGTAACCATAACCAAGGCAAGGTTCATGTTGAAGGGTCTATCGGCCCCCGGGCCCCAGTGGCCATTTCTTTGTCTATCGATGATAGACCCTTCCGAGCGACGCGCCGCGCACCGCTGACACAGCCGCGCGACGATAACATAACATTAGGGGTTTATGTGTTTAGCAACAGTGGCCAACATTTGTAAATTTGGAGGGCAGCCAAAAATGGCGCGCGGTTGTTAAACACGTATACCCCTCTTATCGTCGCGCGGCGCGCTTCCTCAGAACAGGGAAGCACGCGGCGCGTACACAATCCTATGCAGGCTTAGGAAGGCACGCGATGGAGGGAAAGAAAAAATCCCTCTTTATGCTTTATACCACGCGCGCAGCTTCTTAAGCCCACTTAGTAATAGTTGCTTTAAGTTTAACCAGATCCCTAGTTAATTTTACGCGCACGCGCACGCGGCGCCTTGCTCCAAACGACGCGACGCCCTGGTATAGTGGTATGTTTTTAAAATTAATAGGCAATATTTTAGAGGTTTGAAATTTGAAATGATGGGTCTGACAAGTTAAAGGTTAGGATACAAAAAGATTGAGGTTTTGATGAGACATGGTACAGAAAAAAACATAAACACCGGGTTTTTTGAAAACAAATTTCGAGAAAACATGGGAATTGAAAACATTTTTTATTGCTAAATGAAATATTATTTTGCAGTTTTATTTTTACATTTAACTTATCTTCAATTTCAAATCTGTTACGATATCAAGATGGAAATGGACAACTGCCAGTGCCCAGAAGTAGAGATACAAAATCACATTTAAATTCAAAACCAGTGAATAGTGATGCATGGCGATTGGCCAAACTGAAAAAGCCTAAATTGTACATGGTACGTACACCTTAAGGTTAAACTTAATTGGTTGACCGATGCCAGTTTAAATGCTTCAATAATTTTGATTCTGAATATAATATAAAGCATCAATCGCGAAAAGTTGTATTTACAAATTTTTATAATACATGTGGCTTGAATATTAATATCAAGCATAAAAACTAAAATACGGTACGGTTTAATGGTTAACACGACACGTAACACATACATTCTCACAAATTCTAATAATTTTTTCACAAAAATTTTCAACTACGTATAACTATTTTATAGTATTCGTCACTGCTCTAGTCTCAATAGCTATTACGAATACAATTTACAACGTTAGATTTAAAGTTGATAACTTCACAACTAGTTAAATTGATTTAGCTATATTTAATAAGATCATATAATTATCACAAATATTGGTTTTTGATTTACATCGCAATTTAAAACAAAAAACAACTAAGATAATAAAAGTATGCACTTACGTTAGGTCGCTTTATTGTTCACGAATAATAATAAATGATCACAAAAATATTTAACTTTAAGATAATCAAACTAAATATTGCATAAAATTTAAATAGTTCCTGAGGATCACAGTTTATTCATTCCCCTATGACAAAAGTCGGAAACGAAGTGTCTTAATTTGCTTGCACATAACAATCTGGGGATCAGTCGTAGAGTCCGTGTTGGTTTAAACTCCCTACATTAGCTACAGTCCTGCTTCGTACTGATTGTGCCCTGTTGCATTCACGTAAACAGCTCCTTCTACATCTGCGAAGTAATTCCTTACAACTTTAAGTTCAGAAATTTGACAATTTTGAAAACGAAATTTGATGGAAGTAGCAAATATTCTACATATGAGGAGAAATTATCATAGTATTATAGTAATACTAGTAATTTATAGTAAGCATAACATCTCCCTACTCACTTGCTCGGAATCTGTTAGCACGCAGGTTGTTGAAGTCGGTGGAGTTGACGGAGTCAAGCAGCAGCTTGTGGAGGTAAATGTACTGTGGCTCGTTCTGGACCATGGCGGAGCGCTGCTGCCGCATTCCGTTCACACACCCCAACACGTCCACCGTCTCCTCCCGCATGAGCCGGTCCAGCGTGAAGTCGAGTGCGATGAAGACGCCGGTCCAGCCGGCGCCGGCGCTGCAGTGCACAAGCAGGGGCTTCTTGGGGTCCTGGCGCATGTAACGAATGTAGTACACGAAGCGGAGGAAGGACTCCTCAGCCGGGTAGCCAACATCCGGCCACTCAGTGTAGTGGAACTGCAGAACGCTGCGTTTAGCTCCCTCCACCTCCACTTCGAACTCCCGGATCAGGAAACCAGGGAACTTGTTCTCCGACAGCTTCCTGACACTCACCACTCCGTACACCGCCTCCGAGTCAGGCCAGTACTTGGAGCACTTGGGCTGGCCCCCGTGGCTCAGGTTGCTGAGCATCACAATGGAGTTGACGTCTTGCTCCCACACCAGCCGCCAGAAGTCGTGCACGGTGTGGTCAAGGGGGCCCTGCGTGGCGATGTACGCGTTCGGAACCACGTAGCCGTTGATGTAGCTCGCGTTGATGTAGTCGGAGTGAGGGTCGTTGTTGATCTTGAAGAGTCGGACCCGCGAGTGGTCGTAGGTCGTGACCGTGCCGTACCTATTCTTGTGGTAGTTCTCACTGAGCTGCGACACTATCTTCTTAGAGTCCGTGCCCACGGAGATGCTCCGGAACTCGCGGATAAAGCCGTCGTTCTTATTAGCTGCCATGCCTCTGATGTAGCTGTTAAAGCCACTCACTCCGAAGGGGTTGCTCTTGCCGACTTGCTGCGCCTCAGCGTTGTTCTTTCCCTCCACCACGACATGGTTACTGCAGCTAAACGCACTCTCCGGTCTCATCTCCACATCCTTCAGATCCTCGTCCTCCTCCTCCTTCTTCTTCTTTCCTCCGTAGTAGTAACAGCACAGAGGGATGAGGCAGAGGAGGAGCAGCAGCAGGATCACCAGTACCACAATAAGGACTATGATACCCGTGCTGAGACCATCCTTCTTGCAGTAGAAGTCACTGGAGGCCAACGTCTGAGTTATCACTCCTTCTGTACAGGACTTCTCTATGTAGTTGGCAGGGGTCTGGGATACTGTAGAGGCGATGCTGTAACCCTCCATACATCCCAGCTGCATGACTTCCCCGGACACGATCTCTTGCCCGGCAATAACGTCGAGATGCTCGTCGGACACGAAGAAAGTGGGCACCTCGCACTTCTCTGAGGGGTTTAGGGGGTTAAGAGTTAGGGAGTTTAGTGGGGTCAAATAGGGATTGGGAGACAGTTGTGGGAAGAAAGTGAATACTTTATTGTTGATTTAACATGTTTGGTTTACCTTTGCAGAAGTTAGCAACATCTGGAACAGCATTGAAGTCAGTACAGGTGTATTCGTCAGCCATGCTGAGTTCAGGAGCGAAGCCGTCCGCGCACACGATACGGATAACGTGGGGGTCCGTGATGGGATCGTTTGAGAATGATGGGTAGGTGGCACCGTTTGTTAGTTGGGGCACCAAGCAAGGCGCTGAAACAAGGGGTTAGTGGTGGAGTGAACAAAGGAGTGTTGGAGGAAAAATGAAATCAAGCTGATCTGCACATGAGAATTAAGACGGAGGCTCTCTTTCGGTGGAAAAAGATATTTCCGATATTCAAGCAACATCTCAAGTGAATCTGTAACAACTCACCGGCACAGTCACTGATGGTGGTAGTCGCCACACCGGGGGTGGTCTGTCCTCCTGGGCAGGCGAGACAATACAACTTCCCTGCCTCGTGCTGATACTGCCCCTGAGGGCACGGCTCACACGCACTGCCATCCGAGAACCACCCGGCCGGACACTCGACTGAGGGAGGGGGTGTTAACATTGCTGAGGGAGAGGGTGTTACCATTACTGAGGGAGAGGGGGTGTTAACATCGCTGAGGGAGAGGGTGTTAACATTGCTGAGGGAGAGGGGGTGGTACCATTACTGAGGGAGAGGTCAGAAAGTTGAGGGAGAGGGGGTGTTAACATTGCTGAGGGGAAGGGGTGTTAACATTGCTGAGGGAGAGGGGGTGTTAACATTGCTGAAGAAGAGGGGGTGTTAACATTGCTGAGGGAGAGGGGGGTGTTAACATTGCTGAGGGAGAGGGGTGTTAACATTGCTGAGGGGAGGGGGTGTTAACATTGCTGAGGGGGTGTTAACATTGCTGAGGGAGAGGGTGTGTTAACATCACTGAGGGGAGGGGTGTTAACATTGCTGAGGGAGAGGGGGTGTTAACATTGCTGAGGGGGGTGTTAACATTGCTGAGGGAGAGGGGGTGCTAACATTGCTGAAGGACCAGCCTTGGTTGGCGCGTTTATCACTGGCCTTTTGAAAAGAAACATACGTTACCTCCTCTTTGGTTGTAGGAAAGTCTGATTAAATGATATTTGTCCAGTGATCATGTAATTCAGAAAACACCCGCACACCACTCGACACACTGGTCAAGGAAGGGCGGCGCCCCCATGGGGCAAGATAAGGTGTAGGTCATGGCGACTGAGTCGAATACCCAGGATGCTGCTCGTTTGGAGGAGGGGTCTCCATCAGACACAGCAATGAGGTCGTTGAGCAGCTCCAGGTCCAAGTAGTGGTGGTCGGACAGGTACACGTAGTCCACAGTGTATTTCACCTGCAGAGAGTCGTGGGGTTGTCAGGGTGGGGGTATTTAGTTAGAGTGGGTCTTTGTTAACTTGTTAAAGTGGGTTATCAGTGGGGGTTATATTGGGTTTTAAGGGAAGGAGTATTAGAGTGAGATATCAGTGGAGGAAAGAGTGGTATTTTAGAGGGGGAGTATAAGAGGGGGTTTTTAGTGGGGGTAAGAGTGGTTTTTCAGGGGGCTGGAGTGGGGATTAGAGCGTGTTGCATTTGAGTTTTAGTTAGTTTCCAAATCCTCTAATCTTGGCTCTTGGGGTATGAACTCATGAACAAGTCAATATCGTACCGATATGGTGTATCCGTCCAGAGTGCTGGAGCAGTCCTCTAGGGTGATGTCCAGCCCGTCGGTGTCTTGCTTCACGAAACCTCCCGAAATGACGGTAGAGCTCAGGGTTACTAACATTGCGTGTAACATGGATCCATCGATAAAACGCGTAAAAATACTGCACTTTCGTCTTGTTATGTACAGTGTTTCACTAATAATTCAGTAGACATTGATTTGAAGCCTGTAGATACAGCTCCATTTATCCTAGAGATAAGGGAAACCGGGACAAGAGCTAAACTCAGTGACTCAGAGTAAAATAACACTCACATGACGGTCAGGTCCATCTCTTGTTTGAACTTAGTGAAAGCCCCAATGTCCTCCACTGCATCTGTGCAGTAGGGATCCCCACCACTGTACGTGACATGCACTGTCACGGACTTAGCGAAGGGTGTCTTCTGGACTCCGCAGAACTCGAAGTCGAACACGTTGGTGGGTCCGGCTGCTAGGTCCCTACCCAGCCCTTCTCGTTCTTGTCGCAGGTCAGGACAGGAGGGTTTCTGAAGGGGAAGAATCCCTGCTCAGCGCAGGTCATGCTCATGTCCGGATGCAGGTACATCAGCTGGGCGCCTTGAGGCGCCAGGGTCGGGCACAAGGCGTGCGCTAGGACACAGGTAGGCGCCTGATCCCACAACTTGCCCTGTTTACAAGTGTACTCCGGTCTGCCAGACAGTTGGTAGCCGTCGTTACAGGTCACGGTGGCGTGCTCCCCGGGCAGGATTAACACCGAACTGGCAGCCACCACGCCGTCAGGCACGTCCATGGTAGTGTCACACTTCGTGTCGATCTCTGCTGCGATGACCTTTGCTTTGACGACATCCGCAGCCCCATCAGAGAACTCAAAGACCACGGAACAGGTGATAGTGACGGTGTCACCGGCACTCAGGTCAGCATCCCAAGTCAGAGAGTGGGTGATGGTGAAGTCTCCAGTGTTACTCGTCGTGTCCTCAGTGACACTGTCAATGGTTCCCGAGGTTCGTGTGATGCGCAGTGTCACGCTCTTAGCGGAGATCTGGTCTGTCTGCGCCACCTTGCAGGAGAGGATGGACTCAGTTCCCGCCACGAAGTCCTCTCTCTCCTCGAGGTATACCCCCGCAACTTGGAGCGTGTCAGTGTGGTAGTACTCTCCTCCGTACGTATCATCTCCCCACTCCACTACGGATATCAGCTGCCTGGTCTCGTAGAGGCGCAGTGGTGCCGTGATGTCTAGCTCGGAGCCGTCTGGAGAGAAGACGCGTGGTGTGTAAGAGGGAGGGGAGGCACTGAGCACTACCTCCTCGTTATCATAGAACATGGCGTTCAGGTCAGCGGGCTGCAGGGAGAAGCCTCCCAGCTGGATAGGGAAGGAGGTGCTCTGCAGCACTTCCAGGATCGTAGCTTCACACGAACAGGAGGAGATGTCAGCAGTCACGTCCAGAGTGAACTCCGAAGTCAGGGTCTCAGTGGAGGGCTCGTAACTCGTTACGATGGAAGGGTTGTCGTAACCCAGGTTATCGTTGTCTTTGAACCAGGTGACGGGCACCTCTTGAGGTGACTTAAAGACGCAGGTGAGAGTGAGGGAGTCGATGGAGTCCCCGGGGAAGTTGAGGGTGTTGGTGGGTGGGACCGTGCTGCCGTACACCTTCAGACTGAAGGTGTCAGAGGTGACGGTGACAGCACCCACTCCCAGCTCGAAGTAGAGCTCCCGGTCCTCTATGGTGGAGATGGTCATGTCGAGAGTCACAGCATGCAGGTCTCCCAGCACAATGGGCGTGCTGCTCTCCAAAGCGTCATCAGTCACAGCGTCCTTGAGAGTAACCGTTACACTGTCATCTCTAGCTGCACTCACGTACGCAGCGAGAGGGATGCTTCCAGAGGGAGACACGATCTGTAGGTCGTGAGGCTGCTGGTAGAATCCAATGAGGTAGACAGTGTGGTCTTCAGCGTGTACCTCCTCGAAGTTGTTGTAGTACCCTGAGCACTTGAAGGAGGTGGTGTCGGCAGTGAAGTCGGCAGTGCTGGCAGTGTATGTGGTGGTGTAGGTGGTGAGACCTCCTGTTGCCATGGACTGCATGGCGTCAGACGGCGTCTGCACTGGCAGCACCAGGCCCCCATTGGAGATGGTAACACCGTCGTGGTCCCCGTTGACTTTGCAAGTCACCGTGATGGTTTCTCCGTCCTGGACGGCGTCAGGCAGGACCAACTCCACGTCCATAACAATGACATGGATAGCTGAGCTGGTAACGACGCTGTCTGCCACGCAGTAGTAAAACCCGTCCGACACTGCTGTGACGTGGAGCTCTGCTACAGTGTTTGCAGTGGAGGGGTCTATGACAGTGACATCAGAGGGCACCTTGCTGGCATCAGGAGTAGTCCAGGTGACAGTAACAAGCCCCGTGACTCTGCAGAGCAGAGTGACGTCCTCACCCGCGTCCCTGTACACAGTGTCATCAGACACCGTTACTTCCAGGAAGTAGAGGAAGGCCCCGCTACTCCGCTCCCCTAAGGAGTCCTGGCAGTAGTACTCCCCGTGGTCAGTAGAGGAGGGGGAGTCCAGAGTCAAGGTGTTCAGGATGCCTCCTGTCAGCACTTCAGTGGTAGTCATGGAGGAGAAGTCCCGGGAGGGGTCCTGGGCCTTCTTGAAGGTGACAACCCCACCAGACAGTGTAGAGAGACAGGTGAAGGACACAGCTAGACCTGAGGTCTTCTGGTCCACAGGGTCCGTGGTGATGACTGAGGAGCCAGGAGCGATGGTGATGGTTTTAGCCATCTCTATCCCTGGCGCCCCGTAGACACTGAAGACGGAACAGAAGAGGTCGAGGGACTGGGGCGTGTTGAGGTCCAGGTCGGTGGTGGTAGTGGACATGGTGAGGAGGGGGGTGTCCGCCCCGGCGTCAACTTGAGCTATGTACGTCATCACGCTGTTAGTGATGTCGCAGTTCAGGGTGTGGGTTTGTTTGGCGGCCGTGGGGCGCAGGTACAAGTCCTGGACGATGCCTTCTTTGTAACCTGGGGGAGAAAGTAGTGTTAGATCCCTGTAACCTGAAGAAGATAGCAGATAGCAGTGTGAGATCCCCTTTATTAGGCACGCTCAGTGTTAGATCCCCGCTAGATGAAATATCATGCGCACAAAATAGTTCATTCCCAATGCAGCGAGGATAGACTGGAATACATAAATTAAGTTGGAAATCGCCTAATGGTATCTTACCGAATACGATGAAGTCGGCAGAGTTGCTAGCAGTAGTGACGATCCTTTCATCCACCTGAGTGTAGAGGAACTCGCAGGAGAGCGAGGGGTTTGAAGTGACAACGAATGACACCACCAGTTGGAGGCCGTCCCCTGACAACACCCCACCACTCACTTCCATCTCATTGACAAAGGCAGAGATGGTGGGAGGGAGGTCGACCCCTGCTGGCTGCTGCCCCACACAGGTGAAGGTCTGTGTCTCACCCACGTGCATGTAGGTAGAGTCCAGGGTAATTGTGTTTCCTGGGAGGGAGGGGGTTAGAATTAGGAGCTACCTGGGAGTTTACCAGAGGCTACCAGGGGTTTTAGTTGCCATTGAAAAACAAAACATTAATTATTTGCTTTCGTTCGGGTAGAATGAATTTCAACTAAAAAACGGAAAAGAGAATCCAAATTCCAAAAAGATAACTGTGATAACAAATGGAAATTACAGTTGAAAGGAATTGTTGATTTTCATCACAAGAAACGACATTGGAATTTAACTTGATAGGACAACGTGGGTATGAGGTATTGATTTGCAGTACCTAGAGCAATGACAGAGTGGGTATGAATTATTGATTTTCAGTACCTAGAGCAATGACAGAGTGGGTATGATCCGCCCAAGTGTCATCAAGTTTACAGATGTACTCCGCACTTGCGTCAATACTAGCCAGCTCCAGAACCCTGCAAAAGTGAGATAAAATAATGAGCTCCTTCATGGAAAAAGTGAAGTTCAAACTGTATGATATCAACCAAAATACTGCAATACTGGATACACAGGACAAGTATAACATCTACGGTGAGCGGACAAAATCCGGCCAGGAGTAAAGGCTAGTCTGGGTCGGGGTTTTCTTAGTTAAGGTTAGCTAACACAGAGATTCCTTCACCTAACGCCCATACAGAGGCTCTAATGTAGAAATGTAGTAATGCACATACACAGTAGTGATTCCTGTGGAAGTGGTGGTGGTCTGATTGCAGTTCGAGGGATTACAAGTGAGGTAGCTGCCGTCCTTGAACCATTGGAGGGCTGCTTGAGGGCTCCCATCTATCGTGTACTGACACGTGATCTCATAGGCAGAGCCTGTGTTAGCGTACCCGTTGTTGTCCGACACCATCGTCACTCCTGCAACAGAGAAAGTGAATGTGTGATCTCTTTCAGAGATGGCATTGAGATGTTTAGAAAGGTCATGAATTAGCAGTGGTAATAATCAGGTTCTCAAGAAGGCACAGGTAAGAAATAATAATGATGTAATCAGTGGTTCAGCAGTAGATTTGATATCTACTGACGTGCGCATTGGGGCTCGTTCCCACAGAGATGAGTCTTGGAGGTCAGTCCCCCCGTGTAGAAGCCTTCGTTACAGGTCGTCTCTATGATGTCCGTTGCTGATACTATGTACCCCGTGGGGGGATCAGTCGTAGCGTAGATGGAGCTGGTCACAGTGCACGTCACTGAAAATATTGGCGGTTAGAGGGGTGTCCAGATCATTGGATATGAACTGAGGTGCAATACGGTAAATCATGTGCGAACCATTAAGGGCAGTTGTGTTTCAGTTCTTATTTCTGCAGCTCATAAAGCCGAAACCTCTGCTTCTAAACCTATCTCCTGTCTTACCTAGACAGTTGGTAGAGCCAGGTGAGGTAGTGGACTCCCCAGTAGGACACTGGTTGCAGGACGTCTGTCCAGCTAACGCCTGGTAATACCCGATAGGACAGCTCACACACTCGTTATCCACGCTGTACGTACCCGCGTCACATTGCACTGCAGAGTGGGGTTTATTACTTTATCAATTGCACTGAAGTGAGAGGAGTGACTTCTCTAGAAAAGGGGTTTTATTAGTAGCGCTGGAATGAGAGGGATGACTTCTCAAAAGGCATGAGCTCGATGCTTCTATCTTCTAATGCAAGATAAAGAAGGGTGTTTGAACTCAGATAATTTTTATGAAGGTAGTAAAACGTGTACGTTGAAACGTTGTCGTATACCAAGCTAAAAGTGACCACCATTGAACGCAGTACAAGTCATCCGAACTAACTCCGGCTCCGGCAGGGCACTCTATCTCGAAGCCAGGCTGACCTCCTCCATCCTCCTCCACCACTACATATCGCTTGCTGCCAGTCAGGGCCGCCCACTCCTCACTAGCCACCGTCCTCAAGTCCTCTGCAGAGAGGTTAGCGTCCGTCACACTAGCGTCCTCCTCAATCAGCCACTCCAACCGGCACTTGTCCACCTGTAGGTGAAGTTTATAGAGGGACAAAGTAACATGGCATACCATTGTTTAGACTCCAGGGAATAAGACGTGTAAGTGAAATGATGTGTGGTTGTGATCGGTGCTTGTGCGTTCGTAAAATGAAGGCTCAGATTGGAGTTGATCCCCAATCCCTCTCTATACCACAACAAGAATCGCAGCTACACGTACCGTGTAGAAGTTAGTGGCGGTGACGAAGGTGTTCTTGAAGCCCTGGGAGAGCAGGGCTATGTTCCGGAACTTCTCCTGAGCGATGTACTCGAATATCTCCTTGGCACTCTCAGGAGGACACACCAGTCCCAGGTAGGTGATGGACATCCGGGCTTTCAGAGCCACAGGCTCTATCACAGCTGGGGGAGGAGTTAAAATTAGATTTTATGTGTTATTACATTTAATGAATGTGCTAACTTCAGACCATAAAAGTTAAAGCGAGATGTCCCTCAAAAGTGATCACCGCATCGTACAGGTCTACCACTTTGATAAAGGCTTGACATAACCTTGTCAAGAGGCGAATCATTGCAATCGGATGGATGTCCTAAAACATTAGACATCAGCTCTAAAGCTTTCAAGGTCAGAACATATTATTTAGTAATACGGCCCTATGATCTGTTGAGTGACCAGGAGACCCAGCAATTCTGGGTCACTACTTCGTAGTAACCGCTCACTAACCTGAGCAACTAGGCAGTCCTAATCGAAGTGAGGTAGTAAGAGTGTGACTCCAGTAACCACTCACTAGTAGTTACTAGCAAGTATAACACTAACCTGAGCAACTAGGTAGTCCTAGTCGGAGTGAGGTAGTGAGGGTGTGACTCCAGTATCCGTTCGCTAGACAGGTCGTCTGGAAGATGGAACCCCATCTCTTGCTCATCTCGTTGTTACCCGTGCACGTGTAGTCGCACTTTGTTCCCGCTGTGGAGACCGAGGTTGGAACAATGTTGTCGATTTGCTCGCAGGAGAAAAGTTCTCACAGCGCTCTGTGGAGAAAACAATTAGAAGGCTGTCTTATTAACAGTTTTCACAAGTTTTACTTGTTCTAGGTGGTACCCCCTAGCTAAGCTGCCCGGAAATACTTCATAAGATGATTCCGGATTCCCGTTTCACTTTGCTAAATCGTTGAATATGAATATGAATATGGGATGATTTTACCTTACCTTGATAAGAGACCCTGACAAATACCAGAATCAACAGAATCGAGTGGGAGTTAACAGAGTACATAAATAAACACAGAACATAAAAATGGTTTTTCTGAAAGTAGGCAAACTGGGTTATCTTCCTTTTACACATTCTTAGCCGGAATCCATCCGCACTATTAACATTCCAAAATCTAAACTTGAGTACGACAAAGAATGCGAACGTGACTACATAGAGCATGACTGTCCACTCTTCCATTCATGGTTCATTACACCGTATCCCCATAAGAAGACACAGGAAGCTAAAAATATACATAGACACGCACCAATAGAGTCCATTCGGGATGTATCCCTTGGGAGCAGCCCGAAAAATATATCCGGTTTAGACCTGCAGCCCGAAGGGTGAGGGTTCAGTAGACCCGCATTAAAACGCCAGAGGGTTAAGCTTTCTAATAACTGTGATACGCTAGATTATTGATCTGCTGAGTGTGTTTACAAAAAACACTCAGTGACTGGACATACGATCTCTAACTCAATATCATCATCGAATCCCCCTTATAAAACGTAACCGTCTGTTCTACTAACGATCCAACAAAGATTTAACGTACCGTAGACGTCGACATGGACAGGGGTCAAGTAGACGTTCTGTCGGTTGGTCTTGCTGATCTGACACCCGTAGCTGCCTTGGTCCGACTTGGAGGCCGGGTTTACTGTCCAGTTCTTAGTGGTGATGCTCTGCGAAGGTATAAGCGTATAAGCGGATCAGATGACGTCATTATCAAGGTTTTAAGTGGACAAATAGAAACGTATTAGCACTCAAGCTGGATATTGGAGCTATTATGAAAGTTCTCAGACAGATAGGAATGATAGGAATCAGGACACCATGCAACTTACTCCTGTGGTGTCAGTGGTGATGCCGGATGTCAGGAAGTTCATGGTTGATCCCTTGTACAGCTTGATGGTGGCACCAGTTTCCGCAGAACAAGACACCACCAGGCTATCTCCCGCATAGGCAGGGTTACCAGACACACTCAGACTCCTCGAGTCTAGGGGGGTTGGGGTTGTAGTTAGAAGGAGGGATGTGGGAAAGAGTGGGGTACAATAGTTAGGTAGGCAGGGTTACCAGACACACTTAGACTCCTCGAGTCTAGGGGTTGTAGTTGGGTAGTTAGAAGGAGGGATGTGTAGAGTTATAACTGTTTAGGGGAGAAACGGCGTGAGTTTCAAATTAATTGCCTGATGGGTTTGAAAGATAAACTCTCAAATCGTTAGAATAGGCGGGAAAACGTACCTCAACAGTCAATTTGGGGTTGTAGTTCAAGGGGGATGATGTTTCAGAAGGGGAAATAGCTGGAGGCAATGGTTTCTTGCAGTAGAACTCCTTGTCATGCCAGTAGGGTTATACAGTTAGAAGGAGGACAGTGTGGGGTGCCAGTAGTTAGGTGAGGAAAAGCAGGGGTCAGATAGCTGGATTCTGGGTGTGATGAGGTGGAAATGATATCTCATGGTCAACAACTAACGAAACTATCAGTTTAGGGGGTTGGTGATAAGAACGAGGGATTGGAAATTTGGGGAAGACCAATGGCAGGGTTACCAAACACACTACAATAATAGGAGGGGTTAAGAGTTATAACTGTTTAGGGGAGAAACGGCACGCGTGAGTTTCAAATTAATTGCCTGATGGATTGAAAGATAAACTCTCAAATCGTTAGAATAAATTTCCGGGGAAAACGTACCTCCAACAGTCAATTTGACGCGTTTCACGGGGAATGATGTTTCGGAAGCGGAGAGGCTGGATGCAATGGTTTTCTTGCAGTAGAACTCCTTGTCATGCCAGTAGGAGGCACCGAATAGACGGCCACTGACACCAGTCTGTGATGTGCCGTCTTGAGAGTGAGATCTGAGGAAAAGCAGGGGTCATATTGCTTCATTCTGGAGTGCAATGAGGTGGAAATGATATCTCATGGTCAACAACCAACGGAAGTAACAATAAACTATAAGAATCTGAGATCATAATTTCGACCACTTTTCTTCTCAGTTGATGATGAAAAGAGTGTATTCTAGCACTAAAGTGGGCGTCTCAGTTCCCAGTACCCACCTATGAGTAGGAACATACATCTCGGCCCCACTGCTGGTAGTAGTGTACCATGAGAGAGTGTAGAGGGGAATGTCACTAGTGACAGTACAGGTAAGCCGGGTGTAGTCCCCCTCCTGAACTAACACAGTCTCCAGGGAGGGGGTGGCTGGCACTGCTACCACCTCCACTGCCACCTTCTTAGCCAGGGACAAGCCGTCTATCTGGATGGTGCAGGTGAACTCCCCCACTGCTCCCGGGGACGAGTAGGAACCGAAGAGGCCGTTGATGTAGCCGGAGGTTACCCCCGTTGTGTCGTCCTTCCTGCTGTAGGAGTCGGTGGAGGTAGGGTTGGGGGAGATGCTCACTACAGAACCCACAGTCTCGTACTTGTATTGGCAGATGAAGGTGAAGCTAGCTCCCACGTAAATACTCAGCGTGTTCTCGTTAGTACCTAACTGCAATCCCACGGCCAGGATCTCGGTCCGGTCACTCGGAACTGACTTTGAGAGGTTGGGCCGGTCTGCGGCGGCGAACACAGCGTGGCACCTGAACGGCGCGTTGCGGCGCGCCACCTTGGAGAAGACGGCGGTGGTGGTGATCTTGTCAGTGCCGCCCTCCTGGGAGGTGGTGGAGGTGAGGGAGGTGAGGTAGGCGTTGTCATCCTCACTCCAGCTCCCTATAGAACCTAACACTTGCCCCGTGATGGCAGGGGCGTAGGGCCCTGTGAAGGTGCAGGAGATGAGGGCCGTGTCCCCTATCTCCAGCAGGAGCTTGGTCCGCATCACGCTCTGTGTCACCAGCTGGACGGTGTTGGGTGGGGAGGACGTGGTCAGGGCGTGGCCTGCCTCCGTCACCTCGCACTTGTACCGCCCCACATCACTATTCCCCGCCCCTGGGAGCAGGTACTGGTCTATGTAGGAGGCGTCAGGCTCGCTGATGATGTTCTTGGTAGAGGATAGAGTGCCACCTGTCAGGGTGGAGGGGGTGGTGCTGAGAGCACTCCATGACCCATCTCCCTGCTCCTTATAGAGCACTGAGCTGCTCCCAGTGGCAGTGCCCAGGTAGGCGCAATACAGCGTCACAGTCTCCCCTGCAGCTGCTATACCGTCAGTCAGTACTGCGTGGGACATGTGCACCTGAACTGCGTCACTCTGTACTTCCTGGGCTACTCCGGAGAGTGTTACACTCGTCTTGGCGTAGAAGGACTCCGTGCTGGACAGGTCCAGGGATATGATGGTCAGGGTGGACTCGGTGTACTTGAAGTCTCCAGCTCCGTTGGGGTATGTCTGTGTGATGATGTAGTCTGACCCGGAGACCAGGGGAGTGTTGGAGCCAGTCCGGTACCAGGTGACAGTGACTTCCTCTGTGTAGGTGATGGTGGTAGTGAGGACCATGTCAGTGCCAGGCTGCCCTGTCAGGGCAGGAGGCGTGGTGAAGGCAAGGACTATCAGAGCAGCAGGGTCTGTGCTCACAGTACCGCCTGCAAAGGAGGCGTCAACGTAGCCAAACACCGCCTTACAGCGGTAGAATCCCATGTCGGAGAGGGATACGGAGGTCAGGCGCAGTTCAGAGGACTGAAAGAAAGAAGGGGTGAGAAGAGGGTACAAAATACGGCAGACAGGACATTAATGTTCATGACTTCAAGAATACCAAATAACGAGAAACTTGCAAAAAAAACACCGAAATCCCAAAATCACATGTTCTTAGGTTCAGCACTAGCAAACATACCGTGAATGTGGAGGTTGAAGTGTCGGCGATGTTGCTGGAGAAGGGAGTGTTGTCTTTCTCCCACGTGATGGTTGGGGTCGTGGGGTCCTTCTTTATGGAGCAACTCATGGTTACCCCAGTTCCCTCGATATTCTTCTTCAGACTCGGTGTGGTGGTGAACCCTGGGATTCAGGAAAGTGTAGGGAGGAATATGCAGACATGCTAAAATATATCAAAGAAGTTCTTGGAGTAGAATGGGGAGGGAACGGGGGCGGGGAGGACCGAAGTGGGTCATAAAATGAGACTTGAAGCTGGGTTCAATTGGAACCTATGATAGATATTCTCCAACTCCAGCAGGTGAGATAATTCTGCTTATTTTCACAAATTCTTTGGTATTAGCTAATGTGCCAGCTAACATACCGTAGACATTGATGTTAGCAGTGTTGGAGTTGATGGTCTGGCCGTCTGTGAAGGAGGCAACACAGTGGTAGGCCCCAGTGTTAGACATACTGGCGGCAGACACCGTCAGGTTGGAGGACCGTCCCCCTCCACTCTGATCATCTGTGATCGTGTAGCCCTGGAAATGGGAGCACGGGTCATGGCGGTGTAGCGACTAGAGAAATGGGATTTATTCTGAAATTTCCGATAACGCGGTGTGATGACAAAAATGAATGTAATCAGACGGGAAATTTACTGCAAACCAACCGAGTTGCTAGTCAAGTCCACATTGTCTTTATACCAAGTTATTCCGTCTACTGCCCCAGCAATAGAGCAGGACAGGAGGAGCTGATTACCGGCAAACATCCATCCAGTAGTTGGGTTCGTTTGGAATGCTGAAATGTGTGTTATTTAATTCTAATCTCTTAGATGTTTTAGAGAAAAATGAATTGAAGAAAAACTAAAATCAAAATTTCCGCGAAGTCAAGTTGAAACACGCAGCTTCAAAAACTTTATCAAGGCTAAATAACTCACCGTTGACACTGACAGTGACACCGGTAGATCGCAGTGTACCGAGGTCTTGGTACTCGATAACACACACATACATTCCCACGTTGGCATCTCCCACAGTTGGGATGGACAGGGTCGACTGATACAGCGCACCTGAGATACACAGCGGTGTCACGGTACTAAGCGGTTACATGTCGAAGTGGTGACCGTATACCGCAACTTACATGGTCGAGGCGACAGCCGAGACTGTGTAAGTTGGATAATGGACGAGGCGTGCCGAGTTCATTATCGAAGGTATAGGGTCACAGCTGAGATCATGGAACCGGATTATACCCCGACCGGAAACAGCTGGGACCGACTATTCTCTGACCAAACAACAGTATTTCTTCCCACTCGGGTCTGACGACCCTCGTCTGGATTCAACGCTTAAGTAGATTCTTGAGTGCTCCTTTATAAAATCAGATTTCATTTTAAGCTTTTTTGCTCCTCAATTCAGTGGAGACCGTATAACCAAACTTACACGGTCGCTAAAACAAGCTTGGAAGGGGTATAATACAACGTACAAAGCGGAGGTGAGGAGGTCTCACATTGGAATGGTGTCTGAGTGAAGTGGTGTAAAGTGAGAGCGACGTCAGGATAAAGCTGGAATGCTTTGAGTTTGTCGCAGGAAGGTGATGTCAGACACTAAACACTAAACAGGGGTGCTGCCAAAGTAAATTGTGTCAAAGCAAGGTGGTGTCAAATAAGAGTGGGAGTGGTGTCAAGTGAGGATGGTGTCAAATAAGAGTGGAGTGGTGTCAGATTGAAGTGGTGTCAGATTGGAGTGGTGTCAGATTGAAGTGGTGTCAGATTGGAGTGGTGTCAGATTGAAGTGGTGTCAGATTGAAGTGGTGTCAGATAAGATCGGTAACAACCTGCTTGACCGGAGGTGGTACTGGCCAGTGTGCTCGTTACAGACTGAGAGTTAGTGAATTCCCAGGATGACGTCATAGCCACGTTATCCACGAGGGAGGAGGTGCAGGTCAGCTGCACTGACGCGTCATACGCCACGTTCTGGGAGCTCGGAACCGACAGCAGTTCTAGAGGGAGAAGGGGGTCAATTCCAGCGATTGTAGGGGAGAGGAGGAGTCCATTCTAGGGGCGGGAAGAGGGTCGAAAAATTGGTTGAATATCCCACGTGTTCATTATTTGTAAACCTGGCTAAGATTCAGTGGATCTTATCAAAAGAAGCGCACGATGTTCTTATTACCAATGAGTCTGATTTCCCTACCTATCTTATTGAGGGAAGCGCTGACAATGAGAGGGTCAGAGTCAGCCGTAACCCGGACTTCACAGACCCACTGGTCGTGGAATACATCACTGTCTGCTACAGTGGTGGTGTCAATAGTCGCTGACAACAGGTAGGTGTCATCCGTGTTCTGAAGAGAGTCGGGTGTTATCATTCTACTAGAGATTGGAGAGACTGGCGTTTCAACTTTCCTCAGATCTACACTCTACCAGCGTATTTCCAGTATATTTCATTAAAAGTTTCTACATTTACCCCCGTATCTGAAATTGACCCCTACTTTACCTGGACTGGGGTCAGCGCATCGTTGTAGGTCAGACTCTCGCTCTGTCCCGTTACTTTGTTGGTGAGAGTGAGGTTGAAGGCTGACACATCCTTAGCGACTGCTAGACACGACATGGTGGCAGTGGTACCACCCACTGCGTACTGGTCTATCATCGTGATGCCTGGGGCAGGGTGGTAACAGGGGTGGTTACAGAGGGTGATAACAGAGGGTGGTAACAAAGGGTGGTAACGCAGCAAGTAGGGTGGAAACTGGGGATTAGTAACGCAGCAAGTGGGGTGGTAACAGAAGGCATGGTAACAGGGGGTGGTAACAGAAGGCATGGTAACAGGGGGTGGTAACAGAAGGCATGGTAACAGGGGGTGGTAACAGAAGGCATGATAACAGGGGGTGGTAACAGAAGGCATGGTAACAGGGGGTGGTAACAGAAGGCATGGTAACAGGGGTCAGGGGGTGGTAACAGAGGGTGGTAACAGGGGGTGGTAACAGAGGGTGGTAACAGGGGGTGGTAACAGAAGGCATGGTAATTGGAAACAGGGGGTGGTAACAGAGGGTGGTAACAGGGGGTGGTAACACAGCAAGTAGGGTGGAAAGAGGGCTAATAGGGTGGTGACAGGAAAGGTATGGTGGTAACAAGAGAAGAATGGTGGTAACTTGACAAGTATGGTGGTAACAAGACAAATAGGCCGCGAGAGGAGCAGGTTTGTGGATGAGGCACTCATGACATTGCTCAAATCAACGACCATTTTCATTGGAAATATCAATCTGCAACACAGTGTGAACCCTCAATAGCCTTGTCAAGCCAGCTGCTAACTCACTCTTGGAAATGACTACCAGTTCCTCATCATCCTGTACAATGTACGTAGTACCGTCAGCCCAGGTAGCCTGACACTTGTACGCCCCGTAATCCACAGCCGCAATACTGGGAAGGAAGAGAGTCGACTCTACCGTGTACCAGTCCCTCTGTCGGTTCACTACCTGCTTGTTCGTCACCTGCAGGGTAGGTTTAAGATACGTGGTAAGAGGAGAGGCAATTACTTGGCAACCTTATCAGAGATAGGAAGAAACTCAGCTAAAACTCTATTATTAAATTGCAATCATTCAAGTGTTCATTAAACATGACGAATTTCAGCTGAAACTATTGTAAATTACAATCACTCAAATGCTCATATATCCCTTGATTGTACCTCCGTGTTGTCGTGGAGCCACTTGATGGTGGAGGGTTGGTCCCCGTACACGTTACAGTGAAGGTACACATCAGTCCCTATTTCAGGGGTGTACTTCTCACCTGACTGCGTGGCACCTGGACAAGGGATGGGGTGAGGGGTGGCACCTGGACAAGGGATGGGTCGAGGGGTGGCACCTGGGCAGAGGATGGGGTGAGGGGTGGCACCTGGACAAGGGATGGGTCGAGGGGTGGCACCTGGACAAGGGATGGGGTGAGGGGTGGCACCTGGACAAGGGATGGGTCGAGGGGTGGCACCTGGGCAGAGGATGGGGTGAGGGGTGGCACCTGGACAAGGGATGGGTCGAGGGGTGGCACCTGGACAGAGGATGGGGTGAGGGGTGGCAACTGGGCAGAGGATGGGGTGAGGGGTGGCACCTGGACAGAGGATGGGGTGAGGGGTGGCACCTGGACAGAGGATGGGGTGAGCTGTAGCTGGAAGGAGTGGAGGATCATGAACCTACAAAATATGACAAAGTGGAAATTTCGGAGGGCGTTCTCAGAACTCACGCCATGTAACGACAAACCTCCACTATATTGCTATTAGTGGAGCCTGCACTTACCTCTGAGGTAGTGGTGAATGAGGGGGCTGGTGATATTACCTCTGAGGTAGTGGTGAATGAGGGGGCTGGTGATCGTGCTCCCATCATCCCCAGAGTAGGAGCAGTAGGAGAGCAGGCCAGTATTGGGGGACATGGAGTCTCCAGCCACCCCCGCGTACGAGTAGACCTCCAACTCCTCCTGATGATGCCTGGGAGGTGGAGGACTGCGGACCACTGCTCGAGCCAATGAAGTTCCTGGGAAAGGGTTATAGGGTGTTCAAGACAAAAAATAAATATTACAGAAAAAAACAAATTCAATACAGTCTTCACAAATTTTCCTGGCTTATATTCCTGGCAAATAGTGAGTCAAATATCTTCATTTCATCGTGGTTGGTAAAATTGAAAAAGCTCAAATAGCTGTAGATTGAATAAAGCTTTAATAGAATGGAGCTTTAGAAAGTTGAAGCTTGATAAAACATGATTTGTTGCAGTGAAAAAGAGAAAACAACTCTGATACCCACCATTTCAAGTCCGTGACACTTTCAGTGGTTTTGCATTGGAGAACAAAGTTACTGTTCGAGAAGGCTTGTGTGTAGACTGGAGTTACGACCTCCGTAAACTTGTTTTCAGAGCCTGAAAAGAGAAATGTCACCGATTCTTACAACACGAAGGCAATGATTTAAAATTGGCAAAACTGTTAAAACATTTCTTCTTGGTCATACGATCATGTTCCGTGTCCTGTTGCGTGAACTGGGAGTCCTATGTCCGAGATTACACGGCGATGTCCGAGATTACACGGCGATGTCCGAGATTACACGGCAATGTCCGAGATAACACGGCAATGTCCGAGATAACAATGTGCAAGATAACACGGCAATGTCTCAATGTCCAAGAAACGGACCATTCCACAGTGGCATTGCACGTTGGGGTACGGTGGGGTACGCTCATGTGGCGTGTTTTTGGCACAGTTCCAACAAACCTTGTGTGATAGTGAGAGGAGTGCTGGACGGTGTCAGAGCTCCGTAGTCCGCCTGACACCGGTACTGAACCAGGTCTTGGCTGACGTCCAGGGTCGAAATAGTCAGGACACTGCTAACCACCCCGGTCACGGAGTTGTAACTCTGAGCAGCTGACACTCGGCCGTCTAGGGTCACCTGGACATAGGGGGTTACTGGTTATTTGAGACAATTCTCTTCGAAACTCACTTTCAGGATATAATCTAAACTATTTCTAAGGGTGGTTGCGTGCTATGGAGAATGTGTCAATAGAACAAGTGAAGACTTAATCAGGCGAGAAGCAGCACTCAGCAGTTTATAATCTACCTCTGAATGACTGATATGGAAATCTTAAGATTTTATCGGCGACTTACGTCTGCGTAGCTGCCCCCGGTTCCTCTTTGCCATGTTATGGTAGCGTTAGTGGTTCCAATAAACCTGCAGGTTAGCTTTACCTCCTGGCTTGCTTTGCCCATGAGGCTCGTGGGACTCCCGGTAATGTCTAACTCGTCTGAAGTTTTGTGTATCTTACACTTCTATACTACAGTCAATTCTATACTTCAGTCAATTTATATACAAAATCTCGAATATTATTCCACGTCAGGATTAAACCAGTAATCTCTGTGTACTAATAATCATAAAATTAAGATATCTTTAATTAAAATTTCTATGAGGCCTCGTCAGTTAAAGTTGTAAAGCTTGAGGGGAGGGGGTTTGAACGAGAAAAGTTAGAATGAGGTAACCAGTACCTGTGACAGTAACTAGCATGGGGGTTGTTTTGAATGTAACCAGTACCTGTCACAGTAACTAGCATGGGGGTTGTCTTGACGACTTCAGTCACGACTACACCGGCAGCATCCAAGGAAGCGTAGGACACCTTACAGAAGTAGAACCCTACGACATTGAGACCATCTGTAGAGTGGTCGAGTGTCAGCTCGGAAGAGATGATGTCACCGGCACTGGTGTCACTGATACTGCCAGCCAAGGTGCTACCGTCCTCGATCACCCTGGGGTGGAGATGGTGATAATGGCATAGTGACCATCTTTTTATGAAACATTTGGACTGTTGTATAGTAACGGTGACATGTCGAACTTGCACTTGCGCAGCCTGTTTCATGCGCAGCGTTTTTATTGCGCGACTACTGTTACTCACGGCCTGTTAATTAATAACAGGCAGTGAGCCGTGCATGTTTATGCAGCGCATGGAAAAGCTGCGCGCGTAGGAGTCCGATATGGACCAGTAAGAAGATAGGGGTGGTTGATGGGACCAGTGGACCGCCCTCAAATCTCTGCTCTGTAACAATTGATTCTTATAATTTCAATGAAAAGCTCCACGCACCATTCTAAGGTGACGGAGTAGCTAGCATCTTTCTTGGCACCGCAGGACAGGACGGTGCTGGTTGAAGTGTGACTCAAGCTCACGTCAGTGGTAGGAACGAAAGTGAAACCTGAAGGGAATTTCTACTTGTAACAGAGTTAACAAATTCAAAATTGAGTCAGTCAAAAATTGATAGATCAATCAATAAACGGTCATCAGCATCAGCAAACACAAACATGATTCTATTTCTAAGAACGCCGTGATTTACCAATTGACACATTTATCCCTCGTTACAACTCGTTATAAAAATGTCTCCCTCCCTCTCAACTAACCGAGGACGGTGAGAGTAGCCGTTGTCTGGAGAGTGGTGCCTGCCACAGTTGACCTGCATTCCACCTGCTTGTCAGTGACCGGACTGCTGATCTCTATGGAGGAGGTCATCACCCCATCCCCATAGAGGTTAACTGCCCCTTCCAGAGCAACGTTATCCATGAACCTGCGGATACCCTGATATCAAACTCTGGAAGTTTTTGCCATACCAAGTCCTTAAACCCCGGAAGTATTCGGCATACCCTGATCTCAACCCCTGGCTATAGTGGTTACCACCCCTTCCCAGGTACTGACCATGAGAGTATGGGTTCCGCCTCTGTCTGACTGGCACATGTGAGTGTGGTAGAGTACCCAGCTACAACTGAGGAGGGGGTGAGTGGCACTCTCCAGCCCCGGACTGTGACGGACATGTCCGCCGTCTGTAGGGTCCCAATCCCGGTGTAGGTGGCAATGCAGTAGTGGTAGCGGTAAGGGGCGGAGTCTGTCAGCGCCAGGGGGGAGAGGGTGGTGGAGGCCGTGATGGTGGATCCGGAGATACTCTCAACTGGTGAGGTGGAAGACATTAGGGGAAGGAGGGGGGAGGTCATTAGGGGAGGGCGGAGGGGAGGGGTTATTTGGATATTATTAGTTATCATGCGACAGAGAATCCTGGAAGTCTTGAAAAACACAGTGGCTTACTTACTTACTTACTTTGTCAAGGCAAAAAACTAGCAGACATCATCAATATAAAATGTTTATTGTTGTCACGCCGAATAGAGAACAGGACCTATCCCCCATCACAAGTCAACTGATAAAAGGATATAAACCTCAGTAATTCCACAGTAAGCCAGCATGTACCTGGTGAAGCGACATTAGTTGTAGCATAGGTGGTGGGGTCAGCAAAGGAGGATGCCTTAGAAACAATCTGAATGTCGACTGTAACGTCAGTGTAGTAGGAGAAAGTACAGGTGATCTGAGCTGAGCCTCCCTCCTGGTGAGTGCTGGCAGCGCTGGTAGATAGGATCCCTGGGGGAGTGAGTTAGGGAGTGGGGGAGGGAGGAAGGGAGTGGGGGAGTGAGTTAGGGAGTGGGGAAGGGAGGGAGGTAAGGAGTTAGGGAGTGAGTTAAGGAGTGGGGGATGGAGGGAGGTAAGGAGTTAGGGAGTGAGTTAAGGAGTGGGGGAGGGAGAGAGTGGGGGAAGGAGGGAGGTAAGGAGTTAGGGAGTGAGTTAGGGAGTGAGAGAGGAAGGGAGTGGGGGAGTGAGTGGGAGTGAATTAAGGAGTGAGGGGGTTAGGGAATCGGGGAGAGAGGGAGTGAACAGGGGCATTCAAAATAGCGAAAGCAATAGTATAGATTCACCTTGATTTTACAGCTTTACAAAACTTAGATTTATATTCTTGATCTGTTGGGGAAACTAAGAAAATACAAATGTCAAATAATATAAATGATCTAATTTGCTGGAATGAAAATACGCACCTAGTTCAATGACATAGGCAGGCTGAGCCTCGATATAGTTCTCAAAGGAGTCGAAGTAAGCGATACAGGCATACTCCCCAAAGTCAGCAGAAGTGGCGTTGGTTATCTGAAGTTCGCTGGTAGTCGTCCTTTGAACACCGCTGAAAACAGAGGGCCAAGATAAAACACTGAACTGCACCACTGGTTCCAACATTCAGCATTGGTTTGAACTTTCTAAATCTAGAATTATGGTGTAAACACAAAACGAGGGGACTAGGAGGGGAGTATTGGGGTCAGGGCATTTGTGAATAACAGAAATGTTCGTTATCTGTTAAATTCACATACTCGTGGTTGTAGGTAGTATCAGGGCTCGTCAACACATTCTTGTCCTTGGTCCAGTCGATTCTCTGGGGTTCTTGCTCGGAGTTGACAGTACAGGTGATCACTTCATCACCTCCCAAGATAGCGTACCCAGAAGTTAGCGAGATTCCTGAGATTATGGGGTTATCAAAAAATCAAATCACTTTCGGTTACTCATACTAACGTCTAACAAAAAAGTCAGGGAGATTCTTGAGATCATGGGGCTATTCATCAAATAATCAGCCCAAATTCCAGTTACAGACACAGATGTCGCAAATAAAAGGTTTTCCATATAATCAAACCCTTTATTATTCTTATCCAGCTATTTTCCCCTACGTACCGTATAGAGAGAGGGTGTTCATTGCCTGGGTGGTTTCCCCATCAGACCAGGTAGCAGTACACATGTAGACACCCTCATCGGAGGAGGCAGCGTTAGAGACAGTGTAGGTAGACTGCTGGGTCTGACTCTCCAACTCATACGCTGAGTTGACTTCGCCTGACAGTGCTTGTCCGTTATCAGGGAGTCCTTGAATTGGGGAACGCGTTCATTGATTGGCCACTAATTGATTCTAATTGAATTATAATGTCATTAATCTGATAAATCACAGCCACTGGTCTGCATGACTATCATTGCTTTATTAAGATTTGTTTCCAGTTATTCCCTCTCCTGAGAGTGCTTGTCCGTCCTTGGTCCATGTTATGCTGGAAGGCTCGTCTCCACTCACTACGCAGGTGAAGGTGGCTGACCCCCCGGCACTCGGCTTGGCACTCGCCGGACTTGTCTCAAAACCTGGAGGTTCAGGGCGATTACACATCAAAATATAGTGATAGATACCTGCACTTTATTAGAAAATCATGTGATAATTTTCATCGATTAATTTAGGGCAACGGCGGTCGAGGAAAGATTAGACCCTATTTATTAACCATGATGATGCCATATTGCCATGATGCTTCCTGGTAAGCTAAATTGTAAACTTCCTGAGTTCCTGCACTTTTTGTAAGCCCTGCAATAACTTTTCGAAGCCCATTTTATCTTTTCAATAAGTCTCAAATCCCTTGTCAGTGAAATAGGTTTTCAAGCTCTGAATTACCTCTAACGTAGAGGGTGACATGGTCGCTCTGTGCCTCCACGTTGTCAGAGTACACGAACTTGCAGTAGTACTCTCCCCGCTCATCCACATTCACCGTGGGAAGGATCAGGGTCGTCTGGAACTGTGAGGCAGACAGCACCTTGGGCACCACTCCCGTCTGCTCCAGATCACCCCCAAATGCTCCCCCTCCCACCTTGTACCTGCAGGAAGAGGAGGGATGGTTAGTGCGTACTGGTTAGTGACAAATCATAGGCAGTCAATGGAATGCAGACAATTATAGGACCCACTGACGTTTTCATCGCTGTCTATAATTCATAGACACTTGCTTGATCGAGTCCATCTTGGTTTAGACTCTCGCCTTTCGGACTGCGAGTCTAAATCGAATACATTCCTTGGACCCGAAAGGCGCGTGTAAAAGTAGTTTATAGGCAATTAGCCAGTCATGACTCTTGGGACGAATGAATCTTGCATTGACAGAACGAGAAAATTAGCATGAGCTGTCATAAGGTGTCAAAGAACGTACCAGTGATAAGATCCTATGGGGTTAGTGTCGGGAGTTCCAGCCACGCAAGTGAACATGGCGGTCGCACCCTCCAAGAAGGACCGATCTACCGGAGGGATGTCGATTCCTTCTTCTGAAATAGAGTGGGAAATTAGATGCTTTTTGAAAAGAAACTACAACTTGTTCCTTCTGGCCAGACTGCGTTTTAGTTGAACCACAGCATTTCATGCTCAACCAATCAGCACGCAGTATCGTATGATTCTGATTGGGCAGACCGGCAACTGCAACATGCCATGTGGACAAGCTAACATTCTGTCGGTAATCGTTTCTATTCCCAGTGCATTGTTGCTAGGTGCAATGAGAAAACAAACCAGTATACCCGTCACTGTTACGGGTGAGTTTAAAACCTTACTAAACTACTTCATGCGGTCAAATTTGAGTATATTATGGCGTTTTTAAATGAAGAGTACTCAATGCCCAACATCGAATTGTAAATTGATTACAAATTCTACATGTAAATGTAAATAGGCAGGACATCAAGCAAGATTTCATGATTGCGACTAATTTATTAAAGCAAATTTAAAATTCAATGCAAGTTTAAAAGAATGATTAACCTACCGACGCAAACCCCAGTACAAATAGTGAAGTCAATGTTATCTGGCTTCAAGAAGAAAGAAAATACCAGAGCAGGGCTCAGGTAGCAAAATAAAATAACAAAATACATAATATAAGTAGCAAAATGAAAACAAATTATCAATTTCCAGACCCGCTGGATGTACTAAAACAATGAAGGAAAAATCATTATACGATTTGAAATTTGAAAAAGCTAAGAATTCTTATTTTAAATTTTGCAGTATTTTTAACTTTTTTCATAAAAAGATTTCCTTGCGTTGCTCGTCAAATGTGTGACGAAGAATCAACGTGCTTGTTACTTATAGTAAAACAGTGTTCAATGTGAACTGAGTCCAAGATGCGGAGAAATATATATTATTTTTTCGTGCAGATACAAAAAATGATGGAGCATTATTCGGTGAAATGTAATAATATTATATTAAAATTGCAAACACTACGTCAGCAGAACGTAATTACAAGTGGTGCACGGAGTATTTTCAGCTTTTTAATCATTGCCACATCATTTTAATCAATGGTTCAAAGTTTAAATTCTCTTTATGGAAAGAAAGAAAACCTATAATAATCATACTATTCGGTCATATGATGATGACACGACTACTTTATCTAAGTTACACGATTATATTTGTTAGTATATTAACTATGCAAGTCAATCCCACACACCCTGCACCCAACATATCAGTTAAAACGACGATTATCGACTGACTATAATTATTGATTAAACGTCGTCATTGCTTGCTATTAACGTTATCATCAAGTTGTTAATATGTAAGATGTGCACTGTGCAGCTTGTAATTCTGTAGGAGATGATTTAGGACAATCTATCAACCTTACGGTTTTAAATTGTTTGGGAGGTAACATTTTTAAATCCTGGTGATAAAAATCTCACAATACGTTATAATCACCAATACTGTAATCATCAATTAATATAAATTCTGCAATAATATCCAACTTACAACGAATCAAACAATTATTCCATCTGAGTGCATTAAACCTACTTTATTTAAACCTCATCAGCATTTCCTGGCAAACACACCCCACCGGAAGCCACACACCAAATTCTCATCTCCTCAGTTTCAGCTTCTACACAAGCCTTCTCTTAATAAGATACGCGAAAAAAAAATTAAAGATAGGTAAAAATACGTGAAAATACGGCTGATTTAAAATCAAAAAAGTTTCTTTTTCATAAGATTTCAAAATTGACGACGAAGAACGGCATTTTCTTCCAAAAATACGTATCATATGTTTGCCGTTTGCATCTAATAACACTTGACCCCATCTCCCTACTCACGGTCGTAGTAGTAGATGAGGGCCTCGCTAAGGAGCGTGTAGCTGTCCGACGCATCGAACTCCATGGTGCACCTGTACCTATCTTGGTTGTTAGCAGCGCTCAGACCCGTCACAGTCAACACTGACGTGGTTTCCAGGGTGGCAGCATCATAGGTTGTCACGATGTTGCCTGAAAGAAGTGGGAGATCAGTGGTTGTTTTAACCTCATGGTGTAACTTTGGTGTCTTGAACTTTTGAGGAGTTGCGTATTACGCGGCGCTTGGGTACGTGTGATAGTGCCCAAATGTGCTTTACCGCGGTTTGCTTAGAAAGTTAATTTGTACGTTGTAACGCGGCGCTAAACGCCGCATCTGAAAAGGTCGAGAAACCACAGTTACCAGGGATATAAATCATGATCGTCTCTAAAATTGAGATAAAAGTGAAAGTTATCCTCTTAAAGTCATCAAACAGCAGTGTTGAGAACGCATGGAGTTGAAACAATGAAGCATTGAACTGGTTTTCGAACTTACCACACGGAAAGTTCGCTCATTTAACCGCTACTAACTTGAGATATCATTACAAAAGTTTCACAATCTCTGTACAAAAGGGGAGGTGATTGCCTGTGTCGCCTTCCCCCTGGCTACGCCCCTGGGGCTACTTACTTGAGATGCCAGCACTGTTTCTAGTCCAGGTTATGGTTGCTTGCTTCTCTCCCACACACACACAAGTCAAGATGGTGGAAGTTGTAGGACTCTTCAGGTACTTGTCATACAGACCCGTCTTAATCGCTGAGGGGAGAGGAAGGGGTTTAAAAGGGTAGTTCAGTATTGAGTACTTATTACTTTATTGATTAAAGATGGCAGCATGTTGTGTGAAACTGATAATGTGGAACTTGACTCATCAATAGCATAGATACTAGAAAGGGTGATGAAAATGAACTATATAGTCATGCACTATTGTAGAGCATCCAATTACAGTGCACCTATCAGTATTATGATGGAGTAAATTAAGGTTCTTGCTTAGATCTACATCTTCAACGATGGTGAATGATGAGCTGATGTTCATTTGGGACCTGTTATTTATGAAAGGTGCGGCGAAACCAGATAGTCTATTAAAGTGGCGTCGTGAGGATTGATGAATTCTTTATGGATGAACTTCTTTGAAGTTTATAATCTGTATCAGCTTATCAGCAAGCAGTTCAGCTACAATCTCCGTTTAAATCGGTGCGATGCAGGATAACCACGATGGACGGTTTCAACTGAAGTTCTAGACTCATCCACCAAGTCATGTGCTTTATATTTCTTACAACTATCAGAAGATGCGAAGTTCTAGTACTGTTGCACTTTTAAAAGACACTACTACTTTCTTTTCCAATCGATCACGTTGAGAAAATTAGTTAAAGAGTTAAAACGATACTCGTCAGAGTTCACGATGATACGCACATCTAAGAAGTCTTTTAAAGGCGCAGTTTAATCCTCAGACAATGCCATAGCGTCATTATTCTTCAAATTTAATCGTCAAAGTCAGACATTGACTCCGTGCTACTAAGCTACAAGCTTAAAACACAACAATTGAGAGGAGTTAAAAGGATGAGGTCAGGGACAAAGAGTCCAGAGACTAAGAATAGCTAAGCATGATGAAAGGCGTCTGCTGGCATCAGGCCCTAAACCAGTGACTGCACGATTCATCTCACACATGCAAAGTGAGTAATAGCCTCTGATATTAGAACCATCGCAAATCCGTCCCATTAACACGTCATACTACTCTGAAATCTATATACTAAGGACCACAAGCCCATGCATAATATACTAATATGCACATGATCGGCATAAAACTATAATTCAAGTATGAAAGTTTTAATGACTAAATATGTGGTAAAGTGTTTTGGCGATTGTCTAACTCAGTGGTAAAACACTCCACGTACCTCTCACGTGTAGGGTCTTGGGGGCCGATGTCAGGGAGCCGATGGAGTGGTAAGTCACTTGGCAGGCGTAGTCCCCTGCGGAGTCCGCCGTCACTGCTGTCAGCTCCAAGGTGGCGTACCCTGCCGAGTCAATAACAGCCACCGGCTCACCGTACGCTTCATTGTCCTGCGGGGTATCGTGTTAGGGTAGTTTAGTACTGCGACACTTTATCAGTGCGATTTGGATAGACTCACACAAAGTAAGTGCGCATATTTTCAAGTGCGCAACAATTGCGTGATGCAGTTCTTTAGTGGAGTGAGGTGCGGGAAAATGTAACGGAAATGAAGTGAGAAAGTGAAAGTGTTTAGTTTGCATACCTTGATCCACTGGACATCAGGGAGGGAGGACAGCTCGTCTGGGTTGCTCACTTGGCAAGTGATAGTGTCAGAGGTTCCCTCTCTCATGACCAAGTCATCCGTGTTGAATGTCATCACTGAGGGCATGTTGAGATTATATAGTGAATCGACTATTGCGGAATCAGGTAAGTGGCATGGATCATAAATACTTAAATTTCGGGGTAAGAAACTTTGGCATCTACTGGATAATTTTTGATAAATTCTAAGTTTCCTCAAATTTGCGACAAAATGAGAAGTAACTTATCAATTCTTCGTAAACATTTTTATCAGAAAGCGTTCGTAAAAACATACGATCATACATAGGTATTCCATCTCTTGGATCAAAAAGAACGACCTATTCCGCCCACATATCGCCTCACCTAGCATTTCCAGGGTGATTGGACTAGCAGTGGAAGTGAGTCCACTGGTTGATGCCACACAGTGATACTGCCCCTCATCACTAGCACTGAAGGCGGCTATAGTGAGGGTGCAGTAGTACCCAGCGTCTCTTGGGGCGGGTGCTGTGTAGGAGGGGGAACTCAGCTGAAATGGTGAGTTGGTTAAAAGAGCTGTGTAGGAGGGGGAACTCAGCTGAAATGGTGAGTTGGTTAAAAGAGCTGTGTAGGAGGGGGAACTCAGCTGAAATGGTGAGTTGGTTAAAAGAGCTGTGTAGGAGGGGAACTCAGCTGAAATGGTGAGTTGGTTAAAAAAGCTGTGTAGGAGGGGCAACTCAGCTGAAATGGTGAGTTGTTAAAAGACCTGTGTAGGAGGGGGAACTCAGCTGAAATGGTGAGTTGTTAAAAGACCTGTGTAGGAGGGGGAACTCAGCTGAAATGGTGAGGCGGTTAAAAGAGCTGAGTAGGAGGGGGAACTCAGCTGAAATGGTGATTTGTTAGAGAGACGGACATTTATGATTAAGAATGGAAATAGTTCATTTGAAATCAATGGGTACTTATCAATAAAGTACTTATTAATTGCAATCATGCGACTCTTATTCAATCACCTGATCCGTGAATAGTGCGAAGGCGCGTAACTGCGTTAGCTGTGATTATTTCAGCAAATATAATCATATGTCAACTCATATGTTTAAACAGATCTCAAGATGACACACACCTGTACGTTATCTTTGAACCAGGTACAATCGTCAGGTTTATCAGCCGAGGTTACGAAACAGTCAATGTTTGCCACGTCTCCATCCAGGTAAAGCAAGCTTGAGGTCTCCATCTCGGCAGCTGATTGGGATGGCAAACTTACAATACGCATGTTATCAAATATCTTACCAATTTACAGGTTTTCATCAAGCAACATTTAACAATTAAAACTACTTAAAAATTATCCCAATCAATCTAATACAATGAGTGTTGCAATGTTTTGTTCAGTCTCCCATATAAACGAGAGCCTTCATAATTATCTATGATAATGATGTAACTCCGAAACAAGCGCATTGAGCGCCTTTTTGGGTAAGGATTAGCCGCTAGGGTTAGGGTAAAAAAGATCCAGGTTTTGATCTGTCGCTCTAAGCCGTTTACATGGAAGACATATCGTTCTACTATAACCGTTCCTTGGCTCGCTGCCAGTACTCACCATTACAGGAGGGCAGTTGGGCAGCACACGTGGTCTGGTAGATGTTCTGGTCGTTCACCTTGTACCCATCATCACATGTAATGGTGACCGGGGTCCCGGCGTCCAGCGCGTAGTCAGGAAGCGGAAACACGGAACCGTAGGATATCTCCGGAACAACGCACACAACTGGTGGATACTAGCTCGTCAGACAGACTTTCTTATGACAGAGAGGGATAGGCAAGTATACAGGACCTCAGCTAGAGAGATGGTAAATACTAAGATACTAGCTGGTCAGGTAGACTTTCTAGTGACACAGGACATCCTGCCCATCGCTAGTGGCAGGAACACAGCCTCTCTAATGACAGAGAGATACTTCATGTCTATATAAGGGATACACAGAATGGTTACACAGGAGGGATACATAGGAAGTCTTTATTGCTGGATGGATCAGGGTCCATCCACTGGATCGGCAGTACCTCTGTTTAAAGATAAAAGGGCTGCTGCTCCACTCACCCTTGCAGCTGGCAGCATCTTCAGCTCCCTCTGAGAGGGTGGATTCCCCGATAGGACAGGAGGTGCAGGAAGTCTTGCCAGGGGCGTCCTGGTAGGTGCCTCTCGGACACAACACACAAACTCCACCCGAGGCGTAGGACCCTTCCGAGCACTGGGCTGAAGCACAGACAAATCATGTTAGGATGGGAAGAAAAGTTACAAGAACAGAGTTAGGAAATACTCGACTGTTGACCATATCGGTCAACTGATCAAAATACCCAGATAAGCATATTTTGTATAAAAGGTGATTTAAATAAGAATACGTCATTTCAAAGAATCCTTGAAAAGCTAGCAGAGAATTGATTAGTTTACTTGCAAATTGTGATCTCATCACTATCCGATATAGTGACTTTGAATTTGAGATAAATAAGAGTTTGTGCCAACGTGCATAGCAATTAGCAATTTATAGACCTGATACATTGCACTTCACAAAATTAGAAGATTTTTTGATCCAGCGCAGCATTGTGCTGTCATCCCATTAGCAAGGCAAATCGAGCACTTCTCTGACTGAACAGGATGCACAAAACTCACTGCATTGTCCACCGACTGCTACTGAGCCAGCAGTGCACTCCGTCTCGATGGTGTTGGCATTCTTAGGTGCAACCCTCCTTCCCACAGCTCTCCTCTTCCCTCTGTGCAGGCTGTCCTCTAATACTTCAGCCCTTCTCTTCCATCTACTGCTGAGGAGACTATCCTCCTCTACTGTCTCCACGGAGAGGAGTCGCCGGGAGGAGAAACTGGGTGCAGCACGCTTCTTACGGTTACTGGTGTTCTCCGCGAGCTGAGAGGAGGAAGTTATGTACAGGGGCAGTCCGAAGTACACTGCGCTTCTTTCGTGTGCGCGGCTTAAGTTCGCGCGGCGTATAGACATTATACTATTATATAAATGTCTGTACGCTGTGCAAACTTCAGCTGTTCACACAAAAGCTTCGCAAACTGCAGTTCGAACTGTCACCGATACGGTTATCGGTTATGCTGAATATTAGTATGAAGGACAAAGTGTGTCACTAAATTGATAATGACGAAGTTATATGTTGACGCCAAAAGTTCGAAAACTCAAACAATTCATACCATCGAATTAAAAATTCAATAAATGGTTGTCCAGCTTACCTCACAGATGCCAACAAATAGAATACCAAGAAATACTATCACTTTTAGGGACATGAAAATCACGTAAAAGTACAAGAAATAAGAAAATCAAACTTATTACACTTAAAAATCAATGATCTTGTCAAAATTTGTGATGATAAAATGCTTATTGAAGAGATGCATGCCAATGAGATTCCAGTATAATGGTGGCAATATGTGAGAAGCGCTATGTACGAGAATTCTTAAATATTTTTAAATGTGGAGACTCAGCACAGATGCTACTCGTTTGACGTGCATCTGATTCGAATAAAACTAAAAACTCTTGTTACATCGAGGAACAAGTCACACAGAAATACAATGAATGAGAGGAGGGACGCTGGTTTTTAGCGGTGTATTAAGATTCCATGCAATGTGTCCTATTCTCAGGCATCTCAGTGATGAGTGAAATATTTCTTTTCATTCAAGAAGGTTTTTAAAATAAAAAGTGTGTTTTATTATTGCACGTCATAATTATACATGTACATCCTCTGCAGTAACTGAGTCAGCTTGACGTAGAACATGACAATAGCAGAAGGAAATAACAGCCATTGGCTAGGGCTATGTTTGTGAGAAACGTGGGAAATTTCACAAGCGATGCTCCAGACTTGGCTGCGGCAATCGATGACAGCAAAATATTAAGAAAATAATTATATTAACAGAATGAAAAGTTGAAAATCCGAGTAAAGTACAGCTATATCTATCAATAATCGATTAGATAAAAAATATTGCAAAGACAGTGGTTAAGAACTTACAATGGCATCGGGATCTAACTCATTAGTATTGAGGTAGGTCTCCACTTCACCAAACAGGATAGGCAACACAGTCTCATCTTCCATTTGTTGATCCTGGTAGGAGAAATAAAAAGTACTGACTTGCATCAAATGGAGGTATGGTTATTTTTCTGTCTATCGTAGATCAATCGATCCAAAATCCGCATTTTAAGCACATTTCCACCAAGATCCAAAAAAATCTGAGATTGAGAGATATAAGGTAAATTCAACTGCTGCAGTACCAACCTGTATGTAAACGAAAGTGATCTTCATTTCGGTTGTAGTTCCCGAACAAATGATTTCGTCATCCAAGTAGCATGTCCCAGCCTGGTGGAAAGTGGGTGGTAATAATGATAATATATCAATCTGTGATTGGATTCATACCACATGTAGTAATTTTAGATTGATGCCTTCAAATTTTGGTGAATCATTACCTCATCACACGTGAAGTTTCCATTTCCAAGGAAGATGGGGAATGCAGCAATGAGCTTAGGACCAAGTCCAATGAGACAGAGATCCTTGCCGCTGACTCCGGAGTATGTTACCACCACTCTTCCGAGCCTCTTGGTGGGCAGCACTTTCACTGAAGATAAGGTCCATATTATATTGTCCGTATTTCATTGGCGCCAGCTGTATTCAGTAAGTTCGAGGCTCCAATTCCTGACAAATATTTCAGCTAATAAACATCGAAGTGCCTGTGGTTAAATAGCATATCACTGCAAACAAACTCACGGTTGCAAGACCCAACTATTCCAGTTGGGTTTTGAGAAGTGATATGGGCCCAGGTTCCATCAGTACATGTATAAACATCGTCAGGTCCCACGTATCCATCATTACAAACAACCTGCAAGAAATGAGTCAGAAATTGTTCAATTGTGCAGGACATGGGTTAAGCGAAGGGCTGAAGTATCAGGCGAATGGATGAAGTATGGGTTTAACTTCATTAACCATCACTGGCTTGATTAACTGACTCCTTTTTTCGGTTATTGGCTGTGCACTGTACAGTGTACAGCTATTGAAATAGAGTAAATATTTCAAACAAATTTATGGGTTTGCTTTACCTCGCAAGTCCTATCAGAATCAGTTGAAGATCCTGTGCAGTTGAGGGCTCCATTGTTGGGGGTAGGGAGGTCGCCACAAGAAGCCAGCACAGTGATGTAAGATGTCTGGATGGCAGACTCTTTCGAGAGGGTGGGGTAATCCACTGCACACCCGTAGTTACCCGAATCAGAGACATCCACGTTGGTGAGGTTGTACTCGCCTCGAATCTAGGAAGGGTTGGCGTTATCCAGAATAAAGTGTTGGAGTGGAAATGGTTATTCAAACTTTTGGCTGAACTACAAACTACAAAGGCATGGGATAAAATTGCTTCATGGGATAAAATTACTTCAGCTGAAATTATTTAATGTTCGCACTATCAATTATCATAACAGATGCTTACCGTTGTTAGAGATATCTGTTCTGCATCTCCAGACCCGATCTCAAAGCCGTTCTTATACCACACAAACTGAGCGGAGGGCAGGAAGTCAGCAGTACAGGTGATAGTGACACTCTGTCCTCTGTTGACACTGCTAGCGGAGGCTTGCAGGGAGATGATACCGTACACTGTCAGAGATACTGAGGCTGACACATCATCCCCACCCAGGAAGACAGATCCCAGGGAGCTGTATGAGGCTTTGCAGGAGTAACTTGCAGCGTCGTTCTGTAACAAGGGATTCAGGTGAGTGAGGGCATGAGGGTTATTTCAAGCAGTAGACACTGTAACAGTGTACTATAGAAAATTTAATGGTAAACTGATGGTAAACGCATGGTAAACTGGTAGTTAACTTTTGGTAAATGTCGGCAAAGGGCAAAGTTGCCAATTATAGTGCTTGATGTTTATCATTGACTGGAGCTTACCCTATCAGAGTTTCTGACCATGAGCAGACTTGTGTACCGGTTACTGCTGACTGTGATGTAGTCTTCAGGGTCTTCCATCACGACATTGTCCTTCATCCAGATCATGCTGGGCTGGGGAGGTCCTGTGGCTATGCAGTAGAGCTTAGCAGTTCCTCCCATCATAGCGACAGCAGCTACAGGGGGTTGCTCAATGCCCACCACTACCAGATTACAGGAGCTAGAGGTCACCCTCTTGTTTCCTATGAGCATGGAGCACTCCAGCTGACCCTCGTCCTCAGGCGTCAGAGAGGTTATTGTCAGCACAGATGTGGTCAGGAACTTACCATCTGACTGAGAGTTCACTGAAAGATTCAAATGATGAAATTCTTATGTACACACAAAACAGGAAAATCACACAATATTGACCTGAGAACAGCAGCTCTTTGTAAACAAGATCGATTCTTGGGCTGATTTGTGAACCACAATGAAGAAATGTCAATAAGAAACAACGATTTTTCATTTTATTGAGCAACCTCTCTCTCTAGTCTACATATTTCCTCTTACCAGGAGTTAGAGAGGGTTCCAAGTCCCGAACTTGTGGTATTCTCTCCATCCTTGTACCAGACAATATCAGTGGCATAAGCATCTCCACTCGACACACACGTAACCAAAACACCATTCCCATTGACACCTCTAGCAGAAGTCGGGAACGATTTGATTCCCACAACAGATATGGTGGCCGGTTCTGACTGCAGAACTTGGCTGTCAAATGCGATGAAGCACACATATGCCCCATCCATGGTTCCCGTGACCCTGAACAAGACCAAGTAACTCGTGTAGGAGCCGTCACTGTTGTCCTCGACATAAGAGTAGCTGCCGCTCTCCACAGCACCCCCGTCAGCTTGCCAGTAAGTGGTGGGCGTGACACCGGAGGTGGCAGTGGTCGTGGTGCAGGACAGGACGAGCTGGTCTCCGATCTCAGCGGCAGTACCCACGGGATCTGCAGCAATACCTGGGAAGGGAGGATTAGTGGAGGTGAAGAGGCAAACAGGGAAAATTTTTCAGAAATGCCCTAAAAATTGTGATGCCATCAATGATAAGTCCATCATTATGAAATTATAATGATAACAATTCTTATATGCAATATTCATCCAATAAACATACCTAGCACATTAACAGTTACAACTCGTTCAAATGTCTCCAGGCTAGTCACGACCAAACAGGTATAATCGCCAGCCTGTGTCGGGTCAACATTGGTCAGGGTTAAGTTCAGCTGCTGGGAGGAGGTAGAAGATACGAGAACCGTTGAGGACTCATCTTTCCAAGTTATTGATGAAGCTTCAGGGGTTCCATCATAAGTACAGGGAATGTTCAATGTGGAACCTTCCTGGACGATCATCGGACCGGTAACTGGTTCAACACCTGGTGAGAGTATTAGAGTAAACAGATGGTTGAGTGGTTGCAAAAGTGTTTTGGACCCAAACGTATTCTATTTTCTATAGTTTCCTATGGCATGAAGCAGCTTGATATCGGGTAAAATTATAATTTTCCTCTTCCATTGATATTCTTGAACATAACCCCGCTTAATAAAGATAATCGCACGGCAGGTATTAAACTATTATAATAAGAGCAATGAAAAAGAACGATTTGGGAATTGTGATATCTTGAAACTTACTGTAGCAGTCTAAAATACTCTCGCTGCTTTCAAAACGGGTCGTGTACCCAGTAGGGCATAATGAACATGTAACAGCACTGTCAGTGTCTGAGTATGTACCAATTGAACAGTTCTTACAGCCATTGGCAGTTGTGTACTGTCCAGCACTGCAAAATACACCTGGAAAAGTATCGTTTTTAATTGAAATGGTCATGATCCAGTTTATAGAAGAAAAAGGAAGAAGATTTACATAAAAAACATTGATTGATGATGAACAAGTTCTAAGGATTATTAGAACAATCATGCAATATTTAAACCTAGCAGGTGCTTTCCAACTATAGAAGCAGAAATTTGGCAGAGGTGCAAAATATAAGATTATTTTGCAAATTTGAGGCAGCGCAAGTCCCCTCCAAATTCATTATCCTTAGTCCTTACCTACAATTACGACACTTATATCTTCTTCAGAATCAACTGCACCCCAGGCAGCCTCACAAGTATAATTCTCATCTTGTTGTCCATCCTGTATGGTAAGACTGATATCCTGGCTCACTCCATCAAAGCTTCCACCTTGTACAATAGCTGAGTTAGCATCTGATGCTGTGGTGCTAATTATTGTTCCATTGCTGTTAACCCACTGGAAAGTGTCGGGTGGAGCCCCTGTGGCAGTGCAGACAATAGTGGAACTGGCAGTTTCAAAGAAAACAGAAACACTGGTATTGCTCACTGAGAGAGATACCACGGCCAATGTTGCAGAGTCGTCGGAGCTGATCAGATTGTTGTAGGACACAGAGCAGTTGTAGTTGCCAGCATCAGAGGCACTGGCACTAGAAATCTCATAGTAGGATTCGCCAAGGGTAGAGTTATTTCTTGTACCAAATGCAGAATTACCATTGAAAGACCTGAGGAGATTTTGTAGCAATGGTTTTGATTATTCATTTATTTCAAATCCCTAATGCATACCCCACCATGGGTCCTAATAAATATTATAGAAATGAACAAAAGAGCCCAAAATTCTTCCAAATACAGTTTTATACAATTAGGAATCTCACTGAAAAATCCTAGGCTTTCTATTCAATAACTAATCAAGCCTAACAGACCAAATACTACATTGCTTACCACGAGACTGTAGGAACGATTGTACTTGTGATGAAGTAGGAGCATGTCAAAGTAGCTGAATTGCCCTCATAGACATTCAAACTTCCACCAGATACAATCAAATCAGGATGGTCTGCAATATATAACAAAATGCATATCATTCACAGATAAAACATAATTATTAAATTTACACTACAGCAATGATAAAAACTCACTTATCATATTATCATGGTGGAAAATTGGTGAAAATAGAGTAGTTATGTCAAAAATTATGATTTTTCTGTCTTATCTAATATCTATTCAATCTTTTATTTTATTAATTTGATGTAACTGGGTACAAAATGAACTTTTATTTAGTATAGGAAACATTCCAGCATTTTAATATCTATATTTCAATTCAAAATCGGCACCTATTTGGTATTAACAAGCTTCCTTACCAATTATAGCAATGCTAGTATCACTGTCGAAGTCATCTGCACCCCAAGCAACCTTGCAGGTGTACATTTCATCTTCTTGTCCATCTTGTATGGTAAGATTGTTGTGCTGACTCATTCCATCAAAGCTTCCTTTCTGGACAATAGCTGAGTTAGCATCTGATGCTGTGGTGTTAATGATTGTTCCATTGCTGTTAACCCACTGGAGAGTGTTAGGTGGAGCCCCTGTGGCAGTGCAGACAATAGTGGAACTGTCTGTGCCTGAGAAGACCAGCACATTGTCAGTGCTCACTGAGAGAGATACCACTGACAGGGTGGCAGTGTCCTCAGAGCTGATCAGGTTGTTGTAAGACACAGAGCAGTTGTAGTCACCAGCATCAGAGGCACTGGCACTTGAAATCTCATAGTAGGATTCACCAAGAGTAGAGTTGTTTCTTGTAGCAAGTACAGTATCGCCATTGAAGGACCTGTTGACATTTGGTTTGTTATGATTTATTTATGACATTACCTGGTAGAATTAATATTATCATGTATTCATATCATGCATGTTCGAGTCATCAGTGAACTGAAAAAATGACATTATACATTTCACTTTTCATGGCCATTGGCAGGCATCTTCATATTTTTCATTTCGTGCTTTTTGTGTGTCCGTCACACCCCGCACCATAGCTTCCGACCCTTGAAAATCCGTTCGGAGGGCAGTCTTTCGCCCAAAAAGGAGGGCAAATCAACGAAAAAGGAGGGCAATATGTTACCAAAATGTGGCGACCTTTTTTTTTTTTTTTTTTTTGGAGACCGCCTCAAAAATGCAATCCGAGATAGTGCTTATTAGGTGTATTTTCAGAATGATGGGTGTATTTCAGGAACTAAAGGTGTATTTTAGGTGAATTCAGTAAAAGTGTCTTTACAAAATCAATCCGAGATAGGGCTTATTAGGTGTATTTTCAAAATCATGGGCGAATTTCAGGAAACAAAGGTGTATTTTAGGTGAATTCAGTAAAGGTGTATTTACAAAATCAATCCGAGATAGGGCTTATTAGGTGTATTTTCAAAATCATGGGTGTATTTCCGGAACTAAAGGTGTATTTTAGGTGAATTCAGTAAAAGTGTCTTTACAAAATCAATCCGAGATAGGGCTTATTAGGTGTATTTTCAAAATCATGGGCGAATTTCAGGAAACAAAGGTGTATTTTTGGTCAATTCAGTAAAAGTGTATTTGCAAAATCAATCCGAGATAGGGCTTATTAGGTGTATTTTCAAAATCATGGGCGAATTTCAGGAAGCAAAGGTGTATTTTTGGTCAATTCAGTAAAAGTGTATTTGCAAAATCAATCCGAGATAGTGCTTTTAAGGTGTATTCCCGAAATATATGGTCGACCTTTTTTTTTTTTTTTTTTTTTTTTTTTTTTTTGGAAACCGCCCAAAAAGACCTATTTTAGGCCGTGAATCATAAGTGTATTTTGGGAAGGGTCAAAAAGGAGGGCAAATTGGGCCTTAAAGAGGGCAAAAAGGAGGGCTCGGAGGGCAAGACCCAAAAAGGAGGGCAAAAAGAGGGCATGAGAGGGCGCCCTCTCAAAAAGAGGGCAGTTCGGAAGCTATGCCCCGCACGGCAATGCATGCAGAGGAAAAATGCACGTTCAGATGAATTACACACAAGTTCATTTCTGTTTCATGCTGTTTTGATTTCGTTGCTCATTGATGTTGATCTGATTGGAACTTTTTGATGCGGTCGTAATTAAACAATCAATTTGAATTGTAGCATTTAAAATTCGCAAACGAGGTGCTGTGTAGCAGCACCAAGTGAGCTGTGTGTTTGCAGGTTCAACGGGTCTGCTAGTAAACTGACTTTTAGCGCAGTGGAAAATAGGTAACGTTATGAGGAGTAAGAGTGTTATTAGAGTACATAAAAGGGCTGTAATTAAGATCGCGTACCCCTTATTCCTGCCTTGGCGCTCCTTTCACTCCCCGTGGTATTAGATACTGTAATTATGTTAATTATGAAGCCGTGAATGTCCTGGCTATTTTCACCTTCTATTTGCACACAATTCTCAACCTATGAGCACACATGATAGCAGCTCCTCAGTTATATCCCACGCTGTATGCATATTCAAAATGTTGAACAGCTTTTAGGTGCCCGGTCCATGAGTATGGAGCATCCTGGTCTCTCCTCTATAAAAAGGATTGGCGATTCACGAGCTTGAAATTCATGCACATCGCCAAACTATAACATTGGTCCAGTTTGAGGGTGCTGATTGTAGATAAACTGGTCAATTAGGCATCCTGAAGGCATGAATATTCTAATTCTTGAAAAGAGGTTCATGAGCCCCACTTAGATTTGCTCATTTCATGTACACTGATCTCCTCTTTTCATTTTCTGCCTCCTCTTTTCATTTAGATACTCCCAGTCATATGTTTTACGTAAAATTACGCTCAAAAGCACAAACTACAGTGTGGAGCCATAGAGCAATTCATTGCTCGTCAATACTAAAAGCAGGAACCAACCTGAAACCACCAATCCCACCTGAAACCCTCCGAACTCACCTGAACCCACCCAAAACCACCCGAAGCCCCGAACCTTTCCTGTCACTTCGTTTTTTTAAATAGCTATTTTAATCAAAATGACAAAATAATATGTAAATTGTCCAAACCCGAACCAAAACGAGCACAAACTTTACTCAAATGTGAAACCACCCGAAGCCAGCTAAAATTCAGTGTTTGGCTTGGTTAGGGTTAGGACTGGGCCCAAACCCCAACCCTAATCCAGTTAGGGTTATGATGAGGGTTATTAATATCTATATGATATATATTCTATATTAAATTTAGATTTATCTAAGAGACGGTAGTTGCTAGCTCAGAGGAACCTGCACGTGAGTAGTGGGATGGTTAGAACACCTGGGAGTAAGAATACATTGATCAAGTCATGAGGAACCGATAACTTCATGACAACCCAATACAGGAGGTCACTCTCACTTTCACTTTCACTTTAACCTATCCGAGAAATGGTTTCTGGATTGAACCCAACACACTCTGCTCCCGAGTCCGCAGTCATACACGATATGTTGAGACAAGGAAGATTGTTTGTGTTTTGATTGACATATGTTTTGCTGCGATGAATTATTATCCGTAGATATTTCTTATTTCTTGTGCCCCTCATTTTGGAGTTTCACCTTTTCCATTGATTGGTCTGTGCACGAATCACGAAGCTGGGTTAATTGATGCTCACCACGGCAATAAGACTTTCCTTGCCTAACCAGTAGTTGAGATACTAGAGCACTGATCTGTGATCACCTCTTCAGCAGTCCCAGCGGGAAGCCAGGTACCTAACGACCATGAGAGGACTAACTTAATACCCCATTCACACAACTCAATCTAGACAATTGATCCAAGCCCCGTACCAACATAAATAACACTGGCTTACATTTGGCTAATCAAAAATCTCTGTAGATATGTGGGTTACGATAGTTGTTTTGACGTTGAGTTGGCATCAAATTCAAACGGAATTGTCATGTGCTCATGGGTTTTATGAAACGGGTAAGTGAAAAGGGTCTATGCAAATAGGAATAAGTAGCTAAATCAAATATATGAGTAGTTTTTTTAAAATTATTTTGTGATACATTTCAGTTTAATTGTGAATTTGCAACATCTAAAATTTTCATAATTTAGTTTTTATCTTAAATTAACTCTTATTCATAAAGGATGTATACAAAAAACATCTAACATAAAACTATTTTGATTTTCCCAGGTTGGAGTCAGAAATATGTAGAGATTCCAACGCCATGTGATACATTGCCTATTGTTGGGTTACAGATAAGAAGTGATCACATCCCCACCAGTGAAATTCGATTGTGGTTCCAGAGCGGAGCTCAGGTCCATAACGCAAGGATATCTGTTATGATGAGCTCCCCGCCTAAATACCAAATAGAATGTGATGTTGGTGGTGGAGATTATTATAGATCAGCATGGACTTTCGCTGATCCTGAGGCGCCTCCAATGCAACACTGCAACAGCAGCAGTGAGTGGACGTTTGACAAAAGACCAGAAGATCTCAAAGTTAAGTGTGGCAAAGAGACCTTTGTCACCATGGTATATACTGAAAACGCAGCATTTGGTCCATGTACATCACACTGGCTCTACAACTCAAGAAATTTCGTGTTTGGGGAAGACACTGCCACATCACACTTCAGATTACAGTCAAGACTTGGTAAGTTACATTTTTGGATACATCATAGTTCGGGACTAAAAGGGGCAGGGGATGGACCAGTGAGATATCCAGTCAGTCCCCTGGATTTGTAGGGGGTGCCGCCCTGAGGGAAGACACCCCCATGACACAACCCGGGGGACTGTGGATGGGAACAAGTCCGGTACCTCTCCACGCTGTGTCGATTCTAAAAGCAGGAACCATACAAAATCACCTGAACTCACGGATTTTCTTATTCAATGATTACGGCTATAATTTACTTCTGTCACACATCCTTTTCCTCACTACCACCTCTAATATCCCGATTTTTTTCTTATCTTATGAAACGTTATCGGTTTAGATGCAATTGTCTGATCTTTCTCCTTTCAAGATACAAATGAGACTGAAGTGGCTGAAGTCAATGAACTGGCAAGATTGCACTGTGCAGTGAGAGTGGTATCAGGTCACTTTATCATTCTTGGTGAACAATTTACAGAAAATTAAACGATTTTGATTATTGAAATTTATCCTTAACTCAGATATGATTCTTAGAAGTAACATACGTTAATTTATCAATTCTATGGATAACTCTTCAAGGACGCAGTTCACTGATCTTTGGCCCATTCTTGTCATCATTGGATCACAAAGGGTTCAGTCAGGTATAATCAGGAGGTTCTAAACACCATTCTAAACCACATTCTAGACACCTCACATACCTAGTTCGGCCGAAATTAAATTTTTGACAATTTTTGGGAATTTGTGACAGTCCAAAAAGGACATGGCTCATAAAAAATGTTCTCATGGTATCTGAGTTTGAGAAGTTTTTTTGACCGAAAACTAATTTTTAGTGAAAGTTTCATGCTTGTGTAATTTTTTCTAGTTCAACTCTCTAACTGTATCATAACCTTACTAAAACATTGATGCAAATAAATTTAAATTGCTATCACACGTTTTAATAATGTGAATCCAAATATCGAAGGACTGTGAAATAGGCTACCTTATAGAACCTTCTGAGGTTTTAATGATGTCTATATTACATACTTACTTACCCGAGGGGCGAGGGTTGAATTCAGATGTATTCCTCAGGCTAAGCCCACGGAAAGTAACCCAAAATGAAACCAGATAGGCGTGTGGCTATTCATAATAATATTATAATTCATTATTTGTAAAAACATGAGATCTGAACTTATTGTGAATTAGGAACAGTGGAAAATTGGTAGTGGTAAAATGAGTTATATTGTTCCAAGAGTGCAGGAAAACGCATGTGATTTTTAATCACTTCAGAAAAATGAGATTAAATAACACAACGCACCCTATGATTCCATACTGCGGATGACATTTTCCTGACTTTTTTCTCCAAATTTTTGATCCATGAGCACACATAAAAGCAGCTGCTACTCAGTTATATCACACTCTGTATGCATATAATGCAAAATTTTGAGAAGCTTTTAGGTGTAAATTCTATGAGCATCCTGGTCTCTCCTCTATTTATTTAATACTTATGCATGAGCTTGAAATTCACAAATGTGTCTGTAATTTTTGACCTTGCTAAGAAAGATTAAGGGACACAGAGCCTCAGATGCACCGTTGCTAGGAAGCTGCAAATGTGCACGTGGAAATTATGATTACTGTTAACTGTTCTGAGAATGCCTTTTGTAACAATGGTGAATACTGCATTATGCAGGCAGGCCCACCATACCTGCTAGTTATATTGTAGGAAAAGATAATAATCTTATGTGTACTTACCAGATAACTGTTGGAATGATGGCATTCGTTGTGAAATAGGAACATGTGACAGTTGTTGTCCTTCCATCATACACATTCCAGGTTCCACCAGTTGCAGTGATAATAGGATGATCTGAATGAAAGGTAAGTTTATTGAGCCAAGCTTGTACTGAATAAAGTAATTGAAATACCCAGCTACTCTGCTACTAAAGAAGAGCATAAGTCTGTCTTATTCTGCTGCTGATAAGTTGTTTAGGATATCATATAATATACCTACCCACTACGACAATGCTTGCATAATCTTTGAATTCATCCATATCCCAGGTGACTTCACAAGTGTACATTTCATCTTCTTGTCCATCTTGTATGGTAAGATTGATGTGCTGACTCATTCCATCAAAGCTTCCTTTCTGGACAATAGCTGAGTTAGCATCTGATGCTGTGGTGTTAATGATTGTTCCATTGCTGTTAACCCACTGGAGAGTGTTGGGTGGAGCCCCCGTGGCAGTACAGACAATAGTGGAACTGTCTGTGCCTGAGAAGACCAGCACATTGTCAGTGCTCACAGAGAGAGATACCACTGACAGGGTGGCAGTGTCCTCAGAGCTGATCAGATTGTTGTAAGACACAGAGCAGTTGTAGTCACCAGCATCAGAGGCACTGGCACTTGAAATCTCATAGTAGGATTCACCAAGTGTAGAGTTATTTCTTGTAGCAAATACAGTATTGCCATTGAAGGACCTGTGAATATAAAATATAGATACTATTTGGTACCGGACATAGCTGCCGACTCTTGAAAATTCTTTGGGAGGGCACTTTTTTACCCCATTTTGGAGGGCAAATACCGTTGAAGGGAGAGCAAATTTCGTGGGTATATTCTTGGAATTTATGTGACGACTTTTTTTTTGGACGCTGCCTGAAAAATGCAATCCGAGATAGTGCCTATTAGGTAAATTTTCACATTAGCAGGTAAATTTTCAGAATTTTAGGTAAATTTTGAGATTTTCGGCGGGTTATAGGTAAATTTTAAGGGTCTTAAGTAGGTAAATTTTCAAAGTTGATTCGGGATTGTGCTTGATAGGTAACTTTTCAAAATTGATCCGAGATAGTGCTTGATAGGTAAATTTTTCGAAATTGGCGACCTTTTTTAGGAACCAACTGAAAAATTTGGTCCGAAATAGTGCTTATTAGGTAAATTTTCAGAATTGTGAGTATATTATCATAGGTTATTGGTAAATTTTCAGTTTTGCCCTCCAAAAAGGTGGGCAAGGTCCGAAAGGAGGGCAAAAGGAGGGCATGGGAGGGCGCCCTCCCAAAAGGAGGGCAGTTCGGCAGCTATGGTACCGGATTATATTACTGAATTCAGGGTTAAATAAATATTTTTAAAAAGTGCAGCAAATTGATGTTTGTATTTTTTCTTAAAAATTGCCATACTTTTTTGGATTGCAATAATCAGTCAAAATTCATTGTTTGGCTTTTATGATTAATTTGATTTTGTATTGGCATGTGTGAAAAAACGTTGTGTATACCCAAAATGGTGCTGACATCAAAATTTTATTCAGTAGCCCATATCGCGTGTACTTCTCTGTGTATTTAACAACCCAAATGCAGACGTCTTGGTGTTGCTATTTCTTGTCATATACTTTTGAAAAAATACCTGTATTAAGACAGGCATGTATGATATTTTTGCTTACCAGACAACTGTAGGAATGATGACATTCGTTGTGAAATAGGAACATGTGACAGTTGTCGAGCTTCCATCATACACATTCCAGGTTCCCCCAGTTGCAGTGATGATAGGATGGTCTAAAGGGTAAGGTTATACTCAATAAATATTCATATACTATGGAGAACTATAGCTACTGTAATATGAAAAATAAATGTGAGACGAATTCTGTAAATGGAAAATATTTCCAAGTTACTGCAACCTAAATTCATTACTTCCAGTTGATATTGGCCCCATTGGACATTCTTAGGCATAAATTGCTTACCAATAATGACAACACTTGTATCATTCTCGAATTCATCAATGCCCCAAGCAACCTTGCAAGTGTACATTTCATCTTCTTGTCCATCTTGTATGGTAAGATTGATGTGCTGACTCATTCCATCAAAGCTTCCTTTCTGGACAATAGCTGAGTTAGCATCTGATGCTGTGGTGTTAATGATTGTTCCATTGCTGTTAACCCACTGGAGTGTGTTAGGTGGAGCCCCTGTGGCAGTGCACACAATAGTGGAACTGTCTGTGCCTGAGAAGACCAGCACATTGTCAGTGCTAACTGAGAGAGATACCACTGACAGGGTGGCAGTGTCCTCAGAGCTGATCAGGTTGTTGTAAGACACAGAGCAGTTGTAGTCGCCAGCATCAGAGGCACTGGCACTTGTAATCTCATAGTAGGATTCACCAAGAGTAGAGTTATTACTTGTAGCAGAAACAGCATTACCATTGAAAGACCTGTAGGAAGTTGTCCATATAAGTGATAAGTGTAAAATTCATACAAAATATTTATAAATATAGAGCCATGGCTCAATTGGCATGGGCCAATGATTTCCTCCATAATAGTATCACTCTAAATTCATTTAAATAATTGCAAAATAACTGCAAATTGTCACTGAAAAAATAATTGATCATTCCAATAACTGCATTGACAGAACAAGCAAGAGACTGAATTATGGCTGACCATAAAATTGTGGGGACAACAGTGTTTGTGACGAAGTAGGAACAAGTAACTGTTGTTGAGCTTCCATCATACACATTCCAAGTTACTCCAGTTGTGGTTAAATCAGGATGATCTGAAATAAAAAGTAAATTTTCTCAGCCACCCAGACCATTCTCCTCGAAAATATACCCTCCAAAATTGATTTCCTGCAATCTATCTTAAATAGAACTACTTGGCATGACAATGAAAAAGCAGCCTGTCTCAAAATAAAGTAGCAAGGGGTATCATTGACAATCATCAATCCTCACCAACTATGATGATGCTGGTATCATTTTCAAACTCATCAATGCCCCAAGCAACCTTGCAAGTGTACATTTCATCTTCTTGTCCATCTTGTATGGTAAGATTGTTGTGCTGACTCATTCCATCAAAGCTTCCTTTCTGGACAGAAGCTGAGTTAGCATCTGATGCTGTGGTGTTAATGACTGTTCCATTGCTGTTAACCCACTGGAGAGTGTTAGGTGGAGCCCCTGTGGCAGTACAGACAATAGTGGAACTGTCTGTGCCTGAGAATACCAGCACATTGTCAGTGCTAACTGAGAGAGATACCACTGACAGGGTGGCAGTGTCCTCGGAGCTGATCAGGTTGTTGTAAGACACAGAGCAGTTGTAGTCACCAGCATCAGAGGCACTGGCACTTGAAATCTCATAGTAGGATTCGCCAAGAGTAGAGTTATTTCTTGTAGCAAATACAGTATTGCCATTGAAGGACCTGTGAATATAAAATATTGATACTATTTGGTACCGGATTATATGACTGAATTCAGGGTTAAATACGTATTTTTAAAAAGTGCAGCAAATTGATGTTTAAGTCAATTTACTTCTTGTAGCATTCAAAGCAATGACATCATATGACCTGTCGGAGCAAATTCTGGCTTAATATTATTCTGGTTGGATTAATTACAATATTATTCAAGATTCCAAGGTAAAAGTAGAATATCAACAATATATATTTCAAAAGTCCAGGCAAAACTAGTTTTATTTCATCATTAAGCATTGACCATGATTAAAAAATTGATGGGTTGATTAAGAACTCACCAAAAAACAGCAGGGAAAACAGTGCTTGTGACAAAGTAGGAACAAGTCACTGTTGTCGAGCTTCCATCATACAAATTCCAAGTTCCTCCAGTTGTGGTTAAATCAGGATGATCTGAATATCAAGCACTTAATATCTACCATGTCCAGAAACTATGCACGTGGGAAACATGGAATCATAATTTTATGATAATTTAGCTTCATTTTGAGGGCTCATTACTTGCCCTGACATATTACTACCTATAATGATTGCGTGACCATAAATCCTTAAAAAAATCTTACCAACTATGATGATAGTTGTATGATTTTTGAATTCATCTGCACCCCAAGCAACCTTGCAAGTATACATTTCATCTTCTTGTCCATCTTGTATGGTAAGATTGATTTGCTGACTCATTCCATCAAAGCTTCCTTTCTGGACAGAAGCTGAGTTAGCATCTGATGCTGTGGTGTTAATGATTGTTCCATTGCTGTTAACCCACTGGAGAGTGTTAGGTGGAGCCCCCGTGGCAGTGCACACAATAGTGGAACTGTCTGTGCCTGAGAAGACCAGCACATTGTCAGTGCTCACTGAGAGAGATACCACTGACAGGGTGGCAGTGTCCTCAGAGCTGATCAGGTTGTTGTAAGACACAGAGCAGTTGTAGTCGCCAGCATCAGAGGCACTGGCACTAGAAATCTCATAATAGGATTCACCAAGTGTAGAGTTATTTCTTGTAGCATTCACAGAGATACCATCAAAATACCTGTTCAGATTTAATCGTTAGAAAGGCATCTTAAATTATTCATATCAATTTTTTGATTCTATGTAATATAAATTGCACTGGAACCAAACGATTTTTCATGATATATTTCCTTATCAGATGTTCATTAGACCACGAATCAAATCAAGTACAATTAATTGCAGTTTACCATGAAACTGTTGGAATAATTGTGTTTGTGATGAAGTAGGAGCACGTAACAGTTGCTGAGGTACCATCATAAACATTCCAGGTTCCACCAGTTGCAGTCAGAATAGGATGATCTGCAATGTTAGACAAAGAATTTATCTATATACCATGAGCAATGAAAATCAAAATATAGCACATTTAAAAAGTTGAAAGTGATTCAGAATGAAGAAAGAAGGTGATTCAATTTTGCTAGGTGGTGGTATTCCACATTGTCTAATAGATTCGTAGATCTTACCAACAATAATGATGCTGGTATCATTTTCAAACTCATCAATGCCCCAAGCAACCTTGCAGGTGTACATTTCATCTTCTCGTCCATCTTGTATGGTAAGATTGTTGTGCTGACTCATTCCATCAAAGCTTCCTTTCTGGACAAAAGCTGAGTTAGCATCTGATGCTGTGGTGTTAATGATTGTTCCATTGCTGTTAACCCACTGGAGAGTGTTAGGTGGAGCCCCTGTGGCAGTGCAGACAATAGTGGAACTGTGTGTGCCTGAGAAGACCAGCACATTGTCAGTGCTAACTGAGAGAGATACCACTGACAGGGTGGCTGTGTCCTCAGAGCTGATCAGATTGTTGTAGGACACAGAGCAGTTGTAGTCGCCAGCATCAGAGGCACTGGCACTTGAAATCTCATAGTAGGATTCACCAAGAGTATAGTTATTTATTGTAGCATTCACAGCGATACCATTGAAAGACCTGTTCAGAATTATTTTGATCATTTTTTGCATTATAAAAATTTTGGAATATTTGAATCAATGGTTTTCTTCTGAATTCCATATCGGGTTATTTGAGCCATAAACTCATAAAATATAACCTTAATAATAAGAGTGAATTTGAAAAAATTAACAAACGTTTCATTAAAAAAATCATTTCCCAAAATGGCAGATCTCGGATAATTACTAACTTACCATGATATTGCAGGAACAATTGTGTTTGTGATGAAGTAGGAGCACGTGACAGTCGCTGAGGTACCATCATAAACATTCCAGGTTCCACCAGTTGCAGTTAGAATAGGATGATCTGCAATGTGAAGTCAAAATCATAAAATGAAAAAGTATAATAGCAAATAGGAGGTTGCAAGTAGAATGTATTTAAACATTTAGATCAGAGCTGATTAAATGCCATAAATAGGTAGCAGAAAATTCTTAATCCTTACCAACTATGATGATGCTGGTATCATTTTCAAATTCATCCATGCCCCAGGCAACCTTGCAAGTGTACATTTCATCTTCTTGTCCATCTTGTATGGTAAGATTGTTGTGCTGACTCATTCCATCAAAGCTTCCTTTCTGGGCAAAAGCTGAGTTAGCATCTGATGCTGTGGTGTTAATAATTGTTCCATTGCTGTTAACCCACTGGAGAGTGTTAGGTGGAGCCCCCGTGGCGGTGCACACAATAGTGGAACTGTCTGTGCCTGAGAAGACCAGCACATTGTCAGTGCTCACTGAGAGAGATACCACTGACAGGGTGGCAGTGTCCTCAGAGCTGATCAGGTTGTTGTAAGACACAGAGCAGTTGTAGTCACCAGCATCAGAGGCACTGGCACTTGAAATCTCATAGTAGGATTCACCAAGGGTAGAGTTATTTCTTGTACCATTTAAAGCATTGCCATCAAAATACCTGAAGATAGTTATCATTGACAACATTGTCTGGTAATGAAAATCCTATTTCATTCAATTGAACTGCCATAAATCAATAACCTTCATAAAAAATATTCCATACAAATGTTATTTGTTAATTTCATTGGTGATTACGAATAAATAAATATATCAAAGAGGATTTTTGCTCACCATGAAACTGTTGGAATAATTGTGTTTGTGATGAAGTAGGAGCACGTAACAGTTGCTGAGGTACCATCATAAACATTCCAGGTTCCACCAGTTGCAGTTAGAATAGGATGATCTGTTATGACAAGAAAGTTTTAGAAGGGTTCAACATTGATAATACTCTTAAAATCCACATTAAAGATCTAAAGATGGTATTTCAAGGAACAGAAAATCGAAGATTCATCACAAGAAATAATTTCAGCGTCATATGGAAAGGGAGCGGTCACATATTACGTCTCACCCAACGGGGGGAGGCGGTTTCTAATTTTCTATATGCTGACAGATGATGACAGGGGATGGAAGGGGTTTGAACTATGCTGACGTCAGCAAAAATTTTGAAATTTCCTGACGTTTTTTGTCCATTATATTTTGTTTTGAACTACCGATTGTATTTCCGCAATATGATACCTATCTAACTATATGCGAAAATTTACTAGTCATACAACCGGCCATTTGATGACTAAATGTGGTTTATCTGAAAGGAGTAGAACCATATTTTGTGTTTATCTCAGACGAATCTAACAAGATTGGACATACCACTCTTACCTGATTGATATTTCATTGCTATTGTTTCGATCCGAAGTGACCTTTATTTGTTTTATTATTATGAGGGGGGTGGGTTAATGCTGACGTCAGCAGGGGGAGGGGTCAGCCAATGATAACCAATGCTGACAGACGGGAGGGGGGTCAAAATGACCAAAAAGGGGTGATGTAATATGTGAGGGTGCCCAGACGAAATTTTGATAAATGGATAATATGCCTGTCATTACCTTCTATGGTCGTATGAAAGTATACCAATGACCCCTTACTGACCTCCTACTGACTCCCCTGCTGACCCCTACTGAACCCCTGCTGACCCTCTGGTGAGGCCCTGCTGACTCCCTGGTGAACAAACCCCTACTGTCCCCCCTGCCGACCCCCTACTGACCCCCTGGTGAACCCCTATTGACCCCCTGGTGAACCTCTACTGACTACTTTCTGATCATTGTTTCAACTCTTATTATGAGTGATTTTGAACATCTAAAAGCACTTATGAGTTCACTTTCCCTAACATGGGTAAGGGGTGTATTTATGGTATTTTGGCGTGTTGAGTTGGTGCATCGGTCGACTGGTCATTGAAATCCACAGTAGCCCTGCAACACTGCAACAGTGACCTCCCAGCGGGAAGTCCCGTGCTGGTACTCTGTTTTGGATTTCTGGTAGATCCATCCCCTGTTTAGTAGTAGTTCATTGACATGTGAAGCGTCATGATAAGGCAAAGTGCTTTTAGATGTTCAAAATCAATCACGATAAAAGTTTAAAAATGATCAAAAGGTGGTCAGTAGGGGCTCACCAGGGGTTCAGTTGGGGTTCACCAGCGGGGTCAGTAAGGGGTCAGCAGAAGGTCAGTAGGGGTTCACCAGGGGGTCAGCAGGGGTTCAGTAGGGGGTCAGCAGGAGTTCAGTAGGGGGTCAGCAGGGGTCAACAGAGGGTCAGCAGGGGGTCATTGGTATACTTGCATACGACCCAAAGAAAATAAAAGCTGATTAGATTATAAATGCTGTAATAATTGGTCTGAAGAGTTTCTGTAATCCTTACCAACTATGATGATGCTGGTATCATTTTCAAATTCATCCATGCCCCAGGCAACCTTGCAGGTGTACATTTCATCTTCTCGTCCATCTTGTATGGTAAGATTGTTGTGCTGACTCATTCCATCAAAGCTTCCTTTCTGGACAAAAGCTGAGTTAGCATCTGATGCTGTGGTGTTAATGATTGTTCCGTTGCTGTTTACCCACTGGAGTGTGTTAGGTGGAGCCCCTGTGGCAGTGCAGACAATAGTGGAACTGTCTGTGCCTGAGAAGACCAGCACATTGTCAGTGCTCACTGAGAGAGATACCACTGACAGGGTGGCAGTGTCGTCAGAGCTGATCAGATTGTTGTAGGACACAGAGCAGTTGTATTCACCAGCATCAGAGGAACTTGCACTTGTAATCTCATAGTAGGATTCACCAAGAGTAGAATTATTTCTTGTAGCATTCACAGAGATACCATCAAAATACCTGTTCAGAATTATTCAGTATATTCAGGTGTAGAATTGTAGAAATTGTGATAAAATGTTTCAAAAGCACTCATGTTTGATTTTATATAAGAACCACAGGAAGAGACTCCTTTTCAAATAAATTCGTGAATGAAAAATCTTCAATTATGATCAGAATGGCAGATCATGGATAATCAGTAAATTACCATGATATTACAGGAACAATTGTGTTTGTGATGAAGTAGGAGCATGTAACAGTTGCTGAGGTACCATCATAAACATTCCAGGTTCCACCAGTTGCAGTCAGAATAGGATGATCTGCAATATGGAATAATGTTAGTCAAGCATTTATAGGAGCACTTTGAAAGGACCAAAAAGCACAATAATTACTGTTGTATTGAGTTAGTTACTAATAAATATTCTAATATGTAAGTACTATCAATTAGTGGCATAGTCAATTCTTAATCCTTACCGACTATGATGAAACTGGCATTCTTTTCAAACTCATCAATGCCCCAAGCAACCTTGCAAGTGTACATTTCATCTTCTTGTCCATTCTGTATGGTGAGATTGATGCGCTGACTCATTCCATCAAAGCTTCCTTTCTGGACAATAGCTGAGTTAGCATCTGATGCTGTGGTGTTAATGATTGTTCCATTGCTGTTAACCCACTGGAGAGTGTTAGGTGGAGCCCCTGTGGCAGTGCAGACAATAGTGGAACTGTGTGTGCCTGAGAAGACCAGCACATTGTCAGTGCTCACTGAGAGAGATACCACTGACAGGGTAGCAGTGTCCTCAGAGCTGATCAAATTGTTGTAGGACACAGAGCAGTTGTAGTCACCAGCATCAGAGGCACTGGCACTTGAAATCTCATAGTAGGATTCACCAAGAGTAGAGTTATTTCTTGTAGCATTCAGAGTGTTGCCATTCAATGACCTGTGGAATTCAAAAGTCAAATCGTTACCATTTGAATAACCTGATACTCAGAAAAAAAAACTTGAACCTTGATAATCACTAATCAGATATTCGGGCTGAAGTATTATTATTGTTTCAATTTGATAAACCGTATAGTGATTAGATGGCGATGCTTTCTACTTAAGGTAATTCTATGAAGGTCTAAGATAACATGATATACAGATAACTTGACAAGAATAAAGATTAGAGCATGGCCAATAGATTGACAGCATTAGTCTGAATACTATATTTCATTAACAAATTTTTTGATAATTTCCTTGGAAGCTGGTTAGAACTAAATATGTGCATCAGCTCAGCATAAGATAATTTTCCACAATTTGATTGCTTCAAAATATCAATACCATGAAATTCTTGGAACAATGTTGTCTTCTACTGAGTAGGAACACGATATGGTTGCTGTAGTCTGCTCATAGACATTCCAGGTAACACCAGTCACAGATAGAGTTGTGTGGCCTGTAAAGAACATGTAGGTAAATATTTCGCCGGCCTATTGCAAAAAAAGCTTATATCCAACTATCCTATCTCCATGGGTCATTAGTTTTCGAGATATTCAACAAAAACTGTTTCTTTGATTTCCCTTGGTTTCAAACGGTCAGTGAATTGTTGATCCTGTAAAATTATGTGCACACTGTTGAGAACAAATTGGTTTTACTCTGCTAACGCCACCAACACGAGAGAAATCGAGATTTGTTTTTTCCAAAAAGGAGATAGGATAGATAGTTTTTGTTTACTTGGAGTTAGGATACCAGAAATGACAAATAAATATCCTATCTCCATTGACATCAATGAAATAATTGAGAAACGCTATTAAAATACAGTATTACATGTATCCTATCTCCAATACAGTAGTTCTTCCATAACAGTTCCTATCATGGTTCTAACTTCTATTCATGATGGCACTTTGATAAATTCATATGATATTATTGACAAGAAACTGCTCAGCTCGAGGGCTTAGGCTTTGTATTAATTCAATTTTTTTTTAATTTAAGGTGAAATATTGAAAGGTCTAGGTAGGCACGAGGCTTATATCCTTTATTTTTCCAATCCTAATTCTCTTACCTCGGTCCTCATTAATTCTTTAAAATCTTTCTGTATGTCCCTCTATCTGTTATAACTTTTCCTACACTTAAGACGAATTTTCATCACCAATACCACCCTTTCCTTATAAGCTTATAGCCCTTTTTTTAATTTTTTGCACAGTGGGCACTTCTAATTACAAAAACTGGCCTTGGTCAACTGGTAATTTGATAGCACTGATGGTGGGTGTTTGATATTGGTCAGCATCAGCAAATCCCTACAGGAATACAGGATGCCACTTTATTACTTTTCAAGGTGACATGTAATAAAATAAGATGGTAAATAGTTAAAAGCAATTAATTCTGTGGATCATGGATGACTGCATACATACACGGCTGACAGTAAATTAGGCATAGATTGCAACTGCCCAAAAACATCATTAAATGACAACGGCATTGCTAAAAATTTCACAGAAGTTGGTAGTTGACTCAACCTGTATTGTGCACCAGTGAAGGACCTATCTGTCTATCAAGCCTAACACCTGGATTACCATTGTTCATTGAGTTAACCAAGCCAGTGCACTTCAATGCTGCTCTCATCAAGCTCCAGGCACGAGAAGGTACTAGAGGCATCCTTGCCTTCGCTTTTTGTTCCTTCAATGGTGTCCTATGGCTCCTGTGTCAACGTTTTCCCATCAGGAAACCGTTCCTCGGGAAAGGGACCAATACAATGCAATACAATACAATGGTAGTGCAGGTCACTTTTAAGTCCTGTGTCTAATCTGTCAATTAAGTTCCAGATTTGTGACGGGAAGCACGTTCTCCTGTGGGTCTATTGACAACAATCAAAAACCGATAGACTGATCTAAGTGGCCTCTCCAAGTACTTTATTATAGCCTTAGAAGGGATCCAAGTCGAGAGAATGGAAGGCTCCTGGGAAGATAAGTTCAGCATCCTTATGTTGAGAAGGATGTACAAAGTACATATGCACCAAGATCGAATCTGTCTTCTGACTTTGATAGTTTTGAAATCACTCATTACAAAGAATCAGATTCATACTAAACTTTATTTATATAAGATATTATGAGATGAGCATGAAGGATGAGTATTATCTGATTGAAGAGTGGGGGCACTTGAAGTTATCAGCCAATTCTTCTTTCTGCAATCATTTTATGTTGTATTTCTCTTAGGACTCATGTGACAAGAATGATCACTTTGACTTTCCTCTTGTCGAAGAGAAGCCCACTCTTTGAGGGTAGGGCAGTCTTATTAAATACGGTTCACGGTGGGTTTGAGCAAGGGGTAGGATCTCTTTCCATTCAGCCTATTCATGATGTTTTGGTGACTTTCTGTATCACATATCTGAGTATCTGCTTGAATTTGTGCTGTGTGGTAAAAGCCTATCATTGCATAGCAATCAAAGAGTGGTCATGTGGCACAGAACATTTGTGTATGCAGTGCCACAGTGAACATTTTACATCAAATAACTGTACCAACGTATAATCTGCCGGCCATGTGACGTCACCAAACATTGCTATGCACTATAAAATACTAAAAGATGACGTAAATGGTGGATTGCTATAATGCGCCGATGTTATTACTTTATTAATGCTTTGAAAATGGTTTTGAGTATGATAAGAGAGCTTATAACTTTATGAGGATGAGCTTCAGACCATCTTGTGAGGATTTACCGACCCAAAGCTTGAACTCTTGAAGTATTACTGTATCAGAGATACGATATTTGTAATTCATCCTGCCTAGTGCCTATAGTCACACAAACAAACTCGGTGATCTGAAAAATGTGCAAGGCGAGCGGCCAGCGTGGCTTGAACCCACAACCTCCTGATTGCCGATTAGGTGCTCTATCAATTGAGCTATCTCCCCCTCCTTTCTGTCATATCTCGATCGCTTATATATGTGCCATATGTGGCTAACAGAGCTATGCACCGCTATTATATATCAGTTAATTCTTTTTTTAGGTCACCGACTTTGTATGTATGACTACAGCCAAGGTGAATTACAAATACAAACCAAGCATTGGCTTGTAATTTGCCAAGGTATCATGTAGATAATAGTGTTGTTACACACTACATGCAGCCTGCAGGTATATCTCATTGAACGAGAAAGGTATATGTACCAAGAGTGCCATATACTCATATAAAAGTATAAAGAATTATCGGAGATAGGATACTTGTAACACTGTATTACAATAGCGTTATCAATTATTTCATTCATGTCAATGGAGATAGGATACTAATTCATCATTTCTGGTATCCTAACTCCAGAATAAACTAAGTTATTTTGCAGATTATGGTGAACAGGGATCCTAAGGTACCATAGGATTGTCTTTCACTCACCAAAATTTGGCAATGGATTAACGATATTTTTTAACTTCAATTTTTAGGCCTAAAATGACATATTTGAGTATGGAATCGATTCCAAAGGGTGGAGGGGCCTCCAGAGAGGCCGTAGACAAAAGTTGGAGATAGGATTGTTTTGCACTCAGCTTTTTTTGCACTCAGTCGACGATTTGATAATGAAAGTAAGCTTGATTAAAAGCTGTTAATAAATGGTTGTCTGCCAATATCTTAATTGTAGAGGGGGTTTATGACTAATAGAGCTATGTCAATTTTTCAAAGTATTATGGTTATTGGTTGTCATTGGTCACATCAGAATAATACTTACTTATGGATATGAATGTAACATTTTGCACTTCTGATCCACCCATGGAATAGGTAACATTGCATGTGAACACTTCATCTTGTACTGTATTAGTGATTGATAGTTGGGACACAACCTCAGTCGATGTATTTGTTAACAAGCTCACATTTACACCATTCTCATTCACGTCTGTTCTACCTTCCACAGTCCAGATCAAGGATTCAACATCTCCTTTAGCAGTGCAAATAAAGCTCTCACTACTAGATCTTTCCAAAGATAATTGGATTGCTGGGCTTGCAATCAACTCACGAACAAAATACTTGGTATTGTGCTGCTCAATATAAACTTGAGAGAAATTATCTTGACTTGGAACACTATAAGTAACCTTGCACTTCAGAGGGTCATTACTGGTATAGTCATGTGTTAGAGAGCTTACATTCCAAACATATTCTCCATCACTGGTAGCTGTAACAGTAATTAATTATTTTTGCAGTTTTTTAGCCTTATCATACCAACGCTTTAAATTTTTGTAATTGAATAGGAAACAATGGTTTCATAAAATCAAATGCCAATCAGGATTTGATGTCAATAATACTATTATGTAACAAGTTGATGAATAAAATGCCTAACCTATGGAAGCATTAGGATAGACACTGAAAAGAGTTGTTGAGGTACCAAAAATGAGTTCAACAGTGATATTGATGCCATCAAAATATTGATATGAACAGATGAATTCCTCCCTCGAGCCAACATCACCATACCAATTCGATGTGGCAGTAGTCAGATTAACTTGATCTGAAAACATTGACTTTGGTTCAACGGAATTTATAATCCTTGAAAGGAGATAAATGCTTATTGGCTAGATGAATAAATCTTGAAAGCAAAAAAAAACTATTAAGAAACTAGAGTGGTAGTACCTGCTATATATTTGAGTGTTATTGTGTCTCCAGACAATGAAACATTATCATAGGTGTATTTGAAAGAGCAAGTAACATTGTCCTCTGGTATAGAGTATGTATATTCCAACAAACTCTGGGAACCATAATTTAAGTAGGGCAACAAAGTTGCATTCATTGCTGTGAGATTTGTTCCAGATTGTGAGCTCCAAACAACTTCTGAAACAGCATCGCCATATGCTGTACAGGACAATGTCACAGTAGTAGTATCTGCTCCCATGAAGAATGTAGTTGTAGGAACATCGATCTCCCTCACATTCAACACATACACATCTGTATCTAGGGTTCCCACAGTCGGCCAAGTAACCTCACAAAGATAATCTCCTGTATCTGATGGCTGTGCATTGAGCAAGGTGAGAGTCGAACTGATCTCATTGCTAATGTAAGTGCTATTCAATTTCCACTTATATGTTGGGGTTAACGTTGATGCAGTTACATTGCATGTAAGGGTTATGTTGGAGGCTGTGAGAACATATGTTCCGATGAAACTTGGGTCTATTGCTGCATCTGAGTAAAGAAAGACATCATGGATATGATTGTTTAACAATTCAGAATCATTCCAAGTTTGATCAATATCAAGTGCAAAAGTACTTGATCAATATAAAGTGCAAAAGTACATGACATATTTGATTTTGCAGAATAAAAATTAAATAAGGAGTAATAAATTGTTAAAAAATTATAATTACCTAGTACATATAATTGGGTGGTGTTTGATTCTCCACTACTGAGACTATAGGTTACATTGCAAGTAAAGGTTTCATCTTTCATAGCGTTGGTGATTGAAAGTCTGGAAATTTTTTCATTAGAGTCATCCTTAACCATGGCCACACTAACACCATTCTCATAAATATCTGTTCTACCCTCGACATTCCATGTCACTGATACCACATCACCTTTAGCAGAACAGAGGATGGTTTCATCATTTGATTCAATTAAGGTGTGGACAATCATGGGTGACAATGTGAATTCTCTGGTATAAAAAGTCTTAGAATTAGAAGAATAGGTTTGGAAGAAACCATCCTGACTGGGAATCGTGAAGTTCACTTGACATAGCAATTTAATGACAGTTGTAATGTCAGTTATGGTATCACTCAAAGAATCAATCGTCCATGATATTTCGCCTGGTATACTGTCATCTGAAATTCAATAGTAGAATTAATAATTATAAAAATTAGTATTAGCACATTCAAAGCTATGCTCTAAGCTCATATTTCTAACTTATATTAGGACTTTTAATCATCAAAGAATATTGCATTTATCAATTAAATAACTCCTTATTAGAGACCTAGAGGTTAATGAAACGTTATGCTCATTTGTTCTTTAATTGATTACATTGAAAGATAATGTATTAGTGTACACATACTGATAACAGCATTTATGTAGCGTGTAGAAATGGGAACTCCTTGGAAGAAAAATCCAGCAGATATGTTAATTCCTGGGAAGTAAGAGAAGCTACAAATGAAAGTTTCTTCATCACCCATTTGACCATACCACAGTCCAGTGGAAGTGTTCAACCCAATCGTGTCTGAAATTGATTTGAATTTCTGCAACAACACTTGAATAGTGAACACTTATTCACAATTCAGATAACAGAACAGATGGAGTTCCAGCAGTCACTCCATTTTCTCGACAGATAGCATTGGTGTTCAAGGTGTTTTAGCACAAAGAATCTGCAACCAGAATAAGAAACAATTTTCAGTTACCTACTAGCACTAAGATTACCTGATATATAATGTATTATCATTGTGTCTCCAGACAATGACACATCATCATAGGTATATTTGAAGGAGCATGTAACATTGTCTTCAGGTATAGAGTACGTATATTCCAGTAAACTCTGTGAGCTATAATTAGAGTAGGGTAACAAAGTTGCAGTCATCCCAGTGAGATTTGTTCCAAATTGTGAGCTCCAAACAACTTCTGAAACAGCATCCCCGTATGCAGTACAGGACAATGTCACAGTTGTAGTGTCTGCTCCCATAAAGTATGTAGTTGTGGGAACACCTATATTCCTCACATTCAACACATACACATCTGTATCCATGGTTCCCACAGTTGGCCATGTAACCTCACAAATATAATCTCCTGTGTCATTTGGCTGGGCATTGAGTAGGGCAAGCGTGGAGCTGTTTTCATTGCTAATGTAAACATTGTCCATTTTCCACTTGTATGTTGGAGTGAATATTGAAGTTGTGATGTTGCAAGTCAGGGTTATATCAGAAGAAGCAAGAATGTAGGTTCCACTGACACTTGGAGCTATATTTGCATCTGGGGAGGGTTACAAGAAGTTTAATTGGCAGTTTAAAGATAAAAGGGATGTAAGGGGATCTTAAATCAGTCACTGTTAGGGAATTGAATGTAGATTTTTGTATGGAAAGCGATATGGAAACGAATGAACTAGTTCTTCAATACCTAATGTGTAGAGCTGGGTGGTGTTAGATTCTCCATCACTAAGACTGTAGGTAACTATGCATGTAAATGTCTCATCATAAATAGCATTAGTGATATCCAATCTAGCTGTCTTTTTGATTGGATTATCCAAATCTAGGATAACACTAACACCATTTTCATTCACATCTGTTCTACCCAAAACATTCCATGTCAATGCAACCACATCTCCTTTAGCAGTACACCAGAAGGTTTCATCATTTGATTCAGATAGTGTGTAGATAATTGGTGGTGATAAAGTAAATTCTCTGGTGTAAAATGCTTCAGAGTTTGAGGTATAAGTCTGAAGGAAGTTGTTCTGGCCAGGAACACTGTATGTAACCTTACAGATCAATGGAGAGCTAGTTGAGACGTTAGTTATTTTATCAGTCAAAGAACTGATTGTCCACGAAATCTCTCCAGATGTGCTGCTATCTGGGGAAATTCCATGATCAATAAAAAGATATTTGCAATATAAATATTTTATATTATCTTTTCCGATGGAATTCCTGGTATTTAACTATTTAAACTTTTTTTTTCATGGCAGAGAAGAAAAATCCAGTACTTAACTACTTACTGATAACAGCAGATGGATATTCAGTGACTATTGATTGATTATGGAAGTACAACCCAGCAGTTACATTTATGCCAGCCACAGTAGTGTAATTGCAAGTGAAAGTTTCTTGGCTGTTCACATATCCATACCAATCACCACTTGCAGTGAAGAGATTTGTGCTGTCTGAGAACAAATACATAAGTCAGACCAAATACATAAGTATAGTGTATACTAAGACAAATGTAAACATTATAATTTTTTCATTCAAACATACAGGAAGCCATGATGCAAACTCACCATCAATATAATGTAGAGTTATATTTCCTTTGGTTATTTCTGCACCATCAGCTGAATAGATGAATTTACAGGTGACAGTGTCAGATATCAAAGTATGCTGGAAATCTAGCTCTGCCTGATGGGTGTAGTTGGTTGTTTGCAATCTTGCAGTCATGACAGTTAGATTAGTGCCCATTAGAGAAGTCCATACTACTCCTGAAACTGCATCCCCATAACCTGTACAGGTCACAGTAGTTGTGACAATATCTCTCCCCATGTAATAAGTGGCTGTGGGAATTAATACTTCCCTGATGTACAGCACGAAGTTAGCTGTTGTGAATGTTCCAACAGTTGGCCAATTCACATTACATGCATATTCCCCAGAATCTGTCCCAACAGAAGACGATATTGTGTATGTTGATTGGGTCACAGAGGGGATTGTATTTCCTTCAAAGGACCAGGAGAATGTTGGAGTTAGAGAGGAGCTAGTGTAGTCACAAGTCAGTGTAACATTTGCAGGAGAGTTGAATGTGGTGTTATCTGCTGTGACAGTTGCACCTAGAGGCAAAACAAAATGTCAATGTCCGATTTCCCAAATAAAGACTCAAGGAAATTAGGAAATTGCTTCACAGCTATTACTTTATTACATGGCATTCGCGATTAAATTGAAAAAATACTTACTTAACGCCTTCAGTGTAACGTTTTCTGTTTCAGATCCACCCAAAGTGTAGGTGACAGTACATATGAACACTTCATCCTTAACTGTATTAGTGATGGAAAGGTCAGAAACTACTTCAGTTGAAGTATTTGTTGACAAGCTCACACTTATACCATTTTCATTTGGATCTGTTCTACCTTCTACAGTCCAAACTAATGATTGAACATCTCCTTTGGCAGTACAATTGAACATTTCGCTACTAGATCCCACAAGAGAGTATTGAGATGGTGGACTTGAAGTCAACTCACGAACATAAAACTTCGTGGAGTGCTGATGTACATACTCCTGTGTGAAGTTGTCTTGACTGGGATAACTATAAGTAACCTTGCATTTCAGAGGGTCATTACTGGTATAGTCATGTGTCAGAGAACTCACATTCCAAACATATTCTCCATTGTTGGAAGCTGTAAGAGAGTATAGTCAGAAAACTGGACTCAAATATTCCAATTCTATCACAATCAATTGCCTAATTGCTTCAGTTTCACAAAGGATAGATTAAAGACTGTGATTAATAAGACTGAAGTAATAATACTTGCATAATTAGGAACTGAATGAAAGATTAAAATCAAAATTGGAATTAAAATTGGAATTTTATTCTTAAATCTATATTAAATGTTTCATCTTTGAATATATGAGTAATTTAAAGAAAAGCCATACCAAAGGAAGCATTTGGATAGACACTTAATAGATTTGTTGAGGCACCAAAGATGAGATCAACAGAGATTGAAGGACCATCAAAATACTGGTATGAACAAGTAAACTGTTCACTTGATCCCAAATATCCATACCATTTTGTGCTTGTAGTAGTCAGGTTAACTTCATCTGGAGAAGCAAAATTTTATCTATTAATCTGGTAGATATATTCGGAAGGAAAAAGTGTCATATCTTTATCAAGGAAACAATTTATTATCTGGGTAAGAAAATAACTGTAGGTATAAATTATTATCATGGAAAAAAGCTGAATGACGAGACCTGCTATGTATTTGAGTGTTATTGTGTCTCCAGACAATGAAACATTATCATAGGTGTATTTGAAGGAGCATGTAACATTGTCTTCAGGTATAGAGTATGTATATTCCAGTAAACTCTGTGAGCTATAATTAGAGTAGGGTAACAAAGTTGCATTCATTGCTGTGAGATTTGCCCCGGATTGTGAGCTCCAAACAACTTCTGAAACAGCATCGCCATATGCTGTACAGGACAATGTCACAGTTGTAGTGTCTGCTCCCATAAAGTATGTAGTTGTGGGAACACCTATCTCCCTCACATTCAACACATACACATCTGTATCTAGGGTTCCCACAGTTGGCCATGTGACCTCACAAATATAATCTCCTGTGTCATTTGGCTGGGCATTGAGTAGGACAAGTGTGGAGCTGTTTTCATTGCTAATGTAAACATTGTCCATTTTCCACTTGTATGTTGGAGTGAATATTGAAGGTGTGATATTGCAGGACAGAGTTATATCAGAAGATGCGAGAATGTAGGTTCCATTGACACTTGGGTCAATATTAGCATCTGAGAAGGATTATGATAGATTTATATATAACAGCTATAGTAACTTAGATGATAAAATTGAAAAAGACAATCTGCATGATTCCATTAATTGAACATAACAAATAAGTCAGTATCACAATATGATGGTAAAGTTAACTTACGAGAAAATAAATAATGATAGATGTTTTGAATAGATACCTAGTGTGTAGAGCTGAGTTGTGTTGGATTCCCCACTGCTCAAACTGTAGTTAACATTGCATGTAAATGTCTCATCTTTGAGAGCATTGGTGATATTCAATCTGGAGACCTTTTCATTGGGGTCATCCAAATCCATGGTAACACTTACACCATTCTCATTAACATCTGTTCTACCCTCAACATTCCATGCAACTGATACCACATCTCCTTTAGCAGAACAGATGAATGCTTTATCACTTGATGCAGCCAGTGTGTAGGTAATTGGAGGAGACACAGTGAATTCTCTGGTGTAAAACATCTCAGAGCTTGAGGTATACAGCTGAAGGAAGCTGTTTTGGCTTGGGACACTGTATGTGACTTTACAGATCAATGGAGAGCTAGTTGAGACATTAGTTATTTTATCAGTCAGAGAACTGATGGTCCACGAAATCTCTCCAGTTATACTGTTATCTGAAAAATATTTATATTACCTTGATGGTACTATAAATCAAAGTTCAAATGTATTGAAATACTTCCTCAAATTCTTATCATGTCTGATTATTTGTCTATTCATAATTATAAATCAGTTTACGACTGGAAAGAAAACACTTACTGATAACAGCAGATGGATAGTCAGTGGCTATTGACTGGTTTACAAAGTACAATCCAGCAGTGATATTCACACCAGCTACAGTTGTATAGTTGCAAGTGAAAGTTTCTTGATTGTTGACATATCCATACCAATTACCACTTGCAGTGAACAGATGTGTGTTATCTGTGGAATAATTAAGAGTAATGATAAGGCATAAACACATTTCGGAACAAAGTCTATATCTTAGGTTTTATTATTTCATTGATTATTAAAAAATAAGGAACAACTGATAACACGGGAAAGTAAATGCTTACCATCAATATACTGCAGAGTTTTATTTTCTCCTGTTATTTCTGCACCATCAGCTGAATAGATGAATTTACAGGTGACAATGTCAGAAAGTGAATTATGCTGGAAATCTAGTTCTGCCTCATGGGTGTAGTTGGTTGTTTGCAATCTTGCAGTCATAGCAGTGAGATTGGTGCCAAGTAAAGAAGTCCATACCACTCCAGTAAGAGCATCCCCATAACCTGTACAGGTCAGGGTAGTCGTGGCAATATCTCTTCCCATGTAATAAGTAGTTGTGGGAGTTACTACTTCCCTGATATATAGCACAAAGTCAGCTGCTGTGAAAGTTCCAACAGTCGGCCAGGTCACATCACAGGAATATTTCCCAGAATCTGTCCCAACTGATGACAATATTGTGTATGTTGACTGGGTCTCAGATGGAATTGCATTTCCTTCATAGGACCAGGAGAAGGTTGGAGTTAGGGAGGATGTAGTGTAGTCACAAGTCAGTGTAACATTTGCAGGAGAGTTGAATGTGTTGTTATCTGCTGTGACAGTTGCACCTGATGGAAAGATAATATATCATTTGTGGTCAGTTGATAATGGTTTTGAGACTTAAGTCTGGCTCATGATTGATTCCCTGCCATTCCAACTGAGCTTAGCGTGAAAGATACCTAGGTATCTTTCACGCTATGGAGTCATAGGGTTCACCTTAACATTATAGTTGCTGCTTAGAGCCTATTTAATAAATAAATAACGAAATCCAACCATCCCAGTAAATATTTTGAGGATAGTATGATAATCACACGTGAACTACAGGATGATTTTTACTTTATTACTAGGGCTATGTGGTCTTATTTGTTATACATTAGCTAACAAATACAAATGACATCAATTATAAAATGAAAAGGAAACATTTGATATTAATAGTAATTAAAAACTCACTTAAGGCATTCAATGTTACATTTTCTGTTTCAGATCCACCCAAAGTGTAGGTGACAGTGCATATGAACACTTCATCCTTAACTGTATTAGTGATGGAAAGGTCAGAAACTACTTCAGTTGAAGTATTTGTTGACAAGCTCACACTTATACCATTTTCATTTGGATCTGTTCTACCTTCAACAGTCCAAACTAATGATTGGACATCTCCTTTGGCAGTACAATTGAACATTTCGCTGCTAGATCCCACAAGAGAGTATTGAGATGGTGGACTTGAAGTCAACTCACGAACATAAAACTTTGTGGAGTGCTGATGTACATACTCCTGTGTAAAGTTGTCTTGACTGGGATAACTATAAGTAACCTTGCATTTCAGAGGGTCATTACCGGTATAGTCATGTGTTAGAGAGCTCACATTCCAAACATATTCTCCATTGTTAGAAGCTGAAAAAGTATGATTACAAAACTACACTTGAATATTTCGATTCCAGCAGGATTTAAATTTACTTTATAGCAAAAGACTAGGGATTAATGTATCTACTTCATACAAATGAGAAGAGTGTGTTATAGGAAATAGATAATGGGTAGCTTACTATAAAACATTTAAATCACTTTTATCACATGACATCCAAACGGTGGAGTGTGATCAATTTAAATACACTATGAATGGCTTTCAGTAAAGTAATATAATAGTCCAACATGTTTTGCATAACCTATAACACGAATGTTATGATACTTATAGCGCTTGGGCCTTGGAGCTATCTATTACATGAAGATATAAAGAAGACACATGCTATCTTGACATGTGAATTAGCAAAGATCGATTTTATATAATGCTCATGTAGACACCATATAATATTTTTCCAGGCAGAACTGATATCAGTGAAGAAGGACCAGCTGGAAGGTATCAAGACCACCGTTCAGACGTCAGTGGCGAGCACTGTGAAAGAGGAGTTCAAGTCCTATAGCGCAGCTGTACAAGGTAACGTGAAGGAAACCAGTCAGCCAGACAGTCTTGAAGAAAGTGGTACAGGACGTGGTGCAAGAGAGGATCGTGCCAAAACGTCATGATTTTTTGGCCTCGAGGAGGAGAACGAAGAGGAGTTGAATGCCAAAGTCGATGAGATATTCCAGTCAATGGGAGAGAAGCCTCGCGTTGAAGTCTGCCGTGTTGGACAGAAGAAGACGGGTGGAGTCACGAGACCTGTTAAAGTGACCACGGCATCATCAACCGTTGCTGAGCAGCTCCTTGTCAAGTCACGCAAGCTCTGTTTTCTTGAGAAGTACAAGAAAGTCTACGTCAATCCAGACAGTCCCGGAGGAGAGGGAGCAGAGGAGGGAGCTGGTGAAGGAGGTAAAAGCGCCGGTCGGAGGAGGAAAAGGACAAGAGACACTATATCAGAATGGTAAAGTGTGTAGTGTTCTAAGGAGTGCTACATAGTCCTTATGATTAATGTGATAAGGAGGAGACTTAGTCAATGTAATATTATGATTTTTAGTGTGATTTGTGCGTGAATCATGATGATTTATTACCTATGAAATAAATTATGCACTTTTAAATTATGTTGATATATGATATATCAAAACTGTTAGTAAAGAATAATTGAAACACATTACCAATGGAAGCATTTGGATAGACACTGGAAAGACTTGTAGAGGCACCAAAAATTAGATCAACGGAGATTGAAGGACCATCAAAATACTGGTATGAACAGGTAAACTGTTCACTTGATCCAAAATCTCCATACCAATTTGTGCTCGTAGTAGTCAGGTTAACTTCATCTGGAGAAGAAAAATTTTATCAATTGTCTTATACATACCTGGAAGAAAATTGTGAAATAATTTGAATGTATAAGAATATTAGTCCCATACAGCTCCATGAAAATATTTAGAAATGACCCAAAATTATAACGCTAAATTACCTGCTATGTATTTGAGTGTTATTGTGTCTCCAGACAATGAAACATTATCATAGGTATATTTGAAGGAGCAAGTAACGTTGTCCTCTGGAATAGAGTATGTATATTCCAGTAAACTCTGTGAGCTATAATTAGAGTAGGGTAACAAAGTTGCATTCATTGCTGTGAGATTTGCCCCGGATTGTGAAATCCAAACAACTTCTGAAACAGCATCCCCGTATGCAGTACAGGACAATGTCACAGTTGTAGTGTCTGCTCCCATAAAGAATGTAGTTGTAGGAACACCTATCTCCCTCACATTCAACACATACACATCTGTATCTAGGGTTCCCACAGTTGGCCATGTAACCTCACAAATATAATCTCCTGTGTCATTTGGCTGGGCATTGAGTAGGACAAGTGTGGAGCTGTTTTCATTGCTTATGTAAACATTGTCCATTTTCCACTTGTATGTTGGAGTGAATATTGAAGGGGTGATGTTGCAAGTCAGGGTTATATCAGAAGATACAAGAATGTAGGTTCCATTGACACTTGGGTCTATATTTGCATCTGATAAGGATTAAAATTGATCTTAAATTAGATAATATGATTGAGCAAGAGGCTTGCAAAGCCTGAGATAAAGTTCACTTTGACATTTGCTCTCACTGTACATGGAATTTTAAGTTTGTACCTAAAGTTGAAACTAAATAAGAAGCAAATTATGTTGATACGAGATGAATTAAATTTAGAATTGAAATCAGATTCATACATACCTAGTGTGTAGAGCTGAGTTGTGTTGGAATCCCCACTGCTCAAACTGTAGTTAACATTGCATGTAAATGTCTCATCTTTGAGAGCATTGGTGATATTCAATCTGGAGACCTTTTCATTGGGGTCATCCAAATCCATGGTAACACTTACACCATTCTCATTAACATCTGTTCTACCCTCAACATTCCATGCAACTGATACCACATCTCCTTTAGCAGAACAGATGAATGCTTTATCACTTGATGCAGCCAGTGTGTAGGTAATTGGAGGAGACACAGTGAATTCTCTGGTATAAAACATCTCAGAGCTTGAGGTATACAGCTGAAGGAAGCTGTTTTGGCTTGGGACACTGTATGTAACTTTACAGATCAATGGAGAGCTAGTTGAGACGTTAGTTATTTTATCAGTCAGAGAACTGATGGTCCACGAAATCTCTCCAGGTATACTGTTATCTGAAAAATACTTATCATCATCTGGTGGTTTTATAGATAGAAAGTTCAATTGCATAAAAATTCTTCCCAAAATTTCTTATCATGTCTGATTATTTTTCTATTCATAATTATAAATCAGTTCACGACTGGAAAGAAAACACTTACTGATAACAGCAGATGGATAGTCAGTGCTTATTGACTGGTTTACAAAGTACAATCCAGCAGTGATATTCACACCAGCTACAGTTGTATAGTTGCAAGTGAAAGTTTCTTGATTGTTGACATATCCATACCAATTACCACTTGCAGTGAACAGATGTGTGTTATCTGTAGAATACTAAAGAGTAAGAGTTAGGCATTCACATTTCGGAAAAGAGTCTATATTGTATACTTTATTCTTTTATTGATATTATTTAATAATAAGGAACAACTGATAACATGGGAAAGTAAAGGCTTACCATCAATATACTGCAGAGTTTTATTTTCTCCTGTTATTTCTGCACCATCAGCTGAATAGATGAATTTACAGGTGACAATGTCAGATATTGAATTATGCTGGAAATCTAGTTCTGCCTCATGGGTGTAGTTGGTTGTTTGCAATCTTGCAGTCATAGCAGTGAGATTGGTGCCAAGTAAAGAAGTCCATACCACTCCAGTAAGAGCATCCCCATAACCTGTACAGGTCAGGGTGGTCGTGGCAATATCTCTTCCCATGTAATAAGTAGTTGTGGGAGTTACTACTTCCCTGATGTATAGCACAAAGTCAGCTGCTGTGAAAGTTCCAACAGTCGGCCAGGTCACATCACAGGAATATTTCCCAGAATCTGTCCCAACTGATGACAATATTGTGTATGTTGACTGGGTCTCAGATGGAATCACATTTCCTTCATAGGACCAGGAGAAGGTTGGAGTTAGAGAGGAGCTAGTGTAGTCACAAGTCAGTGTAACATTTGCAGGAGAGTTGAATGTGGTGTTATCTGCTGTGACAGTTGCACCTGATGGAAAGATATAGTTAGATAATGTCAAATAACAATTGGTACAATACAATACAATATTTCCAAGTCCATTTTCCTAACATAGGATGAAAAAGGTATATTAGTATGGCATTATTAATAATGCTTCAACACATTACAGGAATGAATTCTGAGGAGGTGTATTGTACAGGAATTAAATTTATTATAAGAGATGCAAACTTTTATTGAGTGTAATTAAGGAACTTACTTAAGGCCTTCAGTGTAACGTTTTCTGATTCAGATCCCCCCAAAGTGTAGGTGACAGTACATATGAACACTTCATCCTTAACTGTATTAGTGATGGAAAGGTCAGAAACTACTTCAGTTGAAGTATTTGTTGACAAGCTCACACCTATACCATTCTCATTCGGATCTGTTCTACCTTCTACAGTCCAAACTAATGATTGAACATCTCCTTTGGCAGTACAATTGAACATTTCGCTACTAGATCCCACGAGAGAGTATTGAGATGATGGACTTGAAGTCAACTCACGAACATAAAACTTCGTGGAGTGCTGATGTACATACTCTTGTATAAAGCTGTTTTGACTGGAAACGTTATAGGTAACCTTGCACTTAAGAGGATCATTACTGGTGTAGCTATGAGTCAAAGAGCTCACATTCCAAACTAATTGTCCGTTGCTTGTAGCTGAAAATATAGCATGAGTTTGAGACTTAAACTCTTAAGCTTCAAAAAGAAATAACGTATTAAAAAGGTTGTTCAAGAATATGTGAATTCGATGAAGGTACCAAAAACTGTTATTCATCTTGATAGTTTAGAAATTGAAGCTCCACAGTCCACTGAGTACATTTGTGTCGATTTAATCTTTTGGAATAGATTGAAAGAAAATAGCTATGTCAGCACTAGGATAGACACTGAGAAGGGTTGTGCTGGTACCAAAAATGAGTTCAACAGATATAACAGGGCCAACAATATATTGATATGAACAAGTGAACTGTTCACTTGCACCAATATTTCCATACCAGTTTGTGCTCGTAGTGGTCAAATTGACTTGATCTGAAAGACAAGAGTTGGATTTATCGCTGAATGATATGATGAATGAGAGAAATAAATTTTGTGAGGCCATATCTTCAAAAACTTAACCTATTAGCGCAGAAATGTTCCGATTAAAAGCTCTACGGCTTCTTGAAAATAAAATATTAACAGCTACAAAAAATTGTGACTCTAAATTACCTGCTATGTATTTGAGTGTTATTGTGTCTCCAGACAATGAAACATTATCATAGGTGTATTTGAAAGAGCAAGTAACGTTGTCCTCTGGAATAGAGTATGTATATTCCAGTAAACTCTGTGAGCCAAAATTAGAGTAGGGTAACAAAGTTGCATTCATTCCTGTGAGATTTGCCCCAGATTGTGAGCTCCAAACAACTTCTGAAACAGCATCCCCGTATGCTGTACAGGACAATGTCACAGTTGTAGTGTCTGCTCCCATAAAGTATGTAGTTGTGGGAACACCTATATTCCTCACATTCAACACATACACATCTGTATCCATGGTTCCCACAGTCGGCCAAGTTACCTCACAAATATAATCTCCTGTATCCGACGGCTGTGCATTGAGCAAAGTAAGAGTTGAACTGATCTCATTGCTAATGTAAGTGCTATTCAATTTCCACTTATATGTTGGGGTTAACGTTGATGCAGTCACGTTGCAAGAAAGGGTTATGTTGGAGGATGTAAGAATGTAGGTTCCATTAACACTTGGATCGATATGTGCATCTGATAGGATAACAGGTGTTAGGATAAAATAAGATCTCATCTTAAAGATCTTCAACATGATTGCTGAATACATTTTTTGTGGCAGTAAAACTAAAACCATGCATAAGCAATACATTCAAGGACACTTCATCTAAATCTTAAATATTGCAAGGTAAATTTACTAAATTAGGCTAACTTTGAAATTTTCTGAAATTTAACTCAGCTTTCCTGTAAAGCATTACAAAAACCTACCAAGAGGATAAAGTTGGGTTGTGTTTGATTGCCCACTGCTCAGACTGTAGGATATATTACATGTAAACGTCTCATCCTTGATAGCATTGGTAATTGAAAGTCTAGCAATCTTCTCATTAGGGTCGATCTTATCCATGGTAACACTAACACCATTCTCATTGACATCTGTCCGACCATCTACATTCCATGTCACTGATACCACATCTCCTTTGCCAGAACAAAGGAAGACTTCATCATTTGATTCATATAAAGTGTGGACAATTGCCGGTGACACTGTGAACTCTCGGGAATAGAATGCTTTTGAGATTGAAGAATGGGTCTGGAAAAAATTGCTTTGACTGGGCATACTGTAGTTCACCTGACATAGTAATGGTAAGAGTGTGCTGATATCTGTTATCGTATCTGTCAGAGCAGCAATGGTCCATGTTATTTGGCCTTGTACACTTCCATCTGAAATTGCATGGTAAATTAAATAATGTAGTGAAAAAGACATTGTATAGGAGAGAAGTTGTTACTTGCTTTGAAGATAAGTTGAGTGAGTAACATCAGACAATTTGATGAAAAAAAATTAAAATTTCGGCAAACAGAAACTTACTAATGACAGCAGATGCATAGCGGTTAGCTATGGGGACTCCATCGAAGAAAAAGCCAGCAGATATATTGATTCCAGCATAGTAAGAGAAGCTACAAATGAATGTTTCTGCATCACCCATTTGACCATACCACAGTCCAGTTGAAGTGTTCAATCCAGTAGCATCTGAGAAGATGGCGATGTGAATATTCAAAATTACCATGATAAGATTATTCACCCAGCAAGATGAAGACTATGGAATGGAATGTTGGGATTGATTTAAAAAGGCTGCAGAATATAGTCAAAAGTGGACAGATTCTGCACATAGGGATTTTGCATGGTTTCCATATTTTTTCGCATGAAAAATCGATATAACAATTTTCCACACCTCTCCAAAAGTGCAGAAAAATTAAATTTTTAATTGAGCCGGAGCTCAATGAAAAATGTATGATATATATGAACATCCTATTTCGGCTCACGAAGGTCGTAGAGACTCTATCTGGGTCAGAAATTATGCGCAATGGCCATGGCCATGGCTATATACGACTTGTTGATGAAAATGTGCCCTAAAATGCTCCAAAACAAAGTTATGGGCCAAAAACTTGGCAAGTACTAGACCTGATTTATGCAATTTTCCTATTTCGGCTCAAAAATGTCGTAGGGACTTCATGTTGGGCGGAAAATGTTCACAATAGCAATGTTTATATACAACTTTTATCAAACAAATTGCCCTAAACAAATGCCCTAAAATGGTCAGGAACAGAGATATGGGCGAAAAACTATAATTTTGGTACTGGCGAGCTCTTCTTAACGTCAAAACGAAGTCTCTAGGAACTTCCTGAGCTGAGATAGAATTTTTATAAATCATTCAGCTACGGTTCGATGAAAAAAGTCGATTTTCGGCATTTTCACACCGGGAGAGGTGTGGAAAGTTTTAAATCATTAATTTTCATGCAAAAAACCTTTGGAAACCATGCAAAGTCGCTTGGTTACTAATTTGTCCACTTTTTACCCCTTTTGGGGCAGATTTGTCTGTATTAGCAAGGAAATTTTTATACTAGTGAAAAGATATTATAATTTACCAGTGATGTACTGCATAGTTATGTTTTCTCCTGTTATTTCTGCACCATCAGCTGAATAGATGAATTTACAGGTGATAATGTCAGATGTTGAATTATGCTGGAAATCTAGTTCTGCCTCATGGGTGTAGTTGGTTGTTTGCAATCTTGCAGTCATGACAGTGAGATTGGTGCCAAGTAAAGAAGTCCAAACCACTCCAGTAAGAGCATCTCCATAACCTGTGCAGGACAGGGTGGTATTGGCAGTATCTGCACCCATGAAGTAAGTTGTCGTGGGAGTGATTACTTCCCTGATGAACAGCTCAAAGTCGGATGCAACTAGGGTTCCCACGGTTGGCCAATTGACAGTACAATTGTACAATCCAGAATCTGTCCCGACAGATGACGATATTGTGTATGTTGACTGGGTCTCAGATGAAATTGTATTTCCTTCATAGGACCAGGAGAAGGTTGGAGTGAGAGAGGAGATGGTGTAGTTACAAGTCAGTGTAACATTTGCAGGAGAGTTGAATGTGGTGTTATCTGCTGTAATGGCCACACCTGCAAGAGATAAAAGGATATTATTTCACATTTAGCAATAATTATAAAGAATGGAAAATTGATAAGACCTTGGATTGGTTGGTGACTCATTGTCAAAATCATCAGTTGTTGTTGAAGCAAGTTTGATCAGGGCTCAACTCAATACTTACTTAAAGCATTCAGTGTAACAGTCTGCACTTCCGATCCACCCAAAGTGTAGGTCACATTGCAGGTGAACACTTCATCTTTTACTGTATTAGTGATTGACAGCTGAGACACAACCTCAGTCGCAGTATTCGTTAGCAAGCTCACACTTATACCATTTTCATTTGGATCTGTTCTACCTTCTACAGTCCAAACTAATGATTGGACATCTCCTTTGGCAGTACAATTGAAAATTTCGCTGCTGGATCCCACAAGAGAGTATTGAGATGATGGACTTGAAGTCAACTCACGGACATAGAACTTCGTTGAGTGCTGATGAACATACTCTTGTGTGAAGCTGTTTTGACTGGGATAACTATAAGTAACCTTGCATTCAAGCGGATCGTTACTCGTGAAACTATGATTCAAAGGAACGGTAGACCAAACCAATTGCCCGGTGGTGCTGTTATCTGAAAAATTATATTTTGATATTTCCTGATTAGCAAAATTAATAATTTACCAATTAATATTTTTCGGGAGCAGAAAGAAATCTTGAATGTAACCTAATGGTATTATTGGCACTTGCAGCATCTCTCATCATGTCACAGGAAAAAGCTGGACAAGGTCAAAAGCGAGGTTCATAAAGAATAAATGTACCGATATTAGCACTAGGATAGAGTGTCGTGACAGCACTGCTTCCTATGTAGAACTCAGCTACCATGCCAGTTCCCACTACATTCTCATAGGAACATGTGAATGTTTCGTTCGAATTGACAGCCGTGTACCAATTGCCACTTCCAGTTGTTAAGTTGACTTGATCTGAAAAGGTTCTCGTAGTAAGTTTCTATTGCTCATCACAATCATAAAATTTGATATGAGTTATGAGAGAATCATAGATAGCTCTTATGAATCTGCTGCAACGATAACATATCAATTAAATCTGTCAGAAATTATAGGTACCTAAAATTGTTTCTGTATCAATATTTCATATCAAACCTGCGATGTAATACACTCGTATATTATCCCCAGAAATCATAGCATTATCAGATGTGTAGGAGTAGTTGCAAGTGAGGTTGTCCTCCAGGATAGTGTAATCATACTCCAAGATGGCATCGTAGGAATAAGGCCCAGACACCACAGTATCGTTCATCCCAGTAAGACTTGTCCCTGCTTGAGAGCTCCACACTACCCCTGTGCTAGCAATGGCGTCCCCGTACGCAGTGCAGGAGAGGGTTACAGTGGTGGTGTTAGCCCCCATGAAGAAGGTGGTGGTAGGGGTGACTACCTCCCTCACGTAGAGGATATGTTGGGCAGTAGTGTACACCCCCACACTGGTCCAGTTCACCTGGCACTTGTAGCTCCCGGAGTTGGTTCCGTTAGCGGAGTCCAGGGCCAGGGTGGACTGGGTCTCCCCGGCCAGGGGCGAGGAGTTGAACAGCCACACGAAGGTGGGGGAGAGGGCCGTGGGGGTTATCACGCAGGTTAGCGTGATGCTGGAGGACGCGGAGATGAAGGCATCACTCACACTCGGCGTGATGGACGCGTCTGTGGGAACATTCTCAGTGATACGGGTAGCCGTTAAAGCTTCCAAGGGTCAAATTATCAACGGTATGTTAAGATGAATACACAATCATTATTGATAAATAGCAGTCTCACGACAGGTTTAGAACGTTGCAACTACATGACTTCAGGGGCGTTGGATGCACTGTTGGCAATCCCAAATATCAAACCTAGGACGATGAGCTGCTGAGTCAGTGAGAAGACGGTGTTATCCGATATGGTGACGTCGCAGGTGAAGTCCCCAGTGTCTGTCACATCTGCTGCCACCACCGTGGCTTGGTAGGTCGACGTGCTTACGTTGGTACCGGTTATATTCACTTCATCTGTAACCAAACTGCTAGATAATGTCCAATACAAACTTCAACTTAGAACTATCTTTAGTTATTTTACGGTGCTTGAAATTAAGTTGCTAATGAGAGAACAACCGAGATTTTTGGTAAAATGGGCATTAGGCTAATAGCGGTGGTCTTGTCAAGGCCACAGCTATTTTACCAATTTCTGAGGCAATAAAAAATTGCGAATGGATCATAATCATTTTGGAATTCGGGGATTCTATAACAGACTGCGCTTAGCCATGAGAACTTTCTTATCATGAGGAAGGTCCTTATAAGGATGTTCTCATAAGTAAGTCCAGTTCATTATATAAATTCCTGGGAGTCTGGTACCGCACTCGTAAACACTTAAGTTTTCAGCTACAAGTGCAGAAGAGAATAAATAATATTTTCTTCATTTTTTGAAGAAATTCAGACACAATGATAATTCAAGCCACCACAAAAGCAGCGATTATTAATCTGAAATTAGAAACTGTACTTGTCAGTGAGGTCGGCAGAGTCTGAGTGGAGGATGAAATGGTGGCGTTGGTTATGTCCAGGGTACTCTTGTAGGAGCAGGTCAGCGTTACGTTGTCTCCGTTCAGACTGTAGATTATAGCAGCACCAATATCCATGTCTGGAGAAGTGGAGGTTAGAAGGTCCTCGAGCATTATAGACTAATCTTATTATATCAGCTGTAAAACGCAGTAGCATATCCTTTAATCATGATCTTAAAACACAACATCGAACGTTAACATAAAAGTTAGAAATAATTTACTGCTTAATTACCGTAAATGAAGATTTCATTTTGGACTGTCGGAGTCCCGATTACGACGGATTGGTAGATTGAGGTGAAGTTAGCATCGCACTTGAATACTCCCTCGTCAAATACAGCTGGACTCTGAAAGGCGATGAAATCTTAGGCAATATTGTAAGCTCCGTAGTAGAAGTTTTAGTTCCCATTTAGTGATTTGAGTAAAATTCTAGAGAAAGACCGGTGATGCCTTGATTCAGTATTCTTTTTGATAAGACTTAATTTTGGCTCCAGTAAATGATGCCATTTGAATAAAGTCGCTTTCATTTTTACTTTTTGAGTTATCCTCGATAATTGCGTCAATTTTCCAATTATCTCATTAGGCGGTCGAGAACCGGTACCCAATTTTGAGTTTTTTTTAGCAAACTTGATGAAACTTTCAGGATATTAAGAGCTTGATAAAAGCAACATCTCAGTGAAGTTCAGATTCGTTTTTGAGCTCCAGAAGCAAACTTTAACCTTTTGGAATTAATTCTAATGACCCCTTTGGGATATCTTTAATCTCATTTTTAAAGGTGGTTTTCAATACATTTGATTTGCTGTTGTCCTAACCTAGCTTATTCTCATTGAAGGCACTAATGGTGTGTAAAACGAAAGATTTCTGCCTCATTTTGATGAGCGTTCAAATCAGTATATCAGCATTTCATTCTTGTGTAAACTGGAAACTCTTGCACTATTGTATCATATTACCCTCTCAACATTGAAGCGTTTTTACTGTTCTCAATTTTCCCGGCAGCAAACTGCTCTCAATTTTCCCCGTGCTAAGCTGAGCCTTTTCACTTTCAAAGTTCTTGGCACATACGACCCTTACTACCTTATCAGACATAATTATCACGGACTTTAACTTCACGGACCAAAAACTTCACGAACATTAATATTCACGCTCAAATTTCAAGAAAACTTCGAAATTATCGGCTCGATTTTCCCATTTTCTTCCACGATTTGAATACTTGAATTGAAGATTTTTTTCCAATATTTTTTGTTAATTTAAATGATAAATTTCTATATTGCAGGTACTTAGCATGAAAAAGAAGTATAATTTCTCTTAAAAATTTTGTTACTCGTGCATTTAAAGACATGAAGTCAGAAATTTTGCGTCTGTACCCTATAAATTTTAGGAGGAAATACCCGACTTAATTTTCACGGACCTGAAAATCACGGACATTAGTACCACGGATATTAATATTCACGCTGAGGTGCTCAGCGTGAATGTATAATGTCCGTGATAATTATGTCCGATAAGGTAGTATTGCTCATACCTTATATCTTCATGAAATGTAGGCACACCTCTTGGTTTTGGAAGTGTCTCAAAAAGGAACTGCTCAGCAGCAATACTATTGTCTCCATACAAAGGTGATCAGAAAATCTGTCTAACAATTCCATATATGGAGAGTGGAGACTTGGTAAAACAATAAAGTTTACCACTTACTTTACTGGAGGTGTCCTGTCAATGCATGGTATGATGGCATATGCTGTATTAGCTACATCACAACATCTGATATCACTGGCGACAAGTTGTTATTAACCACGCCGTTTTTAAAGGTAATGCACACACTCGATATTTCATAACTTGGCTCAATTAGAAGGTCGTAGAGACTTAGCTCCGGGCGCAAACGAAGTGCAATGGGCATGTATATTATTGTATGTACAACTTGTAAATAAACATATTATGCCCTTAAATAGTCAGGAAGGGAATTATGGACGAAAAACTGATTTTTGGGCTCATTCGATGCAAAACACCTACCTCTTGCACCCCTTGTCCGCTTCCAATGAACCACCTGCAGCTGTAGGCTGCCCGTGGTCCAATCCAGTATTGAGTTTGAGTTCAGGGTAGTGTAAACTGGAAACTCTTGCACTATTTTATCATATTACCCTCTCAACAGACAAGCGTTTTTACTGTTCTCAATTTTCCCGGCAGCCAACTGCTCTCAATTTTCCCCGTGGTATGCTGAGCCTTCTCACTTTCAAAGTTTGCCCTCGTATCTGGTGTTAAGTTTTTAGAGGCAGACTTCTCAATTTTTCAACCAAAGAGTTTGTTGTATGCCACTATGCCAGCACCGATAGAGCTGTTAAGTTGAAAACAATGGCAAAATCAGTAGCATTTTAAAGCATATTTTTTGGACAAGTTGCATACAAACATTGCCTTTGAGAGTTTGAGCTTTGTTGGTGCCCAAAACGACGTCTATCCGTCCTATGACCTTCCTAAGCCAAATTGAATATTTGGTAGGTTAATGCAGACTGTAATCACGCTACCGGGAGCAACGTGTCAGAACACAAATTCCATTGTTCAAGTATTCAATTTCAAATCTCTGGTAAACAAGGAACTGAAGCTGAGAGGTACCGTTCAGTCCGAGCAGCTATTAAGTCAAATGTTGGTATACCTACAAAGTGTGTTTCTCAACACAACCCCAGATTCATGGCTTTAAAATCTTGTTTGAATATACATGGTTTCTCAACCGGTTCTCTGGTCTCTGGAAGGCACAAACTTTAAATTTTATTATCAAGATAATGTGTTGTTATGTTTTTACTTTTTAATTTAGCATTATTGACACGATGCTGTAACAATTATCATCACAATAACTCTTTGTATTCTCAGAAAGCTAGGATGGAGAAATCAGAGTGTTTGATATGGCTCGTGGTTTTGAGCTTCGTGGTGGCTAAACCAGTCGATGCTAGCTGCGAAATAGCCACATCCACAATCTCAGCCACCTGTGCAGCCGGTGGCGCCATAGCAGGGGGGATCGGCGGCGTGACCTGCGCAGTCACCGTTGGAGTTGGGTGCGTAGTGGCAATAGCAGGAAGTGCAGTGGGAGCCGCCTGCGACTCAATAGCTGGCAGCATCGACTGTTCCTCAGGGAGTCCAGACCCAAGCAATGCGGATATAATGGCAAAGCTAGACGAGATCGTAGAATTCTTGGAGGACATTGAAAAGGGTGTCAACGAGGTGTACGAGGAGGTGCAGGTGGGATTCTTTGAGGCCAGGTACAACGAGTACATCAACAAGATCAGGTCAGCAGCCAGCCGGTATGACATAGACGTGATCCAGAAGTCCAGCCACCCTGACCACCCAGGTCTCATCAAGGACACCCAATGGGCCAGGGACTGGGCCACCGACGTGCTGGGAGATGGGGACTACAACTGCAGGGGAGCACTGGACGTGCTGGATGAGATGGTGACAGGAGCTACCAGCGTCACCGGCAGACAGACCCCCTTCTGTCTACGCAGTGGCCTACGACCAGGGACTCTGCTCCCTCCAGCTCTACGACCTGATCTCCTCCCTCATTGTCCAGGGCTCCACCCTAACATTCAGCGCCATGGAGATCAGGGGAGAAGGGATGCACGAGGCAGACAAAGCACAGCTCAAGAAGAGACTGGTCACCAACAAAGATACCTTTTACAGGGAGTGCAGGAAGCTCACACCTAGTGGGTACGAGCATTGGACACCGTGGTCTAATGGGAACCATAGGGGCCACACCATCAGACGAGTGTGTCCGAAAAACCAACACGCCACAGCGCTACAGTGGAGAGAACAAGGCGGGCGTGGCTTGGTGGAGGTCAAGATGGACTGTGGCGATTTCCATGTTGACTTCACCGGAAATTCTAACGGAGCAGACAATGAGAAGATAGACTGCGAGGACACGGGCAAGCTGAACGCCTTCTATGGGATCAGGGGACGGGAGCAGAGCAGACGAGGCATCATCAACACCCTGATGTACTGCTACGACTCCGGGGCTCAGAAGATATCCAACGGGAACTACAATGGGAACTGGAACTATCCAAGCACGTGCAATGGCAACGCAGTAGTGACTGGTTTGGAGGTGCGTGAGCAAGGTGGCTACGGAATAATCAACTTCAGGGCCCGTTGTAACCGATTAATCCCATCGAAAATTCCAATATCACCCCCAGTAAAAGATAGGACATCAACTTGGACATCGTGGTCAAATGGCAATACCAGGGGCCACACCATCAAGAAACTCTGCCCAGCAAACCACGTAGTTGAAGGTCTACAATGGCGTGAACAGAGCCAACGGGGGCTGATCGAGTTGTACATGGACTGTGGCTATGGTGACGAGATACCTTTTACCCGGAATGAAAACGGGGCCAGGAACTCAAAAAGGACATGCAGGAGCAACGACCACTACGGATTCAATGTCTTACAAGGCCGTGAACAAGGCGGCTACGGGATAATAGACGTGGACATGCAATGCCATAAGAGCTCTCAATGGATGGATTCTAGTGGCAACAAACGCGGCAGTTTGAACATGGCTTTCCGCTGTCCAGATGGCTTTGTGGTCTCGGGATTGGAAGTCAGAGAGGAGGGAGGGCATGGAATCATCAATTTCCGGCAACACTGCACCCAGTGGCACTTCTAAGGACTATAGGAGGGAAAGCCCTGAGGATGGACAATTCTTATCCGTATTTTCGCTCTTATTTTTTCGGTAAAATGTAGTAAATTTAATGTTTTGTCAGTATATTATACAGTAGTGTTATTGTTTTTGAAAATAAGAAGTGTGGTATTAAGGTATTGGGTAAGGTGATTTAAGTGCAGTGGTTGAGCGTTGAGGGAAAGGAGCACTCTGGTTTGAAAATCAGCGGGGGTAATTCTTAGACGTAGGGTGCAAAGTGCGCATAGTGAGGGGCAAAAAGAAACCGGATGGGGGCAAAAAGTGAGATGGCAGCTCGCAGTCAATGACTAAGACTTCAAACTCTTCAAATAGTAAATTTCGGTGTTTTACATAACTTTGAAGGGGGAGGTAGAAACTTTTACCATGTGGCGAATAGGCGACCACGCTTATTAGCGCATGCTCAGAATCCTGTAACTTGGGCTAGGAAGATCGTAGAGGCTTGGGATCACAGGAAGCGACGTTCCATAATCAGGAAGCCAAACAGAGTAAAATCTTAAAATGAATGGTGCGACCTAATTACCTGCACAACGAAGGAGGAAGTATTCGAGGCAGCGCAGGCGGAGGTACAGTTGGAGGGCCACTCGTACTCGAATATCTCGCTGATACCCTTATCCAGACCCGTCAAGCTACAAGTCAGTGTGATGGGTGTAGTGATGGGGAAGTAGATGGCAGAGGCAGGCGTCAGCAGTGAGATACCTGGGGGGGTAATAAGAGTCCAGATAGGTTATGCCTATAATTGCATAACTACATCATAATTTAATTCTATAATCTCGCTAATAAATCTAACGCTATAAAACATACATAATCTGCAAAGCCAACATGATATTTTGTCCCTGTTTGCCATCTGATTTTTTTTAATTTCATCACTGGGGAGCCGAGTGATGAAAACAAAACACTCAGGACTACCAACAGGGTTATATGATGCCTTGTACGTACTGTACACGTCGATGTTGATAGAGTAGTTGAAGACCACAGAGTTCAACCCCACAGTGTACACCACTTTGAAGATAAGGTCAAACTGGTCCACTGTTCCGTTGTACATGAAGCTGATGTTAGCAATCCCCGTCGTGGAGTTGTAATCCGTCAACGAGTAGTGGAACCCGGCTGAAATGGAATGTGTCAATGAGTCGTGGAACCCGGCTGAAATGGAATGTGTCACCGAGTAGTGGAACCCGGCTGAAATGGAATGTGTCAATGAGTAGTGGAACCCGGCTGAAATGGAATGTGTCAATGAGTAGTGGAACCCGGCTGAAATGGAATGTGTCAATGAGTAGTGGAACCCGGCTGAAATGGAATGTGTCACTGATAGTGGAATGTGGCTGAAATGGAATGTGTCAATGAGTAGTGGAACCCAATGAGTAGTGGAACCCGGCTGAAATGGAATGTGTCAATGAGTAGTGGAACCCAGCTGAAATGGAATGTGTCAATGAGTAGTGGAACCCGGCTGAAATGGAATGTGTCAACGAGTAGTGGAACCCAGCTGAAATGGAGTGTGTCACCGAGTAATGGAACCCGGCTGAAATGGAATGTGTCAATGAGTAGTGGAACCCGGCTGAAATGGAATGTGTCAATGAGTAGTGGAACCCGGCTGAAATGGAATGTGTCAATGAGTAGTGGAACCCGGCTGAAATGGAATGTGTCAATGAGTAGTGGAACCCGGCTGAAATGGAATGTGTCAATGAGTAATGGAACCCGGCTGAAATGGAATGTGTCAATGAGTAGTGGAACCCGGCTGAAATGGAATGTGTCAATGGGTAGTGGATCCCGGCTGAAATGGAATGTGTCAATGGGTAGTGGAACCCAGCTGAAATGGAATGTGTCAATGAGTAGTGGAACCCGGCTGAAATGGAATGTGTCAATGAGTAGTGGAACCCGGCTGAAATGGAATGTGTCAATGAGTAGTGGAACCCAGCTGAAATGGAATGTGTCAATGAGTAGTGGAACCCGGCTGAAATGGAATGTGTCAATGAGTAGTGGAACCCGGCTGAAATGGAATGTCAATGAGAACCCAGCTGAAATGGAATGTCAATGAGTAGTGGAACCCGGCTGAAATGGAATGTGTCAATGAGTAGTGGAACCCAGCTGAAATGGAATGTGTCAATGAGTAGTGGAACCCGGCTGAAATGGAATGTGTCACCGAGTAGTGGAACCCGGCTGAAATGGAATGTGTCAATGAGTAGTGGAACCAGGCTGAAATGGAATGTGTCAATGAGTAGTGGAACTGAAATGGAATGTGTCAATGAGTAGTGGAACCCAGCTGAAATGGAATGTGTCAATGAGTAGTGGAACCCGGCTGAAATGGAATGTGTCAATGAGTAGTGGAACCCGGCTGAAATGGAATGTGTCAATGAGTAGTGGAACCCAGCTGAAATGGAGTGTGTCACCGAGTAATGGAACCCGGCTGAAATGGAATGTGTCAACGAGTAGTGGAACCCGGCTGAAATGGAATGTGTCAATGGGTAGTGGAACCCGGCTGAAATGGAATGTGTCAATGAGTAGTGGAACCCGGCTGAAATGGAATGTGTCAACGAGTAGTGGAACCCGGCTGAAATGGTGTCAATGAGTAGTGGAACCCGGCTGAAATGGAATGTGTCAATGAGTAGTGGAACCCAGCTGAAATGGAATGTGTCAATGAGTAGTGGAACCCGGCTGAAATGGAATGTGTCACCGAGTAGTGGAACCCGGCTGAAATGGAATGTGTCAATGAGTAGTGGAACCAGGCTGAAATGGAATGTGTCAATGAGTAGTGGAACCCAGCTGAAATGGAATGTGTCAATGAGTAGTGGAACCCAGCTGAAATGGAATGTGTCAATGAGTAGTGGAACCCGGCTGAAATGGAATGTGTCAATGAGTAGTGGAACCCGGCTGAAATGGAATGTGTCAATGAGTAGTGGAACCCAGCTGAAATGGAGTGTGTCACCGAGTAATGGAACCCGGCTGAAATGGAATGTGTCAACGAGTAGTGGAACCCGGCTGAAATGGAATGTCAAGTGGAACCCGGCTGAAATGGAATGTGTCAATGAGTAGTGGAACCCGGCTGAAATGGAATGTGTCAACGAGTAGTGGAACCCGGCTGAAATGGAATGTGTCAATGAGTAGTGGAACCCGGCTGAAATGGAATGTGTCAATGAGTAGTGGAACCCAGCTGAAATGGAATGTGTCACCGAGTAGTGGAACCCGGCTGAAATGGAATGTGTCAATGAGTAGTGGAACCCAGCTGAAATGGAATGTGTCAATGAGTAATGGAACCCGGCTGAAATGGAATGTGTAAATGAGTAGTGGAACCCAGCTGAAATGGAATGTGTCACCGAGTAGTGGAACCCAGCTGAAATGGAATGTGTAAATGAGTAGTGGAACCCAGCTGAAATGGAATGTGTCAATGAGTAGTGGAACCCAGCTGAAATGGAATGTGTCACCGAGTAGTGGAACCCGGCTGAAATGGAATGTGTCAATGAGTAGTGGAACCCGGCTGAAATGGAATGTGTCAATGAGTAGTGGAACCCGGCTGAAATGGAATGTGTCAATGAGTAGTGGAACCCGGCTGAAATGGAATGTGTCAATGAGTAGTGGAACCCGGCTGAAATGGAATGTGTCAATGAGTAGTGGAACCCGGCTGAAATGGAATGTGTCAATGGGTAGTGGAACCCGGCTGAAATGGAATGTCACCGAGTAGTGGGAACCCGGCTGAAATGGAATGTGTCAATGAGTAGTGGAACCCAGCTGAAATGGAATGGAATGGTGAGTAGTGAACCTGGCTGAAATGGAATGTGTCAATGAGTAGTGGAACCCAGCTGAAATGGAATGTGTCAATGAGTAGTGGAACCCGGCTGAAATGGAATGTGTCAATGAGTAATGGAACCCGGCTGAAATGGAATGTGTCAATGAGTAGTGGAACCCAGCTGAAATGGAATGTGTCAATGAGTAGTGGAACCCGGCTGAAATGGAATGTGTCAATGAGTAGTGGAACCCAGCTGAAATGGAATGTGTCAATGAGTAGTGGAACCCGGCTGAAATGGAATGTGTAAATGTGTGTCAATGAGTAGTGGAACCCGGCTGAAATGGAATGTGTCAATGAGTAGTGGAACCCAGCTGAAATGGAATGTGTCAATGAGTAGTGGACCCCGGCTGAAATGGAATGTGTCAATGAGTAGTGGAACCCGGCTGAAATGGAATGTCAATGAGTAGTGGAACCTGAAATGGAATGTGTCAATGCAATGGAACCCGGCTGAAATGGAATGTGTCAATGAGTAGTGGAACCCGGCTGAAATGGAATGTGTCAATGAGTAGTGGAACCCAGCTGAAATGGAATGTGTAAATGAGTAGTAGAACCCGGCTGAAATGGAATGTGTAAATGAGTAGTGGAACCCGGCTGAAATGGAATGTGTCAATGAGTAATGGAACCCGGCTGAAATGGAATGTGTCAATGAGTAGTGGAACCCAGCTGAAATGGAATGTGTCAATGAGTAGTGGAACCCGGCTGAAATGGAATGTGTCAATGAGTAGTGGAACCCAGCTGAAATGGAATGTGTCAACGAGTAGTGGAACCCGGCTGAAATGGAATATGTCAACGAGTAGTGGAACCCAGCTGAAATGGAATGTGTAAATGAGTAGTGGAACCCGGCTGAAATGGAATGTGTCAATGAGTAATGGAACCCGGCTGAAATGGAATGTGTCAATGAGTAGTGGAACCCAGCTGAAATGGAATGTGTCAATGAGTAGTGGAACCCGGCTGAAATGGAATGTGTCAATGAGTAGTGGAACCCGGCTGAAATGGAATGTGTCAACGAGTAGTGGAACCCGGCTGAAATGGAATGTGTCAATGAGTAGTGGAACCCAGCTGAAATGGAATATGTCAACGAGTAGTGGAACCCGGCTGAAATGGAATATGTCAACGAGTAGTGGAACCCGGCTGAAATGGAATGTGTAAATGAGTAGTGGAACCCAGCTGAAATGGAATATGTCAACGAGTAGTGGAACCCGGCTGAAATGGAATATGTCAACGAGTAGTGGAACCCGGCTGAAATGGAATGTGTAAATGAGTAGTGGAACCCAGTTTTTTATTAGTAACGGGGACAATAAGGGGTAAGAGGTGTTAATTTGAACGAATATAATACATCACAAAATGGAAGGTTCTTGCTCAATAATATTAATACGGCATACTTATCTTAAGCGAATCATCAAAAAATCATAAGATCATCGATAGATTTTATCAGCATTGTCCAAGAATCAATTAGACAGTCAACTGTCGCTATTCAAGTAATCAAGGCAACTTAGAAATTTTATCTTTAGTGGTGTCCCATTCCCAACTTACATTGGCCGTCGCTGATTGCCCCGCTGGTGTCCTGCAAGCTGAGCGTTGGTGAGAGCGGTGCGTTAGCCTCAACACTGATCACACTGCTCACTGAACCGCTCGCTACCTTGAAGAAGCCTTCCGAACTCACGGTCGAGGATTTCTCTGAGGGAAACGTCCCGTTAATATAACGAAACCCATGCACCTGATTAAAATCTAATGGAAAGGTAATTCCGCTATTTAATTACATGAGTTGCCTACAAGTTTCGTGATTAACGGATGGCGTGATTGAATAGGAATCACATATTCATTATTTTAAATAAGATATGTCTTTAATTTCTTTTTTGATTCAGCGAAATCGAAAAAGAATTAAAGTGAAATTTTCTCGATGACACTTTAGTGAGTTTGAAGAAATCCCAGTAGTTGACGTCCACCCCAAGACTTACCCTCTGTGACATAGAGGGTAGCAGTTTTAGTGTAGTCATTGCCGCCGTAAGTAGCATTGCACCTCCAGGCGCCACCGAGGGTGAGATCAGACGTCATTTCCACAGAGGCGTAATGCCCGTCCGTGTCGTTGTGTAACCTGGAATAATATGGAGATAGAAGTGGGAATTGATATATTGGAATGCAGCCAACAATCGCAACAAAAACAAAGCGTTAAGCTGGAACATGTGTACTTTTAGTCTAGATATTGATGATAATATAAAACTTTTTAAAACCCAGAGAAGACTGGCAATGTTCCGCACAGTATTTAGAGACCACTTAGAAAGAATTGACATGTTTCATACTATAAATCACCAAAACGTCAAATTTGGTAGTATAAAGTAGTGTTGTAAAGTTTAAAATAAAGTAGTGTTGTAAAGTTCACAGTATGACGGTAACTCACGCATTGATCTTGTTGATGTACTGGTCGCTGGTAGTGGGTGCACTCCACTGCAGGGTCGTGCTGTCTTGCCGCTCCACGAACATGCTCGTAACAGTCTCGTTTCCATAGTAACTGCACTGGAGGGTCGTGCTGACCCCCGATTTAACGAGTGTGTCCGGCAGAGCCAGGGCTGTGTGGGGAGGAGGTTGTTAAAATGTGCAGCAGTGTGTTGTCAACATCCGAACATCTGAATGACAGCAATACCAGATTTTATGAGGATCGAAATTTAAAAAAATAATCCCTCACATTCGCATCTCGTAAAATATCACTATGACACCATATTATGTAATATTGAAAATGATTTAAGACCCATTTATTTTCGAACTCAAAAGACTCACCATTGACCGTGACCAGAGAGTCATTTGAAATCACATTGAATCCAGTCCTGGAAATCTCACATCGATAGTTGCCGATATCATCTGAAAATTAAATCATTAAATAGAAACAAAACAGTACAGAAATTAAATTCCTAACTTAGGAAATAGAATAATTTCATATCGATACACGAAGAAGTAAAGAGAATGTGAACCTGCATCGAGATTTGCTATCTCCAGTATTGAGATAGTCGAGGAGCCAGTGAAAGTGTCGTTTCTAGTGTATTTGGAAGTGTTGTACGACAAGTAACTCGTCGAGTTCTCGTATCTCCAATCCACTGCCAGTGAAACGTATCCGTAGATCTCACAGGAAATGGTCGCCGTGGTGTTTGGGTCCCCTTCATAGTCGGAGGGATCGACTAGGATACCTGCCGGGGAAGTGAAGTGCTCAATGGGGGGAGGGGAAGGGGGAAGTGAAGTGCTCAATGGGGGGATAAAAAATAACATCATAATTGTGGCCATATCCCATCATGGCGAAAATTTAACTCGATTTTCATCGATAACAGTAATTGAATACAACATGGAATCAAAGATCAATCGATGATTACCGTATGATGATATAAGGCAAAACTCACCGAAGACTTTCTGCTCGATAACAGTCTCGTTATCCGTTACCACCCACTCGTCAGCGGTAATGGAGCAGGTGTAGTTGTGATCAGCAGTGTTCACATCCCCATCCACCGTTAGGACCGTGATCTGGGAGTTGTTGGAGTACGTCCCAGCGTCAACAGTAAAGCTGGTGTTGGAAATGTCGGAGAGGTTGGTGCCGTCCCGTAACCAATTGACGTTGTCAAGCTGCTGGGAGATGCCCGCTATGGTGCAGGTCAGGTTCATGGCCTGGCTCCTTTCCTCCTCCACAACAACAGTAGTGATCGCTGAGAGAGAGAGGCATCAGACGAGGTGAGAGATTCATGGGAGATTAAGATGTGAGAAATACAACGTTAGGTTAAGATCTTGATTGGAGTCTAACTAAAACTTCACAAGGACGTTTCTAAGCATTCCATGAAACGTGTACAGAAGTGCAAGAACAGAGTGGTTGTGTAGGAAAGGAGAGAGTTGGTCCCATGATACGTGTATAAGCCTCCCTAAACCACAGTCTACCTTAAAAGCCTTGCACTGTCCACACTTACACAGAGTCAGGGTGGTTAGCACCACATCGTTCACAACGTCAGGAGAGTGAGTTGGGAAGTGGGTTGACGTTGCCTTGCACCAGTAGGTCGCGTTGTCGTTGATAGCCCCCAGAACAGCAGGTTGCAACACCAGGATGGAGGACTGGTTGCCACTGGAGTACGCCACTGAGCTGATCGAGTGGTTGGCACCCGAGGTAGAGAGAGGGCTGGAGAGGGATGCGTCATCGTACCAAGACACGGTGGCAGCTGCTGATAATCCCGTCAAATGACACGTGATGGACTGAGCAGTGGCTGTCACTATGTTCCTATCGTCTAGCTGGACCGCTGAAATGAGTTTTATTAGAAGTGAAAATCAACCGCGGATGAAGGGTTTTTTGGAAAACTTATGCAATAAGCTTTCAAAACTCGTCAAGATCAAACCCATGAAACGTAATCTGGGACTCACAGAAGACATTAACGGTCGCGTCCGTCTGGTTGTTGGTCTGCGCCCACTCGGTGGAGGTGATGGAGCAGGTATACACCTCGTCCGCGGACGTGGCGGACCCGGGGATGCTCAGGGTCGTCGTCTGGTTGTAGCCCGCTCCGTCGTGCGTGCCGTTATCAATAACGAAGCCTGACTCGCCACGCATGGAGGTGCCGGTGGAGTTGAGCCAATCAACGTCGTCCAGCTGCTGGGTGATGCCACTGATCGTACAGGAGATGTTGGTAGCCGTTCCAGCTTCTATCTCCTTGTCAGTCGTCGTGATGTCTGCAAAGATATTCAAAAACAATCATATGTAAGTAGGTATTAAGGAAATTGAAATGTGTTCCATGTGAATGAAATGTGACTTGAATACAGTTAAGAATTCTAGTCTTCACAGTTCAAACCAACCTAAAGTAAGCGGGTCCAGTGCAATCGTTTTGTCGATGTCAGGAGAGTTAGTTGGGTACTGCTGCGACGTCACCCTACAAGTAAAGATTTGCTGCGAGGAGTACGTGCTCAATACTGCAGGTTTGATCTCTAAAGTGGTGATTTGAATGCCGCCAGAGGCTGAGCCCGGTACAATGACGTAGTTAGTGGTATCAGACGTGGAAATCACACTCCCACCCGGGTCCACCCACTGCACCGAGACATTGGTACTCGATACGTCACTGATGTTGCAGGAGATGGTTTGTGCTGTTGCAGTTGGAATGCTCTTTCCAGGCTCCGGCGTAACAGCTGAAAAGCAAAATGTTTATGTACGGCAGAACACGTTGGCAAGGATGATGGCAGGTGTAATTATTTTAAGCTGAAGTCCATCGAAAAAATGGCTAGTTAGATGTTTGCACGAGAAATAGTTGCATTTCCATTCAGAATTGGGTCTTACAATGGAACAACGTATTGATCAATTGATGAATCAACATTTATTAACAACAAGTTACATCTTTCGGATGAAATCAATAACAACCGGAAACAAGTTAGTGAAAATACCAATAACAACAGGCAGTATCCTATGATAACAAATGACAACTCACTGAGAACATTAACATCAGCGGTCGTTTCATTCATGAATTCATTCCACTCGGTGGAGTTCAGGACACAGGTGTAGGTCGTATCCACAGTGTTCACCGCTCCGTCAATGGTCAGTGTGACGGTTTGGGTGTAATCAGTTGAATTGTAACTCTCCGTGACGGCAGTGTAGTTACTGCCAGTCACTGGTGTTCCTGAGTCAGTCCAAACCATAGAGTCAATAGCTTGGCTGATACCACTCACGATACACGTTATCGTAGCATTGGTACCCACTTCAACTTCTGTACTGACTGGCTGAATTCCTGGGGAACATTGATTTAAAGAATGCCTTAGCTTAGATATCTGATAATTTGATGAACACGCGCATTTTCTGCAGTGCGCGCACTTTACTTTCATACTTTCATAGGATACCTGTCAAAAATACAGCATTTTTACGCATATAATGGATATAAGATAACTAATAAGCAGTAATAATTTTATTTTGGTTGGACAGAAAATGAAACAAACAGTTATTGACTGGAATTTGATATCTTTGTGTAAAACATCCTTAGAATTCCATCCTCAAATTTGATTGTAGAGAGTAGTGTTGTAAAGTAATAACTAATTCTCAGTTGCAGTTACCTAGGATGAGGGGTGTGACGAGGAAGCTAGCGGTAGACTGAGGGGAGTTGCTAGGATACTCCCCGGAGTCCACTTTGCACGTGTAGTTCCCAGGACTGGTCATGCTTCCCAGCACTGGCAGCTTCACAGTCAGCACTGCACTCTGGTTGCCGCTACTCACAGCCCCTGCGTCCAGCGTGTAGTTCGCGCCGCCTGTTATACTGCTACCGGCGGGGTCTTCCCAGGAAACGGTAACGTTCGTGGTCAGGTCAACTATCTTACAGGTCAAGGTTTGCTCGGTGCCCGTCACTATGTATCTGTCTTCAACTTCTATCGCTGCAGAAATAACACAGTTGAATTAGGGAGTTGAAAACGTAATGATGTGAGGAGTTTGTATAGTGAGAAAATGGGGTCAGACGTCGGGAGATACGGCTACGGGAGAATGTAGCAGTTAATATTTCAGTAGCAGTCACCACAGAAACTTTCTCCAAGATTCTAAAATTTGGTCATAATAAATGCATGATATCCTTGTTTACTCCTGCAATTTACCCGACACAAATCACACAACACACTTACAATAGGTATTCACATAGACATCTGTTGCGTTATCCGTGATTCCCCACTCGTTGGAGGTAAACACACACTTATAGGTGGTATCCGACGTGGTTTCAGAACCCTGGAGTGTCAGCGTGGTTTGCTGGGAGAAGGTGCTGCTATCGTACGTGCCGTTGGATATGGTGATTCCCGGCATTGAGTTGTGCAGTTCGGTCCCTCCCTGCTTCCACCCCACTTCCTCCAGAGTCCGCGTTAGTCCCGAGATGTTGCAGTAAACTGTGGCAGTGGAACCCACCTCCACCTCCGTGTGTATTGGCTCGATCCCTGCAAACAATAGGTCAATAAATCCCTGCAAACAATAGGTCAATAAACCCCTGCAAACAATAGGTCAATATATCCCTGCAAATAATAGGTCGATAAACCCCTGCAAACAAATGGTCAATAAATCCCTGCAAACAATAGGTCAATAAACCCCTGCAAACAATAGGTCAATAAACCCCTGCAAACAAAAGGTCAATAAATCCCTGCAAACGCTAGGTCAATAAATCCCTGCAAACGCTAGGTCAATAAATCCCTGCAAACAATAGGTCAATAAACCCCTGCAAACAACCCACGTAAATGAGCAGTCGACCGATGTACCCTAAACGCACCCATCCACATCAGTGTACACCCTATATACCAAGCACATTTAATAACATCCCTGATTGCACCCTAAATGTACCATGAACGACTCCAAAAGCACACTTATGCACTTTAGATATTGACTCTACTTGTTAAATAGGAGTTAACCTAGCGTGAGAGGTGTTAGAGTGATGATGTTGCTGGAGGTTGGTGAGAGGGGCTCAGTTCGGGAGGTAATCTTGCAGGTGTAGTTGTAGACGCTGGGGGGAGTGAAGGTCCCCAGGACTGTCTGGGAGATGTTGAGGGTGGAGGTCTGCACTCCACTGGAGTAGCTCGCAGAACCCACCGTGACTGTGTAGTTGCTGTTACCAACCTGTTGGAGAGAGACATTAAGTTATTGGGCCAAACAAATATACCCAAACAATTCAACCCTTACACAAAATGTAGTTGCTGTCACCCATACCTGTCAGAATGACACACAAAGTTACTGAACCAAGTAAAAACCCAAACAATTCAACCCTTACACAAAATCTCCCACTTACCAAATATAAAAAGATATTACAATAAAATCCCCCACCGTGGGTATGACGGCGTCGTTAGGATCCAGCCACACGATGTCACCATACGCAGAGAGATCCTCAATCAGACAAGTGATAGTTTTGTCGCTTCCCGTTGCTATGTACTCGTCAGTTACCGTCACAGCTGCAAAAGAGGGGTGATTTGTGAAGTTGTGTGACAAAATGGGGGTCTACAACAAAATGGGGTATACTCAAACCAAAATGAATTGATAAAACTATGAAATGATTCTTCCTGAATTAGTAATAAGGGTCTGGCTGTAATAAAGTGTGCTTACAACGAGAAAGTTTTTCGGTAGTTCGATTCATATACTTTGATTGAGTAATGAGTATTTTTCAATCTTTTACTGTATATAGCAGTTTTTGAGCTTGAAAAAGAAACTTTTCTGAAGAACTTTATTTGCTGTGCTTTTAAAAAGATCCAGCAAAAAAATTTGCGCCAGTACCCAACTCCTTAGATGAAGTGCTGGACATGAATATTCACGTGGAGGTCGGACGTGCTCAGTGACTTAAATGCACCACAGTCGAGTACGTCAAGCATTATAGCCTTTTCGGCCATAAGAATGAAGAATCATGGACATTGTCATGCAAAGGACCGTGATAATTATATCCGATAAGGCAATGCTCGACGGTGCGTCACTTGAAATTAAGTGGGTATGTTTTTTAGCGTTTTAGCTTTTTTAGCTTTTTAGCTTTTTATAAAGTACCTAATCCGCGTAGTGTGTTCCAAGGGGCCTCAAACGTTTAGATCTTTCAAAATACATCTGTTTTCAAATTAGATAATCAATATAAGCTAATAAAGTTTAGTGTTGATAAAGTGATAACTTCAGCAGTAATTACCAACAGTTGCAGAGCCGTGTTTCATGTTATATATACTTTTATATACTGAGTGACGCATAATCAGGCCCGTATTTCCTGGGGGACATGCCCCCTCTGTTAACAGAAGAAAATTCAATGGAAAATTCAATGAAAAATCTAAAACTTGCAACATTTTGTCTGCTGCAGCAATTTTTGCCATTTTATAATGGCTTTACAAAATATCAATTTTGCCCAGTTTTTCTTTTCGATTTACGGCTTTGTTTTTCTAAGGGTTCAGTCACATCTCAACTTAACATCCCATTTTCTTTCATTTAGATTTTAGAAGTTTTAAAATAGCTCATGAGTAACTCATAGTTGTCAAATGACTGTACGAAGACACTTAATTGACCCTGCAATGCATAATATCTTCATTGCAGTTTCACGTATTCAACCTAATAAAGTAATAAGCTAATATTATAATATTTGACATTTTCTGTGTTTCAATTAAAAATTAAAAATTAACCCCGGAATTTTCAGAAATTTCAAGACATGATATCAATACTAAACGCAGCGGTGACATCTTCCATACTTCTTGCCTTGGTATCGTCAAGAGAATTCGCACTTGATTACGAAGTGGCTGACAGACTAGTTGCGGATCATTGTTTGTGGGACCTTCAAGGGAGCTCGTGTTTCGCTCGAAGCATCATGTGGAAATACCACTTCGGTCTACCACCTATCAGAGGCACACCTGAAGCTGGGTCCTTTACTTGCAGTTTTAACTTTGACTTCCTTTACTCAGCAATAACCACACACAGCTGGATCGATACGGCTGGCTTTGACGAGGAAAATGAATGGCTGTGTCGGAACCTAGACCTGGAGTCGCAGTGCGATGGTTTATCCCAGTGCTTGACTGACGAGTGCGGATGTGTGACCCGGGATGGTTATCCCAAGGATATCTTCTACTGCTTTGACGGCTCGGGATGTCTTGTGTTTGATCACCTTTGCGACAATGTTCAGGACTGTTTGGATGGGTCCGATGAGTGCTACTGTCCAGATCACATCATCTTCTCAGATGTCCACCCCAAAGTATGTATGTCAAGAGAAAAACTGTGTGATAATTCAGAGAGTATCAATGATTACCTCCTTCCTTCTGTTCCAGATATTGGCAGGAGGGTGGATGAGGCCTGTAACGGAGTGTCGCTCGGTGAAGAGGAAACAAGGAATCCGCTTCACCAGTGCCTTTGGGACGCTTCCCACTATCAGACATATATACCGAATTCCGCATTTCTGATGACGTTATTCGACAGTATTGCAAGTCTAACTGTTCTCAGTATGACAGATTCGAAGAGGAAGGGTGGGTGACATTCTGCGATAGCATTTCTAAGGGAAATCCACACAGGTATGACTTTAGGTGCGATGAAAATCAGGCTGTAAGTCAGGACTACGCGCAACCAATTCACAGGCTGTGTGATGGGAACATTGACTGTAAGTCAGGTGCAGATGAAAAGGGCTGTCCGGGAAGGTTTTATTGCAGTCCCAATGAGACAACAGACTGGATAGACCCGGATAAGACCTGTGATCATGTCAAGGACTGTAATAACGGTGCAGACGAGTGTGGAACTTGCCAAGTAGAAGGCCTTTCCTCCCCTGACTTCCTTATACAATCGAAACTCGTGGCAGGAGTCACTGGAATCTTGGCTCTGCTTATCATTAAGCTGAACATTGCTCAAATAAATAGCTGCTGCCGAATGAAGTGCCCATCAAACATAAAACAGGTTGAGAGGATCTACCTGATTAACTTGTTTTGCCATGATCTGCTCATGGGTCTCTACCTCCTTGGCATAGTGATTGCAGGGATAGTAATCCGGATAAAAGGGAGATACTGCTTGCTAGAAAGTTCCTGGAGGTCTAGTTGGGTTTGCGCAGGGTTCGGGGTGGTCTTCTCTTCGGCTGCCCATGGGTCTCTCCTTACCATAGCCTTGGTAAGTTACACCAGGTTTAGGGTTTGTTCTGATATAGGTGTGATCATCAGGAAAAAGGCGGTTCTTACAAGTCTCATCGCAGCAAACCTGCTCAATTGGTTCCATTCCTGCCTTCCATTGCTTCCTTTCTCAGCTGTAAGACAGCTCTTTAGCTCCGAGATATTCTTTAAAAACCTCGATAACAACCCCTTCTTTACCGAGAATACAGTCAATGTGTCCCGGTTACTTAGTTTCTACAGAGGGGTAACTAATAGTACACATGACCTTACCACTGACGTGTTTGAGATAGCGGAAAAACTGAGAAATGTCACTTCCAATCAAGAAATCTTTGAAATTCAGGAGATAAGTTTCTACGGGAACACCGGTCTGTGCATCCACAACATCTTCAAGTACAAGGAATCATACACCATTTACAAAATGATCTACTGTAAATTTATCGTCGCTATCCTAAGTTTCATATTTGTCACATACATCAAAATCCTTCACCAGCAAAGGAAGTCGAGGAAAGCCTTAGCTCAACACGAAGGAAATGAAAACATCCAGTCTAAGTCAATCATCCTGAAAATAGCTCTTATGATAGGGTCACAGCTGGTTTGTTGGATCTCCTACATTGTAACGATCATTTCCTTTGAATTTATCACCAGCCGGCAAGCTTCTCCCTTGGTGTTTGAGATATTTGCGCTGGTGGTTATACCTGTGAACAGCCTGCTGAACCCGGTGTTTTACAGTGATCTGTATAAGCGGGTCAGAGATGCAGCTTGGAGGCACTGGAGAGGGTTTATGAGCAGGTTTCAATGAATTGTTGTTACATGTACTGCTTTATTTAAAGTCATAGATTTTTAGGGATTATATCTCGGTTTGATTGACCGAAAGGCTTTCTCGGTGGGGTGCTTTTATGTAGAGACATGAACCTATGTCTCACAAAAGACAGGGTCCTGGTTCCGCGCACGGAGTGAGAACACTTGTGTTAGAACTCTGAGGACTCCCAAGTTTCGATAAGCCCTCGATGAGCTTTGAGAATACTAAATTGCTGGTATCATCAAATATATGGAGGAAACGTTAGCCCTCATTTCGTTATGCATCAAATCGCAACAATTATAGTTTGCTATTTTCCCTCTGAATTTTGTGTGTCACAAAAGATCTGAACAATCTGAATTTTCAATTTCCGCTCGTTCATTTTTTTCTTTTTTCGTTGTATTTACAAGTGTATAAGAATGTGCTTTTCATTTCGATCAAAATTGTTTAACTTATTTCAAAGGGTAGTAAAGTTTGTGAGAATTTGCCCCCCCCCCCCTCAGAAATCCATGACACCAACTTGAATTGCCCTGCCGCAGAACTGAGTCCACTTATCTTCTATTCCAGCTTATATTATGCCGTTTCATCAAAAAGAAATCCTAACAACTGGTCAGTGGTCACAATGTGGCATTTCTATTGATTTACTGAAATAAGTTAGATTTAAAATTTGACCACTGAATAGTTCTACGGATTTCTTCAAGACATAATGGTTCAGACGAATATGTTTACTTTAAGGTAATAGTGGCTCACAAATCTAAAAAAAAGTGAATGCATGGTACACCTGCTAGAATAACGGCATAACGGAAAACCGATTTTGGGATTTGATTCAGCAATCAGCATCTTGAAAAAAAAACTCTATCAAATACCTATCCAAGCGTAGCAAAAGAAGACTTGAGAACTTTCAAATGACTCAATTACTTCAAAAAAAATGTTCTTTACTGAATGATTGGATCACTAATACTTCAGTATTTACAAAAGACTTGCAGGACGGCTTGAGTATTTACAGAAGACTTATGCAAGACTTGGATACTTACTATACAGAAGAATTGAGTACTTACAGAAGACTTGGAGGACGCATTGGGTACTTACAGAGGACTTGGAGGACGCATTGATTACTTACAGAAGACTTGGAGGACGCATTGGGTACTTACAGAAGACTTTGAGGACGCATCGAGTACTTACAGAAGACTTGGAGGACGCATTGAGTACCTACAGAAGACTTGGCGTACGCATTGAGTTCTTACAGAAGACTTGGAGGACGCATTGAGTACCTACAGAAGACTTGGCGTACGCATTGAGTTCTTACAGAAGACTTGGAGGACGTATTGGGTACTTACAGAAGACTTTGAGGACGCATTGAATACTAACAGAAGACTTGGAGGACGCATCGAGTACTAACAGAAGACTTTGAGGACGCATTAAGTACTTACAGAAGAATTGGAGGACGTATTGAGTACTTACAGAAGACTTTGAGGACGCATTGAGTACTTACAGAAGACTTGGAGGACGCATTGGGTACTTACAGAAGACTTGGAGGACGCATTGAGTGATCCTATCGTACTCCTTCCACTCGTTGGCGGAGAACACACACTGGTAAGTGGTGTCGGCCAGGTTGTCGGCTGCCGCCACTGTCAGCACTGTCGTCTGGGAGTTGTCGGTGGCGTTGTAAGTGCCGTTATCCACGGTGTAGTAGGTGTTGGAGATGCCCAGCACGTCACTTCCACCCAACTTCCAGGTCACCTTGTCCAGCTGCTGGCTGATGCCGGTAATCACACAGGAGATGGTGGCTAGCGTGTTGTTCTCAACCTCCTTCTCAACAGCGGTCACACCTTGAAAAGGGATGTATCTTACTGTGTTTTCAAATGATAATACCATCTATTATATTTCGAGTTGTTATCTCGATAGACGTCAAAGAATGATACATACCAACCTTTTCAAAGCAATAAGATGAATTGAAACAAAAAATTGCCACGGAATCTAAACAAAACACCTACCTAAAACTAGGGGAGTCAGCGTTATATTAGCTGAGGCAGAACTCGAACTGCTGGTGTAATGGGTGGACTTGACAGTACAGGTGTAGGTCTTGGGGCTCGTCATCTCCAAGAGAACTGGTTCCTTGATGGTGAGGGTGGCTGTTTGGCTTCCACCACTAATCGACCCCGGGTCCATCGAGTAGTTGGCACCGTTAGAGATGGCACTACCATCGGGATCTTGCCAGGTAACGGTGGCGTTTGTACCGGCCAAACCGGTGATAGGACAATCTATGTCTTGATCAGTCCCCGTTACTATGTTCTTATCAGCGACGTTTATAGCTGGTGGGGAGAGATAGTTACATGGTGAGAGACAGATAGTGTTCAATGATCAATCATATTCCTATTACCAATTAAATTCATGGCAGCACAAGAAGTTGGATAACAGCCCAAAAACCATCACCCCTCTTAGCGAGGTGCTAGCACAACGGTTTAATTGGATAGCAGTGTGATAGGATAGCAGGGTGATAGGATAGCAGGGTGATAGGATAGCAGGGTGATAGGATAGCAGAGTGATAGGATAGCAGGTGATAGGATAGCAGGGTGATAGGATAGCAGAGTGATAGGATAGCAGGTGAAAGGAAAGCAAGATGATAGGATAGCAGAGTAATAGGACAGAAGGGTGATAGAATAGCATGGTGATAGCATAGCAGAGTAATAGGATAGCAGTGTGATAGGATGGCAGGGTGATAGGATAGCAAGATGATAGGATAGAAGGGGGAACAGACATTTCATCTCAGGACACTTCATCTCAGGACACTTTATCTCGCAATATGTCAGCAGTCAGCTCTATGCAAAGGTAAGGGTGTGGGTAAGGGTCAAGGTTAGGGTTTGGGTTAGGGTTAGGGTCAGGGACCAGGGTTAGGGTTTGGGTTATGGTTAGGGTCAGGACATGGAGATGAAGTGTCCTGAGATGAAATGTCGTGAGATGAGATGTCGCCCACCCGACAGAAGGTGATAGGATAGCAGATTGATAGGATAGCCAGATGATAGCATAGCAGGGTGATAGGATAGCAGGGTGGTAGGATAGCAGTACTTACCAAAGACATCCGAGTACACAGTAGTGCTGTTTCCAGTGATAGCCCACTCCAAAGAATCAAACACGCAGGAGAAGTTAGCATCGGCAGTGTTAGCACTACCGTTAATTTCAAGGGTGGTGGTTTGGTTGTTGGCGGAGTAAGTTCCGGGGCTGGGCAGATATTCTGCGCCCGATACTGCACTACCAGTCGAGTCCTTCCAGGTCACTGCGTTCAGAGTCTGGCTTATTCCGCTGATCTGACAGGTGAGCGTTGCGTCCATGCCTTCCATTACTTCAGACCCAGTTGTGATGATGTCTGCAAGAGATCTCATGAGAAATCACATTGGGATTAGATTATGAGGGGGCCAGTTTAAACTTTAATTAAACCATAATTTTTGATACTTTTCGAGTTGATATGCTGTAGTTGATAAAACTATATTTTCTAGTTTTGTCTCAAACCTCTTCGCGGTCAGACAGTAATTGGACTGTAACTAATAGTAATATTTTTATTTCGATTTCTGTTAAGATCAATCGTTTAACTTTAGATCCAGTTTGGATACATATCTGTATTTGAAATTTCGAAATAAAAATGGAAGAATAGAGTTGAAAGTCAGTTTTACGACATTTTCCAGAACCCATTCCGTGAATAAAAAATTAATACAAACAAAAATTTTCATGTTATGTTTGATAATTCACTTATTATAGCAGCAAAATAGCTGATTTTTTGGTTACCTAACGTCATGGGAGTGAGAGTAACGTTGTTGTAGCTCGTAGGTGAATTGCTGGAGACAGTAGAGTTTGCGTCCACCACGCATGAATACTCCGATGGGGACGACATTGCCGACAATATCGGCAGGTGGATCGTCAGAGTGGACGACAGTTGTGTCGAGGTGGCAGTAGTGTTGATGGTATAATTGCCCCGTCACTCGTTATGTCAGAGCTGGACGGATCTTTCCACGTTAATATTGGTGCTTTTGTGTCGTAAGTCACTACACAGGTAACTGTCTGGTCGCTTCCCGTCACGATATTCTTATCTGATTCCACATCAACCGCTGCAGAAGATTTTATTATGATTTAGAAAATAACAAGAAGAAGCTACGTATCTAAGTATATTAAATGAATTTTGGGAAAAAGCTGCATTCTACCGATACGAATAATTTGAGCACCCATTAAACGGTAATCTGATCAGTCTGCCAACATTTCTCACCAAACAACTGATAACCGATAAGCGGAAAACAGATAAGCTGATAAGGTATATCCTCTACTCACAATAGGTGTACAGCATGACCGGGGTGTCGACGGCTGAGATATTGCACGAGTACGTATGGGCAGCCACCGTAAGGCCGCTCGTGTCGATTTCTAGTTTCCGTGTCTCGGAGAAGGCCGTACCATCGTACGTGTCATAAGCAAAGGTGGACGTCAAGTTGCCTGTCCATATGCTGGAGGTGGTGGCACTGGACAGCCCGTAAGCCACGCAGGTCAGGGTGCCATTGGTGCCGATCTCAACCTGCTCTTCAGTGGTCTCGATGCCTGGAGAATGGGAGACATCAAGTTGTGAGGTGTTATATCATTCAATCATGGAAAGTGTATAAGTGGGTTGGAGGCAAGATAACTATATGCAAGGACAGGCCCTGCAGTCAGAATGGTAAAGACATTACAACATACTGAAGGGAAGCACGACATTTCATCAGCGACATTTCACCTCGCACGACACTGTATTGTTGTGCCCTGACCTTAATAACCATAACCCCAACCTTACCCAAATCCTCGACTCTAACCCTAACAACATGCCCCAGATGAGGATCTCTGCCTGTGCACTGGTGTGGTTGCCCTCTTCCAAGGTGACGCCCCCCACCGTCTGCTCATCGTAGTGCACGACGCAGGAGTAGTTGCCGTTGTCCGTGTAGCTCGTGAAAGTTGAGTACGTGACTTCAGTAGTCGACGAGGTCGTGATATTCGGCGAGCCAATCAGCGACTGAGGATGTGGTGAATAGTGCTGGTAGGATATTCTTATACAAAACTTGGTCAATCACAGAGGACAATCTTTATATCGCTTACGAGTAACACGAATTCGATAGAAAAAGAAAGATGGAACGCAGCTCAATGAAAATGTGAGTTCACAATAAGGGAATAGTCTGACATAACTCTTTAAAATTCTTGACAAAGGTTTCAGTGTGTCAATTGACTCTAATGGGTCCCTAGGGTCACCAAAAATTTTTGTTTAAATTTTTTGGTGTCTGGAAAACTCTGGGTGGCCATACCCCTTTTTGTCTACACCCTCTTTTCGATTAAATTGTTAATAAAAGTTAATGTTACGATGGAAATAGAAGATAGGGTATGATTATACTATCAGGGGGCTGGCAAGCCCCCCGCGGCGGTTTGCGAGCCCGAGGGCCCGAAGGGCCCGAGGGCGAGCATTGGACGGCGGTCCTAACAGTGCGAGGGCCGAAGGCCTGAGCCGAGAGGACCGAAGGGTCCGAGGGCGAGCATTGACGGCGGACCTAACAGTGCGAGGGCCGAAGGCCCGAGCGCGAGCCCGAGGACCCGAAGGGTCCGAGGGCGAGCATTGAACGGCGATCCTAACAGTAAATGAGCTTCCGGACATCGGAAGTGAGTTTTGTTAACTTTGCTTGCCAGCCCCCAACTATATGTTTTCATGGATTGGCCATATTTCACGTTAAAATTTGAGTAAGTTCCCGTTGCCGAAATTGCACCAAAATTTGAACATCGCATATTTAGAGGTCAAAGGTGCAACTGTCAAAATTTCAGATCGATTGGATTAAAAATGGCCGAGTTATTACAACTTGAATATTGCCAAAATCGAGGGTGTTCTTGTTAAATAGGGTTACGACCATATATATACACATATATATATACATACAGATCAGGGGCTGGCAAGCCCCCGCGGCGGTTTTATAATTGAGGGCCCGAAGGGCCCGAGGGCGAGCATTGAACGGCGGTCCCAAACAGTGCGAGGCCGAAGGCCAGAGCTGCGAGCCTGAGGACCCGAAGGGTCCGAGGGCGAGCATTGACGGCGGACCCAATAGTGCGAGGCCAGTGACGTGAGCCCGAGACTTCCGGGGTCCGAGGGCGAGCATTGAGCTATTTTAATAGTTTTGAGCATCGGGAGTGAGTTTTCTTAACTTTGCCTGCCAGCCCCCAACTATATGTTTTCATGGATTCACCATATTTCACGTTGAAATTTGAGCAAGTTCCCGTTGCCGAAATCGCAGTAAAATTTGAACATCACATGTTTAGGGGTCAAAGGTGCAACTGTCAAAATTTCAGGTCAATCGGATGAAAAATGACCGAGTTATTACAACTTGAATATTGCCAAAATCGGGGGTGTTCTTGTTAAATTGGGTTACGACCATATATATACATATAGAGGTATATACATATACGAGAGATGACGCTTTATAGTGCGAGAAGTATACCCTATTTAAATGGCGATATCTCGGGAACCATAAAAGATACAGAGCTCATCGACCCAGTGTTGTAAAGTAGAAAGATAGAACTTGCAGTTAGTGACCTTAAAACTATTTTACGTCATGATAATGACGTCATAATGACGTCACAAAACTAAGAATTTCAAATGTCAATTTTCCCAAAAATAGGCGTTTTTCAACGCAATTTTTCGGTATGAAGCTTTCGAGATAGAAAAAAATGCTCCTGTTAGCGCAGAAAGGAAATTTAATGTACTTTCCAAAGATGTGGTCAAAAAGTTCCGGGCTCTACGGCATCATTGAGATATTTGCGATTGTTCGAAGCACTTTGACACGAAAAAAATTCCAAAAACTGGCAAATCTTGTGAAGCTAGTGGAGAGAGAACGGGACCACCCCAGAACTTCATCTTTGGATATGTTGTCGGTCATAGTCCCAACTGTGTAAATGAATGGGTCTCAGATAGCTCATCTAATTTCATGACGTAATTGTGACGTCATCAGTAATGCTATGTAACGCGAATTTTTATGCGTGATTTGACGCCAAATTTCAATATCACGGCACAGCAGTGCGGGTGATATTTTTTCCCAAAACCAAAAAGGATTTGGTTGTGATGGTCCGCGGCGGTTTTAAGGCGTTCTTTACTGTAAAACCCATGATATGAGAAAGAACGCGACGGTTAAAACTGCCGCAACGGCACTTTTTGATGCATCAAAGTTACGTGAATGCTGTATGTTTTATAAGTGACGTTTCAGCAGTTTTAACCGTCGCGTTCTTTCTCATATCATGGGTTTTACAGTAAAGAACGCCTTAAAACCGCCGCGGACCATCACAACCAAATCCTTTTTGGTTTTGGGAAAAAATATATATACAGATATATAGAGGTATATACATATAGAGAGATGACGCTTTAGTGCAAGAAGTATACCCTATTTAAACGGCGATATCTCGGGAACCATGAAAGATACAGAGCTCATCGACCCAGCGTTGGAAAGTAGAAAGATAGAACTTGCAGTTAGTGACCTTAAAAACTATTTTACGTCATGATAATGACGTCATAATGACGTCACAAAACTAAGAATTTCAAATGTCGATTTTCCCAAAAATAGGCGTTTTTTAACGCAATTTTTCGGTATGAAGCTTTCGAGATAGGAAAAAATGCTCCTCCTAGCGTAGAAAGGAAATTTAATGTACTTTTCAAAATGTGGTCGAAAAGTTCTGGGCTCCCCGGCATCATTGAGATATATGCGATTGTTTGAAACACTTTGACACGAAAAAAATACCAAAAAATTGCAAAACTTGTGAAGCTAGTGGAGAGAGAACGGGACCACCCCAGAACTTCATCTTTGGATATGTTGTCGGTCATAGTCCCAATTGTGTTAATGAATGGGTCTCAGATAGTTCATCTAATTTTATGACGTAATTGTGACGTCATCAGTAATGCTAGGTAACGCGAATTTTTACGCGCGATTTGACGCCAAATTTCAATATCTCGGCACAGAAAAAGGGTGATATTTTTTCCCAAAACCAAAAAGGATTTGGTTGTGATGTTCCGCGGCGGTTTTAAGGCGTTCTTTACTGTAAAACCCATGATATGAGAAAGAACGCGACGGTTAAAACTGCCGCAACGGCACTTATTTGATGCATTTAAGTTACGTGAATGCTGTATATTTTATAAGTGACGTTGCAGCAGTTTTAACCGTCGCGTTCTTTCTCATATCATGGGTTTTACAGTAAAGAACGCCTTAAAACCGCCGCGGAACATCACAACCAAATCCTTTTTGGTTTTGGGATAAACATAATATGTTTTTTTGGTACGAGAAATCGATTGTAAGTATTCCCTAAGCCCGAAAACCACATTTCGGATTATATTGGCCACGTCTACTTTTTTCCTTACGCGTCTCGCCGATATCCCGCAGTTACCTGGACCCCCCTCCAATTACTATGGGGTGGTATGAACTATGACCATTAGTACCGTCCTTTCGCTGGGGAAGCATGAATTCAAACTTCGAGCCTCTGTGGTATTCAGTTACACCTCAGGTGAACTGGCCGTTCCAGATTTTACTTAAAGATTGACTGCAGTGGTCAATTCTGCTGAGAAGTAGCTACCAACTTCGACCCCTCATTGGTATTAGCTGTTTCACCACACCAAATGTTGGAACCTTGATCTTTGAAAAAGTTACAACATACATAGAATTCTCGAGAATAGTTATCGAATTATCTCAAAATTTCGTTTCAACTTTCATTGCGCGGCAGCATGTTTGAAAGATCATGGGTAATATCAGATTTGATATAATAAGCTTGAATCGTTACTTGGACAAATATTTTTGGTGACTCTAGGGACCCATTTGATGCGATTGGCCCACTGAAACCTTTATTATGAATTTTTCACCGATGCAAGTTCTAATCAAATATGATTGCTTGGAATTTTCGGCTTGGAAATTAAGGACAGCTACTCACCGAATCCTTATACCAAGTAACATTGGCCACGAAGTCTGATTGAACTATGCCACAAGTCAGTGTAACTGATGCAGCGCTCATGAAGTCCCCGGAGGTCGGGTCCGTAGCCACCCCTGAGCATTGTGTTATATGCGTGGCGTGTTGAGTTAGCATGGCACAAAAAGAAATGTGCCAGATAAGCACATCAAATGCACGTGTAACATAATATCATCTTATCATAGGTAGTTTTTTGGCATGAAAAGAAAAAAAGAACGGAAAAGATTTTTTTTCTGTATTCCTTACGCATTAAAAAGCTCGAATATCGACATGAGAAATGCCCTCATTATATGCCCCTGCACCTACCGTAGACAGTGACAGTAGCATTGTTCGTGGACACTATCTCCGTTCCGTCCTCGGTTGCAGCGCAGTGGTACACCCCTGAGTCGGCCAGCACAGCTGAACTGGTGTTGTAGGTTCCAAAGTTCTTGTAGACTCCGTCGTAGGTGGTCGTGTTGCTGTAGCTTGTCAGAACGGTGCCGTCCTGCGGGAAGTTGCGAAACAGTCAGTTCAGCCAACGTAGTACTGCGCTGTGATAATGGCGACGTCTTGTGCAACAAACTGGCGCCAAACCTGCATTAGACTGGCACAAGACCTGCAAAATACTATTATTGACTGGCGCCTTGACAAAGTGGCAAACGGATCCAAAATGATTGTGTGGAATTAACCTGCTTCCAGTACACGTCAGCAGAGGTGTTGGTAGCGTAGGTACAGTTCAAGGATATCGGATCACCGTAAATTACCGCGATCTCTTGGGTCGGGTAGTTGATCAAAGCTGAAAACATTGTGTAAGGAGTAGTAGGACTTCAAACAGTAGTATTCCAATTTTACAGTGCATCTCACTGATCATTGAAAAATGGCTAAGCAGCTCAATGTAACGATTTTCGAGCCAATATAGTGCACATGGTATAGATAGCGCCAAATTGGATATTATCATTATCATCTGTGTATGTAAGAGCTGCTTTCAAACAGTCAAAAGCCCTGACGCTAACTATTACCTATCGTGACATAATGTAAAAAGTTTTACCCCTGACAGTAAGCCTGGCAGAATTGGACTCCAGCTCCCCTACATCCTCGTAGATGAAGGTGCAGGAGTAGTTGAGAGGACCGTCCACGACAGTGTCAAACGCCACAGGATCGAAGACGAGGTAGCTCACGCCCCCAGTGCTGTTCACGGTGATATTGTCCCCGAAATTAGACACACCCTCTGGAGGAGGAGCGTTCAGCGTGCACGATTAGAGAAGTAGAGAATAATTGACAATTTAAAATATTCTTTAAACAGGTTTCGTGTTTGGGGAAATGAGGTGGTGTTATTAAATGAGTATAACGGACGAACAAATAAGGACGTTTCTGTGGAAATATCAGACACCGATGTCAGAGGTGCAGGTGTTATATTCTTTATATCAAACATTACTGTGAGTTTCTTTAGATAGGCTATAGAGAGCTTAATATGACCGTGATTTGTGTAAAATCATCTGAACAATCAAAACAGTGATCACATTGAGCTTGGGTTCCGACTGGGATTGTTAAGGTTTGTACCCACCCTCGAAGGTGTGGTGCTCGCTGTCATGCCAGATGATGGTGGTTGTGGTGTGAGACTCCGTAGCATTGCAGCTTAGCGACACCGTGTCTCCCTCAAACGCTATCGTAGTGGAGGGGTGCTCCGTGATAGCTGGAATTGTATCAGGGTGTCACCAACATGGCGCGAGATAGACTAAGCGATATAGATATGAGATAAACATGGTGAGATAAACATTATATATATCGACACGAATAAACATAGAGATGAACAGATTGAGATCAGCAGATGCAGAGCACATCACACTAACTTAGTTCCTCAGGTGTCATGATATCTGATTTCTGGACTCCTCCGGAGGTGAAGCTGGCTTCGCACGCATACGTGGCATTCACCAAGTTCTTGGTCTGCTGGATTCGGTATGCGTAGTACTTGCTGTCCCCAGTGTTGAGGGTCGTGTTGGTAGATCCGATTGCTGTGGCAGCATTGGTTATTTGATTATTACTTGCATAAAGCCCGGGGGTTCACCCTCTTATTTGGGAAAACACGAGTTTTAGATATACATTGACCAGGATGGCCACGGCGTGTACCAACATTTTGACAATGGTCCTTATGTCCAACATTGCCCATCGCTTAGGTCAAAATTAATGGGCAAACCAATTTATACATTTACTAGCAGGCCCATTGGGCCTGCAAGCACACAGCTTACTGGGTGCTGCTACACAGCACCTCGTTTGCAAATTTTAGACATTACCATTCAAATTGATTGAATATTTTTACCCCATAAAAAATTCCGATCAGATCCAAAGCAACGAAATCAAATATTCAATTTCATGAAGGAGCAGAGTGGAAAAAGTTTGTCAGTAAATCTTAGTCGTGCTTAACCGAGTGATTTTTGTTCCGTTTTGTGGGCAAGATGATGTTAATTCTGACAACTGGTTCTCATACTGACATTGGACACTTTTGTTTTGTTCACATTGATCCAGGCAAAGAACTGTCTTCGTAACCTGCTTCACCTATATTCGATTCTATTTAATTGTAAACTTTTTCAAACCTTAAATTGATCTTAATGGTTAATTTCACAACTGCATTTACTACTGTTATCACCGACTAAGTCTTGATTATTGGCCGACCTCGGCCACAATTTTATGAAAACAATCCATCAGAAATATCCTCTGTTATTCAAGTTATGTGCATTCTCCATCTTGAGAACTTGAATTGGAAGTTAAGAAAACATCAGATTTTCGAAAACTACAGCACAGCACTTAACAGTCGTAGCGTAATAGAGAGAAATATCAAAGAACTAATTATAATCTTTCCGTGCACAAAAATTGGTTTCCATAGCAACGGCACCAATATGCATCTTTAGCCTTCGTTAATCATGTCTAATTTCTTGGCAATATCAAAAAAACTTACAGCAACTGAGCAACGGGAAAAACGCGTGAATTCATTTTATATTAAAGACTAGCAGGCCAGTTGGGCTTTGAGCCTGCAAATGCACAGCTCGTCTTGGCGCTGCTACGCAGCATTTCGAATCCAAAAATTACCACGTTGCCATGGGGCGTGACGTACGGAAAAACACGATCTGCGATTTTATATAAGAGATAAGTGAATTAGACCATATTTGGCCATTTAATAAGCCCGTAAAAACCTTCAAAATCCACTCAATCGCTTATAATTCTATACCTATCTCAGTTTGTGATTTTGCCCAAGTGAGACTTTACACTTTCTCTTCTACTTCGCTATTCTTTGAAATATTTCTGCATGAAATTTTCAGAATCGCTTTGTAACTTAAATTCGAACTTATTTTTATGACCGAAATTTTGAGTTGTATCCCCAAATTTTTTTGGCCATCAGAGCAACAATTCCAGTGGATTTTTCTGTAGTACTATTCGATTTTTGTACGTCATTTTTGCTCCGAGGTCTGATATGGGCAATGCTGGACCTACGGACACAAGACCACTGTCAAAATTTTGGTAAACGCCCAGGCCATCCTGAACAATTCATATCTCAAATTTGTGTTTTCCTAAATATGAGACGCTTTTTCAAGCTTATTCAATAATGTTCACCGTATAGCTATATGCTTTCGTGAGTTCGTGGGACCCAATCAGCAAAAAACTTCTCTTTTAAATAACCCATATGAGTACACATGCATCGATTGATGATTTCCTTTAATAGGATTTCATTGTCATTTTTTGTGTGGTTATATCGATCAATGCATGTGCCCACAATATATCTATATATGGGTAAAAACGTCCCTTTTTGACCCATTTTAGCACTTACACTCCTCAGATGCTCCTGTCTCGTTTCTGTAGAAGGTTATCTGCGTGTCGTTAGGTTCTTCTGTCACTGAGCACGTCAGAGTGACGTACGACGCATCGTTTATGAACGTGATGTTTTCTATTGACACATCGTAAGCTGAGGAGGTTTTAGATTTAAACTCATGTCTTACTGAGACATATCAGTATCAGCCCAGTGTTGAGCGCTTAATATTCAAAATTTTTGGTGCACCCTAGGAGTTTTAAGTTTTTTATTTTACATTCTCTGTTTGTTCACGATAAGATATAATACTCAATAACAATGTCACTTGTGCTTTATGAACCACTAGCCAAAAACACCCTGTTTGCAAGTCGCATGGAGTCTTAATAAAGTAATAAGCTTCTAAGACTGCAGCAGGCTGATGAGAAATTTTCTGGAATTTTCATTTTCAAATGAAATTTGTATTTTTGTAACAAAAGCATTTTTATACAGACCTCACATACAATTCGGCATGTCAATGACATTGGTATATTATGATGATTTTGTGATAATGACCCCACTGCTAAGTGGGCTAATCCCATTGATGCAAACCACCGCTTCGGCGCCGATTCAGCACCTATAATTTCCTATAGGCTTCGAATCGGCGCCGATTTCTGTCACTGCTTAGGCGCCGAAAATCAACGATAATCAGTGCCTATAGGCGCCGATAACCGCCTAAACACTGCTTATCGGCGCTTTTTGACCGTGATGTTCATAACAGGTGATGGAAGCTTTCTTCAGAGTTTTGATGGGTTTTCAAAACAGTTTTATACCAATTTTTGTTCATTTCATAATATATAGACTGATTTTCATTTAATTAATATAAACTGTTCAATTTATTTCTGTATGACAGTAGGTAATGATTTATGTTTGTCACCTGATGAAACCTGGCATGCTGACGAAATTCTGATTAAATGGTTGTTATTCTGTTTTCCAATTAAATTCTTAAAAAAGATAAATAATTGTCGGTATATGTTGGCAGGGTGGATAGGTGGAATGGATAACAGTTTCAAGACTGTACCTCGGTCCGTTTTCAAGATAATCCCAAAGAGCTGAAAATGGGAGGATTCCGCATATAAACAGACTAAGCCCATAATAAATTGATTTTGCTACAAAAAAATCGAGGTATAATTTTTAAGATATTTGACAAACGTAGACAACACTGCTGCATTGCATTCTCAAAAAATATCTGACGATAAACCTTTTTATCAATTGACAAAAGAGTTAAAAATACAGTTCAAGTCCATAACATATCAATAAGTACACAATGAATATTGATTATTAATGTCCAGAATATACTCCCAATAAAAGGGCTTGACAAAAGTGAAGCCTCAAAACTTTGACTGTGTTTGAAGTTTCTCAATGGTACTATGATGGTAAACTTTTCCATGCAAAATCTGAACCCCAAAAGATCTGAGACTGGGTGCACTTTGCACTCTCATAACTTCAGTATATTGGCGAACGAATCTTCCCACATACAGAATATTCCAAGTCAGCATTCGGTGTGACATACGTCTGTGCTGTAGATCAGAGCAAGATCACTGCATCTCTCTTGAGATATGTCTACAATCTACACAGCGTCTTACAGCCATGTCACGTCAACACCGGAGTCTACAAAGTACCACTACATACCCTTATCTTGAGCTTATCTTGATGTCTTACATTCATCTAACACAGCAAAGCTGTTCCATTTTTATGCACAAGCAAATAATTCAAGGTTACCGCATTTGTTATGTGTAATGGGTACTAGCTAGCTAACAGGCTAAAGCAGACTCAAGTGTGAAACAGTGCATTTGTCATTGCATTGAGCAACCTGACGAAGAACCATTTTAGGTTGCATGATTTTTTCAGAGATGAAAAGAGGCATCAAATGTTAAGAGAGGGATGAATAGCAGGGCGATAGGATAGCAGGCTCATAAAAAGGACAGCAGGATGATAGATTAGCAGAGTGATTTCTTGTATCATGCGTTTTCTGGTAGAATGAATCTCTTTCAATTTCGATTTAAATTTATTACAATAATTAGGTCTGAAAATAGCCACTTAGGTAACAAAATCTAACTGGTCAGATGGTTGGGTGGACCCTTTGGCAGAAAAATTTTACCAGTAAGGGTCTAGACCCTAACTGGTCGAGCCTGCTGGGTCACCCACCCTTATTAACTGGCATGTGGTCCTACCAGTAGCTCTCCCCCCGAAAATACTATACCTGGCAGCCCAAAATTTGAAATTGACGTTTTTGGGGGATTTTGAGGGGATTTTAAAGAATGGATTCACCTGAATTTTGGGCCCTTAGTTATATCACCCTGTGACACTCGTCTCTAACTTATATCCCTGGCCAGTTTTTTATTCCGTGGGGGTTACTCCTGGCCAGGAGGGAATGCATAGATATTAGCTTGATGTAGAGAATGCGCTTTGTCCCACCTCTAGAGTTAATTGGATTACGAGATATAGGGCGCGTGGTTGCTTGTATCCGAGAGGGCCAGCATGTTGCGATATAGTGTAATGTGTGATACGTGTTATACAATAGTACAATGGTAATCGTTTATTTTTATGTGAACTTATTATGTAATTAGTACAATATAGAATGTTTGGGCAGGTGATGGAACTAATTAGTTCAAATTACCAATATGTTTCTATGAATATAACATGCCTGAAACATCCATTATAGTAATTAGGACACATATTAATACATGACATAACATATCCCTCATGTAGTTATTCTATCACCCGTACATCATGATAACCCTCATAGGAACCATCTTCTTGCGGGTATTTTACTCTGATCTTGCCAACAACACAGCTTGGGATAACAGTTCGATTATTTTTGCCTAATGGATGTCCTTTGTTGGCCATTATCACGAAGGTACGATAAAGTAAATGACGTTTTAGGCCGTTATTCAAGGGCTTAGAAAGATACTCATCCCTTTTCTTAGAATCCTTGATTGATGAACCGTGTATGAAACGGGTGTACTCTAGTCCTTGCGAGACCAAACCGTCAAATATATTCGTTTCTGTTACGCAATTGTATAGCTCAGATATAAGGTCAGAGAGTTCATCACACTTCCTACAACATACAGCTTCCTGAACTTTACTGTCGAAACATTTGTCACATTCGCAAAATGATGCTTTTGAGACAGTTTGTGAATCCGTGTAGTTATCACTTGAAGTTGAATGCTCCGTATCCCTCGCCTGTGAGAATTCCGAAAAATCAAGATCAATTAAGTCGTCATCATTTTCACTAGCGTCATCTGGAGATGTGTATGGGTCATCCTCAAAGTCTTCTCTCACAGGAAAGCTTTCATCATCACTCCCTTGATCTGACATACTGACAAGAAATTATTTTTGGTGAGTATGTTAGATAAAGAAGTTCCTATCAGGTGTCTTATCAAACTTATCTTCATCAAAAATGTTATGACTAGTCTTGGCACTAACAATTCGAAAATAATTGTAACATCATGATAATTCATACGTCGTGTGAGCTAGCAAGGAAATTATACTATAATAGATAATGATAGACGAAATGGACCTGGTATAAGTTGATAGTATAGAAATTGAAACTGAAATTATGACAGATTGACAGCTGGTATTGCGGACATAAACATATATAATCAGAGTTATAGTATACCGATAACTGTACCCAAAAGTCTGTGAGGAACTACGAAAGTCAAAATCGCGTTCGTGAAGTTGGAGCAGTTGTTGGAAAGTCCGCGTCAACAATCCTGACAGGTACATCACGTTTGATATAATAACCACCCAACGTGTCCTCCACTCGTGGTAAATCCTGGTTGTTTTTCAAACAATCCATCATGAACTGCATAATTTCCTCTCTGAAACTGTAGTCCTTCTTCAGTATTCTCTGCTTGGCAACATACTTCTTCTGTGCACGGCTCCACTTCCAATACTGCTTCCGTTTCACGTTAGTGTTGCTCTCAAGGTTGCTATTGACATCAATTGCGACTAACATTCCAGAGATAATCATACGGAGTAGTTTGTAAGACGATCTCTTGGGCAGGAGTTTCAGCCTGACGTTGTGATACGTCTCCAATCCACCAGTATGTAAGAACTGGCAGCATTTCTGGATTGTATTACAGAACCTCGTGTCCGTCAGGTATTGAAACAAGCTTTTGAATGCTGCACTATCCACATCCATCCATGAAGTTCCTCTGTACCTTCTATGACGCATCCTGGACGAATGAGAACACTTTCTGATTTTGGTGAAGTAAGGCAAGCCTGGTCCTCGTTTCTGCTTTTCGGCTGCTGTAGGCGTTGTTTTCCTCTGTTTGTCTTTCTCTGTTTGGATTTTAGATTTTAGTTCAATGAGTGGATCTGTCACCCATGCGTGTTTGTTGCAGATATGCAATAGACATCCATGGAAAGTTTCTAAAAGGACTCGTGGGTCTTTGTTACATGACTGGCAGGCATACCAAAAATGATTGACGATTTTAGGCACAAATTTCAAGATTTCAGAATGTTTCTTAGCCATCTTCAACAACTTCTTTTTAATCAGACGAGCCTTGTGCCAAACATCTAGACAGTGTGTAATGGACCGAAAATTCTCCCTTACCATTTTTGAAACTTTCGAATTTTCATCAGTCACAAAATTGCGTATCTTCAAACCTTTCTGTGTAATGTTAGATAATACCTCCTTACAAGATTCAGTCTCCAGGTCACCATCATACATCGCACGTTGGGAGACGAAAAAATCAATTATTGCCCCAGAATCGATGTCCATGATACTATACGAGCAAAATTTAGCCGTCCAACCCGGGCTATCAAAATGCCCGTCGCCTGAAACATCACATTCACCTTTGGATGCAAGACCCCGAATGAGACCATCACGCATGACATTCCATTTTGCAGCTATTACAGGATAGAGATTTACTCGAATGTTTTTGAAGAAGCAGGCACTGGATATATAAGGCATTTTCAAACCACTCATCACATTCTCCAATAGACTATATCCAAGTCCACACATGGTTGCCATGGCTGGTATTTTTAGATTAATGTCAAAGTACCGCCTTGTAAATGGTGAGTTGTGCCAAACGTCATGGTGGGGTGATATTCCAAGACATCTGTACTCAATGGCAATTGCAAATCCCTTGGTTTTAACATTCAATACACGACATGTAGACCCACACTTTGGACAGAAATTAAACAGCGACAGTAGCAATGGAATCGCCACAAAAGTCCAATGAAACATAGCTAAGAATGGATTTATATCGTGGCATACAACTTCATCCTCAGCCCCGTTGTCATTCTCGGATTCTTCCCAGTCTGTTTCAACATCTTCATTTGGATCTGATTCAGACGGATCATATTCAGAAGCTGAGTCCTGAGAGCTTTCATCCACTTCATTGATGAAGTCACAATCTACCTCGGCCTCAAGCTCAGATTCCCCTTCTGTAGATACTGTTGCTGACGGGATCTCAATAACTATGTCACTGCCAGAGATATTAGTAGAACTTCCATCACACGGAGGATTTGCTAAATGAACCTTCCTTTTTCGTGGCAGTCGAGAAGATGCTGTAGCTGATTGAGCAGGGTCAAGATACTCTCCAGTTTGTCGATCAGTGCAAGGGATTGCGTCCTTTTTCAGACGTATCATGACCTTTTCCTGCCCAGGATTTTCTCTATATTTGGTGACATCAGTTTCCACAAAATCAATATCATGAAAATGGTCTGAGCAAACTTTTGTATAATCTGATGGTTGCCAACCAAATTGGCGCTTCATCCTCGAAACCCATCGTTTCCTTCTATCTGCATCTTTAGGGAGTTTGTAAAACCTTAGAAACCCACGATTTGGTAAGTTGCTTGTCTTATTGCGATGGCTTCTGTTTGAGCATGATGCATATGAACAAAACGAACCACCAGACTTTTGCTTCTTCTTCAAAGGCTCCGAAGAAGAGGATGGTTCAGCATCCATGTGGGCAGTGATCGCAGACAAACCAATAAATGGAGTACTTGATACTTGGCTAAATTTGTGTGGTTTATGACGATTAAATTCATTATAGTTTTAAGTTCAAAACCATGTTAAGTCTATTAGTATTAAATCAACGAATAGGAAAATTTAGAATTTGAATACCAAATTATGGTGAGTAACTTCAGACGTCTAATCAAGCTTCCTAGAACTCTAGAACTCAAAAATTCGGGATATTGAATGATACTGTTATAGATTCTCATTTATGACCCTATTTATTACGTTATTATGACATAATTATACTTGACTAAGACGATGAGATTGACTTCAAAAACATTGCAAAAGCAATATGCGAATATTTAATCCACGGTTGCTTGTATTGAATGTATAAAATGGAACAAAACAAGAGAAACGAACAGCTAAACACAGTAGATATGTAAGATACGTTTGTTATTCTTGCCGGTACATGCTGGCCCTCTCCAATCGCGTGTATTAGTGTATTAGATTACGCCCTGTCGCTAATTGGATTATTTATGTACTGTTATTTTACGCTAGATCGACTCAGTACATGTATACGGTACTTTTGTGACATAATTTGAAATTTCGACCTAGAGCTTGTGGGGCCTTTAACTGACAATTTGTTAGAATAACTTAAATTAATACCTAAATTATTCAAAAAAATGTTCGTGACCAGCAGCAAGTAGCTGAAATTTATAACACGTTCTTGATAAATTTTTCTTGAATTTATTTAGTGTTGTACCAAGGGTGGTACTCAAGTTCCCACAAGTATTTCCTGTAGCCGCAGCACAACTCAATTGCTCTTATCTTCTACAGTTTTATTTTTGCTGCTTATTATGTTAATATTGATAATTGGTCAAGGTATTTCATATGCCATTGCTATCGTTTTAATATTATACCGTTTTTAATGTATAAAAAGGTAGATATTGTTTTTAATTAGCTTAATATTATATTATCTAGAATATTCTCAATTGATTTTTATATGTTCTAGTTTAAATTATTGAATATGTTCTATGCCTATTGACAATGAAATCTGAATCATAATTGCTATAGCATTGAAAAGAATTAATATGTTAAGACTTTGGTGTAATGGCTACAAAATATAAATTACTTGTTTTATTAAAATTACTTGTTTTATTAAGTGACATTTTGACATGTTTCAAACATGGGTGACAGGTATTATTTATAGGTAGATCCAATACTTTATTTGGATCTACCTAGCTCTCTCATGAAGGTATTTCTTTCATGGATCCCATCAAAGACTACAGTTGGAGCTGTAAGAGAGTTCTGTGGCTTGACTCACAAGGATGACAATGTTCTTTCTATAAAGAAGCTGAGATGCTACTTATATATTTATTTATTAGCTATTTATGAGATAACTGCAAAAGTACAGAAATCAAGGGGAGGAAGTGTTTTTTTGGATTGCAGATGTTAGCAGACAGGGGGGAGGGGTCTTGAATGGCTTAAATTTTGTAGACGTCCTTTATGGGGGGGGGGGGGGCTTAATGGACAATGGACATTTATACTCTTGGGCCTTAGGTAACAAATTGCTAGTTTGATTTATCATATGATAATGAATTCCAATTTGCTTGCATGGCTTTATGATTCTGTATCTTTCATAGGGATTTTCATGGTTGTAAAAACTGAGAAAACTGTTGGGTATAGATGGAAGATTGACTTCAATGGAAGAGCAAAACATTCTTGGCACAATCCTCCCAACTTAGCAAACCCTATTGGTTACTGTGATGACTTTGAAAGAGTTCCAGATCATGAACAGGATGACAACAATGCCCATCTAATTGTTAAGCGGTCCTGGGATATAGCTCTTGTACCAATAAAACAGGTAAAGTATTGCAAGGACATAAGGAACTTCAAGATTCAAATTGAAATCACTTTTAAGCTCACCCTTGTTTCTTCAGCAAGTTGCTAGATTCATAAGTTTTTTTTGTTTTTTTTTCAGTTTATCAGATATGGGTATTAATACAAATCAATTTGATTTCCCCCAGGTTCCTATGAACATGTTTGTTATGTGGATGACTGGAAATACCTTGTCTCTATTTCCAATCATCATGACAGTTATGATGTTTAAAACACCTCTTACTTCACTTCTCTCATACAAAACAACCTTCCAGAAACTTGAAGGTAATGATGAATATCCCCTCATGAATATCCCCTCATTTGATAAACATCTGAGCATGTAAACTTACCTTATATTCAAATTCAAATTAACCTATGTAGATCATCAATTAAATCGGCTTTGCTGAACAATATTATCATTTCAGGAAGCCATCACATTTTACAAAAATTGGTATATGTTTTGTCTCACCTGCTGTTGATAGCAATGGCTTTGTGGAAGTGCAATGCAATGGGACTGCTCCCAATACATCCTTCTGACTGGATTGCTTTTGAGTTGCCCAAGGAAAGAACAGAATTTGCTTCTGGTGGAACAATTCTTATGTCATGATTAGTAAAATGAAAACAGGCTGCTTGGATTTGACCCATTATTATCACTTGGCTTTGTGATGTGATATACCTATTGAAATCAATAGCTTCAAGGATAAACTAAAGTTCTTAATGCATTCAAAATTGGTGGTTCTCAGTAAATTTACTACATCTCACATGATCTTTTATAGTTTACAGTTACAAATGAACCAATCAGGTGGTTGAATCTGACATTCCCAATGTCAGGTTAGACCATGGGGTTGGTCCATTTGGTGTTGTATGCAAAGAAGATCACATGAGAGGCAGTGGCCTGGATCAACAAGCACTGCACCGATTTCAAGCAGAGATTGCAATGTATTTTCAAGAACTATGTAAAGATTGAATTTCTTGAACTGATAAAAATAAAATATCAATTGTACAATTTTTCTATGTCAAGTTTCATATAAATTCTAAATCTATGCCCAAACTAGGCTTGAAAAAATATAATTGAATTGAAGCCAATGATCAAATCATCATAATCATTTCTGATATGTCAATTTGAATCAGTCAATTTGAATTGTTCCATAATTAAATAATTGTAATTATATAGCTGTTGATAATGACAAGGACCAATTCAATTTTAATGTTGGGAGCTTTGGATGTATCTTTTCTTTGACTGTTTCTTTGGTTGTATTCAAAATTCTCTTTATTCAATTCCATTTGACTCAAATTGCCTACTTTTTTGCTGGTTAGATAGCATTCAATTTTAGTATACGAATTTAAAAAAATTATGATTGCTTCATAGCATTAATGAAAAATATTTATATCAATGATCACTCATTTGATTTTGAACTAAGTTAAATAGCTTTGATTAGTATGATACATAATGATAGATGAATTGAAACTAAGAAATTGAGACCATTGTCCCTTATAAAGTTATAATGACTAATCTAGGATTTCTCTTACAATGTTTTACATTTAAAAGGGAAAATCTGTATTAGTTCTGGTTGGTTGTTGTGAAAATTCCCCTCTTAATAAATAACTTCTTTGAGTTGAAGGTTTTTACAGAATCTTTTTCTCATGGCTGGAGCAACAAAGGAAGAGAAAGAGCAGGAGGCAGCTAATGTTAGTCTGACCTCTATTTTGAATAAATTGGTTGATTGTTCTGTAAATATTTTGAGGACTTAATCGATTTTAAATTTCCAGTTAAACAATACCTAATCAATGTTTCATTTTCACAGTAACATAAGTACCTATTTCAAACCTTTCTTGATCTGTCAATTATAAATTTGTTTATGATCGCAGAAAGAAAAAGTTAAAAAGATAAAAAGGTTAATGAACGAAGTTAGCAAGTATCTGCAAAATGAGATCAAAACCACTGAAGGTAAAACGAAAGAGAGCTCTATCAAATACTTCTCAGGTAATCAAATCTACTGTAGTTTGAAAATATAAATGTGAATCTTTTTTAGATTCATTACTGTGTTTACATTATAATCCCGAGTTATCAAACAAAATAATTGTGCCCATTGTCCCTTGTTTGTGGTCATTTAATTTCCCTCTCCAGGACTTGACATGACACTGCGATCTTACCAAAGAGGGTAAATACTTGTGTAACACTGGCTCTATCAAAGCCAATGTAAAATGTAAGGTCATCATGTAGAATTATTAATTCCATGACTGTGATTTCAGGTGCTGCCTTGGTTGACACTCTCATGTGCTCCAGTTGGAATGACCCCAATGAGGACCTTCACCTGGAGACCAGGGAAGACGCAGTGGAGTTCTGTACTGGTCTGCTATCCAACGAGTTCTTCATTGCTCTCAAGCAGAAATCTAAGAAGAAAAAAGGAGATACTGGTAACTTATGATCTTATCATTACCTGAAATCATACGCTGATGTTCAAACAGCATGTACTTGGCATGATTCCTGCTATCAAACTCATGCACAGCACTGTTAAAAACTTTGGAGTCACGATTAATGATTGGTTTCCAAATTATAATTATTCTTTTACAGAAACATCTAAAACCAAAAAGAAGGGCAAGCCACTGAGATTTGATGTAATTTTTGACGCAGATGAATTTCTTGACAGTCCAGAGCAGTTCTACATGTGGAAATACAGCCCCATGGGTATATGGGCCTACGTAATTGGTAAAGATTAAATTTGACTCTTCTTTCGAATTCTTGTTGACGTTGTGATATTTCGATTTCAATTAGAAATTTGACTGCCAAACTGCCCTGCGTTTGTTCAGTCATTGTCACGTAGCCTGTTTTGTATAGTAACATCCCTCGTTTTGTACTGCCATATTCAGTATTCCCTGTTCTGTAAGTCATACCCCACTTTTGGAGTCATATCCCCTGTTTTGTGAGTCATATCCCCTGTTTCGTAAGTCATACCCCCTGTTTTGTGAGCCCCCTGTTTTGTGACTCATATCCCCTTTTTGCAGTCATATCCCCTGTTTTGTAAGTCATATCCCCTTTTTGCAGTCATATCTCCTGTTTTGTGAGTCATATTAAACCTGTTTTGTGAGTCATATCCCCTGTTCTGTACAGTCATATCCCCTGTTTTGTAAGTCATATCCCCTGTTTTGCACGTCATATCCCCTGTTTTGTGAGTCATATTAAACCTGTTTTGTGAGTCATATCCCCTGTTCTGTACAGTCATATCCCCTGTTCTGTACAGTCATATCCCCTGTTCTGTACAGTCATATCTCCTGTTTTGCACGTCACATCCCCTGTTTTGTGATTCATATTAAACCTGTTTTGTAAGTCATATCCCCTGTTTTGCACGTCATATCCCCTTTTTTGCAGACTGCAGTCATATCCCCTGTTTTGTGAGTCATATCCCCGGTTTTGTGAGTCATATCCCCTGTTTTGTAAGTCTTACCCCCTGTTTTGTAAGTCTTACCCCCTGTTTTGCACGTCCCCTGTTCCAGGGGGAGGTTTGCTTCTGGGAGTTATAGCCATGGCCTTGGTTCCTGTGTGGCCAGGGGAAGCTCAGATTGCGTTCCAGTACATCACAAATGGCTCGGGCATTTTGGTGGGACTACTATTCGCATTAATGATAGGTATGCTGCAGTGAAGTGTATTGTTGCTAAAGCTTATTACCAGCAACTTGTGAAAAGTTTACATTGGTTAAAGGTCAGAGTGTTTTTCTTGGCAATTTACAAGTAACTAACTTGGTAGATTTTTCGTAAAGCTACCCTACTTTTTGGTCGCCTTACGACTAGCTATCACAAGTTTTTTAAATGATCGTTGATCACTAATGAATTTTGGAAATATTAATTTCACAAAGGTCACAGTATAAGTTCAAAGTTTAATTCATGGTAGGCACAGTTAAAGCCTGTCAAGATATATTAATAAGTAGGTAAGCTGAATGATTGTAACAATGTCACATACTGGACAATGGACATGAAAGGGTTGACTTGCAATTAATTTCAGTAAGGTTGATTCTGTTTGTGATCGTTTGGGGCTCCTCTCGCGGTGTCTATCACTTTTGGTTACTACCCAATATCAACGATGATAAACTCGGGATTATTGAGACTTTCAAACCTCTTTATTCGTGAGTATACGATATATTGTCACTTGTGTATGTTTGAAAACATTTAAACTCGTGAAATTTCACCCCGCGACACTCAAATCCATATAACTTGTATATAATTACCCTTTTAAATTTCATCGTTGCTAAGAATTACTTCACCTCATCCCAGATTGCAAGACTACTACGCCGAGAAGGAACGCAAGGAGCAGCGAAAGAAGCGCCGGTTAGCGCGCGAACGCGGCGAAGTCTCGAGCAGCGAGGTGACGAGCGCGACGGAGGAGAAGCGCGGCGCCTCGCGCAGCAGTTTATCACGAGGCAATGACGAGGCTCAGGGGGAGGAGGAGGAGGTGGAGGGGGTGCCTCCAGAGAGTAAGAAAGACATTTAGTTGCCAGATTTATTGTAGGTGTTTATTGTAGGAAAATTCACAAATTATTCTCAACATTTCCTGCTGTTTTTTTAATTCAAGCTTTGTTCGGTAACATTTCAAGTGTGATTCAAGTAATTTAATTTGATTTTTTGAGAGCTACAGAGCACAATTTTTATTGGTTTAAATGATTTTACAAGTTTAAAGGAATCATTATTTTAAGTTGTGCGTTTCTGATATTTAAAAAGATAAATTTTTGCTTAAAGGTTTATTTGTTACGATACGGAAATTATTAAGCTGTTTTACAATTATTAACACAGCTGTTTTTACATAAATTCAACAATTTGACTTAACAATTAGGTGACGATAAGCCTATTAGTCCATTGAATATTAAATTCCGAAGATTTAAACGTGAAAATTAATGAAAATCATTGCATATAAACGTACACAAATTAAGTTGCAATTTATTATTGGTCGTTTACCTTAACTTTACTGTGGAGAATATTTTATCCAAACTTTACCTAATTTATTTAGACCGAGTTATTTACTATTCAGTACAGTGTTCAACATGACATGAACTCAGAATAGTAGTTTGATGTAGGTAAAGTAGTTATAAGTTAGATGTAGATTGGGCTGCCGGACATAAGCGCACACTTTTGGGATATTCACATAATCAACCCTAACCAACACCCTAACCCACACCCTAACCCTATCACTGAAAAATTATGCAGGAATGTGTGCGCTTTTGTCCGGCAACGGTAGATTGCCTGATCTTCTGATATTTTTGCCACACTTCCATCACAAACTGTAGTCATCACATTGATTGTGTAGTTATTTTAATTATTTCATAGCGCGGGCTTCTATTACAAAATATCTCAATTTAAGCTCAAAGTTTTGACCTTTTAACTTTAAAATGGTTTAAAATTAAGTTTTAATGAAAAAAAATATATATTTGAAATGCACCAGTCCATGATCATAATTCTTCGTCATATTTCGCTCGATGACTTTGTAAATAATACCAAGTTTAAACCATCGATTGTTTCAATTATTTGGTAAGTTGGTAAATTAGTACAGTGTTTTAAAATCATAATTCCGTGTGACTAATGACTATTTTGAAAAATAAAACAAGGGAGTTAGTTGCGAAGTAACTACCCATACTTGCGGCATAGATTAGGCATACTTGGGGCATATTTAGGGCATACTTGGGAATAATTAATAATTAGTGATGATATTCTAATCTCATTCCATTCTCAATCAGGATGAGCTATCATGTCAGTCCACTGTGACCTACCTCCACCCAACCCGATTATTCGTCCATTCTCTGACTCTGCACAGAACGGCAATACCCCCCTAGACTCTGCACCCAATGACACTGCCCCCCTAGACTCTGCACCCAATGACACTGACACCCTAGACTCTGCACCCAACGACAATGTTTCTTTGCTTTACATCAAACGAAAGAGAACCGACCACCCCACAAACTCATCTCTTTTCGTTCAACTGAGCGCTAAACGGCAGAAAACCTTCCAAGAGTTTAAATTCGTTACCTCAACCCTTGAGGAACCCCTGAAACACGACAGAGAGGACTTGCTACGGAAGTACAAGCATGAGAACACTGTGTCCAGTATCAAAGAACGTTGTCGTAGGGAGGTGCAGCTCAGTCGTCAGAAGCACAGGTTCGACATCTTGTCTACTGCGCGGGGAGGGGGTGGTGGGGCTGTGTTTTCTGCTGCTTTGACAGACGACCCTGCTGACGACTTTCCGGACGACATTGCAGACGACATTGATGAAGACGACATTGTGTGTAACGCGACGAGGATGTTTTCTCAGAAACTGTCCCTATCGGAGCGGACTGCGCCGTTTGTAAGCAACGGTAGTGAGGAGTGGGTGTACGACGTGTATGTGTGTGACAACCCCTGTGAGGGTGAGATAGCTGACATCCAGTGTGACTTCGAGCCGGTAACCAAGGAGAGGTATGTTAATGAGTATGAGGAGGATTCTAACGATGAGAACTACTGGGCTAATGATTACCCTGACGAAGAGGACACTTCTAGTGAGTCCGGGGAGTCAGAGTGTTCTGAGTCTGTGGCAAGGAGCAAGCGTTATTCTAACGAATACTTTGATGATGGGGATCTGTTGGATAGGTCACATTATCTGGATAAGTATCTTGTCAGTGATACTGATTCTGACTGACAATCAACAACCCTCCTCTTACGATTTTTTAAAAATTTTCTTATTCTTTTCTTTCTCTTGTTCGGTTGTGATAAAATTAAAAGACTCAATGTTTTTAACTGCTTATCTAGCTTTCTATTCTAAGGAATTAAAAAGAATTTTGGTTATCTAATACACACTCTTGACTCGATCCTTCTGAAGAAAGAATCCGAATTCTTGAGAATTTGTAGTTGTCTGTATTTTCGACGGCGTACCCACAGACTCATAACTCCATGGTCATTAATAACCAATCAGCACCAGAGTTGACCATAAGTCTCACGCTGATTGGTCGATGTCATGGCAATTTCTAGATCCTATGGTAAAGCTAATATGCCGCTGATATGAGTCCTACACTCTACTGCTATTTATTTATTTATTGAATAGTTTGATAGATTATTTGTACTGTACGATCCTGATTATTGTATTTATTATTTACTTGGTTTGATTGTTTCACAAGTTTTCCCTGGCAAAAACTCTTACCTGGCTTATTCAATATTAGCTTTACAAATCGGATGATAATTGATATATCGATTTCAAAGTCTGTTAAAAGGAAATAACCATCATCTCCCACAATTAGCCGTTACGTTTTAAGATGAATGTATGAAAGCTATCGCCCGGATGTATTCAAGGCATGTCATCACAAGATGAACGGTTAAAAAAAGGTCAGAACACAACTACAAACATACCTGTTCAGTGACGTAATGTGGCGAATTTGATGTATGTATGATCTATTATTTTGTTTCATAATGGGGTGTATTAGATAATAATTGTTGTAGAGCTAATGCTATGTGTACTAAAGATATAATGATTGTCCATTATTTCAGAGTTGAATTTCCTGGTCCTAAAGTTTCTAAGTCAGCCTGGGTTGGAGAATGCTTATAGAGAGTTTGTGAGCAGTCTATCGCGGGATGATAGCGTGAGTATTGGTATATTTCTTTATTTTACTTGGAAGTCTGCGGTATAGGATTGAACGTTTTTACAACACGTGAACGTTTTACACCACTCGGCACTCATTCAAGTATGACGAATATCGAAATGTTCCTGCCAGTCAGTAGCGATGTTTGATAGAGGAGTGAGCACAGATTATGATTAATAGATAACAGTAGGACTTGTCATGCTTTGTCCTGACCGAAGGTCACCAGGCTCTGCTTTCCATTTCTAAATTCTTGTGTAAATTGTTTTACACTTATACCAGATACCCCGAATTCTGTGTTATTAATTCTATACTTTACAGGCCCTTGAGTTGCCCTCCACGACTGCTGGCCCCACCTGCCCTCGCCTTCGCATTGAAAAACTGCTATGTTAAAAAATAGGCATTTTTGCCACAACATGTTCGTAACGCGCTGCGACATCTTTGCATTTTCTTACGCGATAACTTTTGTGACTTGCGCGCAATGTTGCCGCGCGCACAACATGTCGTGCCGCGCAATTCATAGTTAAACGGATGGCATTCGTTGTTGAATTTTAGTCACTGAAGCAAAATAACTTTGTAAAATGTGCCATTGTTCAATTTTCACTGCTTTGTCACCTTCAGCATGTATCCTGGTGTGTAACAACTAACACCCGTACCCTCTCAGCTGTCAGAGTTTAGCCACATCACCCCCTCCTACCTACTGGACACGCTGCGAGCTGTGAAGAGCAATGTCAACAAGGGCCCGGCCCCTGGGTTGCCTACCATCCTGGGACACTCCCAGTACTCCCTTCCAGCTCTTGTAGCTAGAAGTGGGGACCCAGACACAGAGCTCGGCAAAGCCATCTCAACCACTTCCAATAACATGGGTAATTCATCTTCTCATTCGGTCATTTTATCATTTAATTCATTTTCTCATTTTGAACATTTTCTCATTTAATTGCTAATATCCTGCGTAATTTATTTCCCATTTCGGTTGTTTTCTCATCTAATTCATCTGGTCATTCAATTCCTTTCCCCATATCATCTGCATTTTCTCATTCCCTTCATCGTATTATTTCTCAGTCGTGAACCTGTACAAACGACAGTATGGAAGCTCCCGGCTTAAGAAGCAGATGATTGAAAAGACTGCTAAGTCCCCAACCGTGGTTACACGTATCCTAGGACATCTGGCGCCCATTTACTGCATTGTTATCGATAGGACAGGGTCCATGGCATTCACCGTGAGTAGTGCTTACTGTAACTAGTCACTTTAAAAACTTACAGATATTCTAGCGGTCTGATGTTCACAATCATCAGTTAAAAACTTACAAGGGCACTGAAACGGTGGTTAATAAGGGTTGTGTGGAGGCTAGGGAACTGGTTGTTGCAGTTGGGGCCTCACGCACCTCCCCTCCCGAGTGTGCCAACTGCAGCTGATGTGCGCCACGTGTGCCGAGGCTGATTGGATTTGCTGAAATTTGCGCCTCTCTAGCTTTTTGGCACTCTGCCAAAATAGCAATAATCGGATAAGTATTTTCGAAAGGGACTGCAGCTGATTCCGCGAAGTTGATCCACGTTTGGGACATTTTGCGCGTGCCGCGGCGCGCAAAAGTCACTTTTCTGCGTGCGCTGTACAATTTGTCCCAAATTTAGGCGATTATCTTATTTTCAAAACTATAAACCAATATCGATAATCATTTGTTAAGAAGAAGATGAATCCTCAAATTGCCGACACTTGTAACAAAATGAAACAAAGCTGAAATCCGTGTTTAGGGTACATTTTTAGTATTCTGTCTTCAGATGGTTCAATGACACAGTATGATGACATCGGGATGACATCGGGATGACACGGAAAAAGTTTCCAAAGCCATAATTTCAAACAATTTTCCAATTTTTTCCGTGTCTTCACATCATCACTGTGTAATTGAACTATCGGAAACTTTTTCGGTGTGGATCCTATTTCTACCTCTCCAGCTGTGATATGATTTATTTTTTAGAGCTGGAATTTAAAGTTGGGCCGATTGCACTGAAATTTTGCTCGCCATTCATGGAAGACTCAAGAAAAACATTTGTGAAGTCAGAATTCCGAAATCATCCATTTGTCGTATTTTATTTTTTTCCATCTCTTGCGATATACACTGCTGGCCTTAAATTTTGATCTTATTGGTCATTGGAATTTTTGATGCGGTAGAAAATAAAGAATATTCAACCATTTGAATTTTCGTGCTTAAATTTTGTCAACAAGGTGCTGTTTTGCAGCGCCAAGTGAGCAATGTATTTGCAGGTGACGTCGAAGGCGCAAAGTTGACGCCGAAGGCGTGAGCGATGTTACCTATCCTTCGTAGGATGGGTAACTATTGACATTGGCAATGAGTCGAATAATAACCTAATATTTATCGAGAAAACCTCGCCATTAATTGGTATAAAACCATGGAAGAAAGCAAATAAATATTTTAGACGAAATATGATCAAGTAATTAAAATAAATTAACATAAATGAGGCCTTCATCATCACGTCTTTAATGTGAATAAAAATTTCATGAAATGTAAATTCAAATTGTCCTAAACAAAACTACACTTAACTCCGCTAAACACGTATATCCCTGTGTGGCTCGCGCGCAGCCCTTCTCCAGCACGCAGGGAAGCGCGCGGCGAGTACACTTATGCGGGCTAAGAACGTTATATCTAACAATTTACCACATCTATTTCGATTTTTGATGGGGAAAGTGCCTTTACAATCCGTGAAAATTGATCATTTCCCCCCAAATCTGCTATTTGTTGGGTGAGCTGCTTTTCTAATGTCTCCAAATAGCTGAACGTATCTTTCTTCACGCCAAGGGACTCCTGGAACATTACCGATGCATAAGATATAACCATGGTTATCGATCAAATTTGTGCACAGACGCATTTTCGGATTCTAATGTCACTATGCTGTATATCATAGTCGTTAAAACTTGGGACAGTATCTTACCAAAACTTGACAACAGAATTTTTTGAGGTGGTCACTCGTTGTGTGCTGTTTTAGAATAGACATGATGCGGCTTGTTCCCATGCTATTCTCTGAAATCAAAACGATTTGAAGAATTTGCTGCAAGATTGAGGAAACCTGCAATTTGTATTAATTGTTAATTAGGTGGAAAATCTGGCTAGTGTCCCATGTAATTCGAGATAGACAATGAAGATAATGAAGGCTCTCGAATCGAGAGCCTTCATTATATATGATTCGATAATGACGTCACTCAGAAAAATATACTAAAGCGCATTTAGCGCTTTAATAAGGGTCAGGATATTTGTGTGCGTGTTGATTTTATCTCTGTTATCAGTTGCTTGATAATCGCACAACACCGTTATTGTGGCTGTGTGTATTCCTGAATACCATGGCTGCAAATACTTCTACAAAGCCCTCTAATGACAGAGAAATTGACGATTTGGTGGGAAGGGCAAGTCTTTGGCTCGGGAGGGCAATGGTGGAGTTGACCTGCGACGATCCGACCCATGTTACGCCGTCAAAGTGCCGAGAATTGAGCAAGGAAAAGCTTGTCACAATGTGTTGTGAAGCGTTTCAGTATGTGCGAATTCAGAACAACAGTCTCAGACATGCCAGGTCAGATCTTCAGACTACTAAATCAGACCTCGTGAAGTCGCAGAAACTTGTTATTGTTCAACAGCATGAGATGATTATTTGCAAGGACAAGATGTTGAACTCAGTACAGAGTGCGGTGACGGAATCAGTAACAAAGACTGTTGAAGAGCAGATCAAGACATACAGCGAGGCTGTAAAAAGCACGGGTGAATCAGCGCAGATCAGTCAGCAGACGCTGAAAAGCGTAGTGAAGGATGTTGTTCAGGAAGAAGATAGGAGTAGGAACCTGATGTTGTTCGGTGTGCCTGAAGAAAAGGATGAGGACTTGTCTGGTAAGGTGCTGGAAGTGTTCGGAGAGCTGGGAATCAAACCTGCTGCTGAGGTTTGTCGTGTGGGCAAGACCGGGGACCAGAAGCGCTCAAGACCAGTGAAGGTTATGTTGTCGTGTACGAGCACATCTAGACACATCTTAGTGCAGGCCAAGAAGCTGCGGAACTCACAGAAGTTCAGTTCAGTCTTTATTAGACCGGATAGGACTATGGACGAACGCTCGGCACATAAACTCCTTATTGAGGAGTTGAAGAAGAAACGTGACGGTGATCCTAGCAGAAAACATTACATCAAATTCGGTTCTGTAGTGACTGTGGTCAACTCTAACGGATCGTGATCATTTCAACACGATGCCTATTATTGGTCGATCGCGAATGCATGATGTGAATTTAATATTGTTCCTCTTTCGTCTAGGTTTTGTTGCACAGTGTTACATGAGTTTGATACAAATATCACACAAAACTAATGAATGTTTTCGCATATTTTTTCATACTATTTAGTTTTCGTTGGGTGAGATTTTCAAATATTACTTTTGGAGAATGATTTCAGATTTATGTATATATTTTCAAAGCCCTTAGTCGCTTTTTATCGACTAATTATCGACTTTTGAAGCGATATGACCGATGCAAACAGATGCATTTTATAGGCCGATCTAGATCTTCCTCCGTTAAATTAAACTATCCCTAAATCAGCTGTGAAATCTGTAACGCACGCTAATAAAGCACACGTGCTGCGCGAATAATATCGCATTCATGTCATCGCATGCTGCTGTGACGGATAATGAAATATGTGCCCTGTTTTGGAAAAAGGCTTAGTGTAAGGGGCGGGGGGGTCAATCATAATATTTTGGAAAACAAGGAGGACACAATTGCTATATGCTTCAGAGTGCCCCTGATGACCACCTGCCACACCAATCAGGACCCATTTCTATATCATTATTCAATTTAATCTTAAAGAATATATTAATTTGATAGACATCTTTGTCTATGGCACTGAAATAAATCCTGTAAAAGTTTAAATCGGGTGCACCAAACACTTACTTCATAAATCAAGTGTTTCATTGATCTACATACCTCTCAAAATCCCGTGGATAATGACCCATGAGAACTTGCCCTCTGTCAGATCCTCGCAGTAGCTCTTGTTTGCTGCGTACCTCACATCCCACAAGTTACAGAAATCATCCCGTATCTGGAAATACTTGGAGAGGAGGACCAGAAAGTCGTAACCTGCCTGGTAATCTGAAAGTAGTAGGGTATCAAAATCCCTCCCATACAGGAGAAAATACTTAGGTGCAAATTAAGGCTGGGTAATAACAAAATATGAGAATCAAAATCTTGGCTGTATAATTACGGTGTTCCAAGTACCATAATTGACATCATCTGCAGCCTTTCTTCTTTATTTTGTAACTGGAGACTTTAGAAAACAATGATTGAAATGTAGGAAAGTTTTTAAAACCCAGAGGAGACTGGCGGTGTTCCACACAGTAAGAGACCACTTAGAAAGAATTAACATGTTCTAAGTTTCATACTACATATCATCAGAATTCTCAAATTTGATTGTATAAATTAGTGTTGTAAAGTTTAAAACAAATATAATACAATTCAAGCAGTGCTAATTACCGAGAGTGTCTTTAGTCCTGAAGAGGTAGAGGAGGTTGTAAGACAACATCATGAGGCCGCCGGTCTTCTTAACGACCATGTCAACATACTCGTCCACACTGGGACATTTGTTGTGATCTCTCCAGTGAATGTCCAAGCCCTGATCAGTGGGGGAGATAGATTTTATCATAATTACAACTTGCAAGAATGAGTTGGAGATTTAAATTTAACCTTTTGTTGACACAATGTCCCCAAAAATAGGAGGATATTGTGGACATTCTTCCTCCAACAAGAACACCACTTCCAGATTCTACCGCCCAGTGTCCATAACATCTCACATTATTCAGATCTTCGACTCTTCGATAGAGTCATTCACAACAGTCTAGTGGACCACTTAAAATGTAATGGCATACTTCCTGGCAATCAGCATGGTTTCCGGAAGACACGAAGTTGCCTAACTCAACTCTTGGAACATTTTGACTTCATTCTAAAGATGTAATGAGATGGATATAATCTTTCTGTCTTATAGCAAAGCCTTCAAGAAAGTAGATCACCATATTCTGCTTGCAAAGCTAGAAAACTATGCTATCAAAGGCAAATAGCTGAGATGGATAGAGGAATTCCTCGCCAACAGACGTCAGGCCGTGGTTGTCGATGCTTCCCCAAGAAACTGTTCTCGGTCCCATCTTCTTCATTCTTGATAGACATGATTATTAAAATTGCTTCGTCAAAATCACTGGGATTTGATGATGAATCTTATGCGTCAGATCATCACCATGTTATGCAAGGCCCTGTCACAGATAGACCTCCATCAATCTGTCAGTAAGTCCTTGAACAACAACATGGTGCTCCACCAGGATAAGTTCGAGGTAATGAACTTCTGTCTCAACTATTCGTACCTCCTAAGAAACCTCCATTTCACTGCAGACCTGAGGCAGTACACAACACCCAACGAATATATCCTTTAGCCAACTTCATGTGTCAGGGGCCTTGATGTTTACATCACTGACGACTGTAGCTGGACCCTACAAGTGTATAATGTTGTAAGAGATTCACGTAAGATCGCATCATGGGTCCTTGGGACTTTCCGGGACTGGTCTGAGGTGACAATGCTGACCCTCTTCAAGTCCTCAATACGGAGCAGACTGGAGTACTGTTGCCCAGTGCGGGTTGCCCAGGCAGTGGAGTCTATCCAGCGGTACTTCACTAAGCGCATAGTTGGCACCAAAGCTATGGACTATTGGGATAAGCTTAAGAAGCTGCGATTAGATGTCTCTCCAGCGTAGTCTCTCCAGCATACTTGGAAAATCCTCCTGCAGATCAAGGCTCCAAATAGCACTGGTTTAGAGTTCTACAGTAATTAACGTCTTGGAATACGGGCTAAGGGGCCATCCAGAAATGAGCTCATCAAAAATCGGCCTTTTTTGAATATACATACATACTACCTCATCGCTGCCTCATCATTTGGGAATGATACATACATACCCCAACCTCATCTCATCATTTCAAGATTTATGTTACGTCACTCATTCAATACGAAAGGCGGAAGTGACATCACTTACTACTGCTATTCAAGTTGGATCATCCAACTTAGATGTTAATTTTGAATTGAAGAGTTTTCTTCGAGCCTTGATTCAGTGTACCGGTATGGTCCAATTTTACAACGAGTGGTTGATGTCAAAATTTCGCCTCCAAGAGATGAGCTCATCATTTTGCAAACCTGCATACATACTACCTCATCACTACCTCATCATTTTCAAAACATACATACATACCCAAGTGATGAGCTCATTTCTGGATGGCCCCTAAGATCCTGCCATTCAACTACGAGGCACAACGTTCAGTCTCAACTGCTTACGACATATAATTCACAGTAAAATCTGAGCTTGTCTCTGGAACTATAACTTCCTAAACCAGCCAACTCCGCAACAGTCCTAGAGGCATTCAAAGTAGCCCTTGGAGACTTCCTCGCACAAGCTAAACCCTTCAAAATGTATCAAAATGTAAATGAATGTACAAAGCTGCAAATGGGTCCTTGGCATATACGATATATTTCCACATGAGAGTGTATTACCTGGCCAATATGAAGAGCAATCATAGATTCATGGAATATAACTGTAGCTTTTTGTGATGGATCGCTTCTGTGATGTGTTGGAATAGCATCAAGTTCTTGAGCAATTTTACCAGCTTCAAAGTACTTTAAATTAGCTATGTTTATCACCTGAGAAAAAAATATGATCTGTGAATCAAAATAATCGAGTAGGCAACTGGATTGTGCATGTATTTTCGAAAGTAAAGGGAACAGCCTGATTGGTCAATCTGGTGTAACAATAAATGAAAAGGGTTTACAAATTACACATATGTGTGCTGACCGCTCAATAACCAAAATTTCGTGCTTTCGATGGAATTTATGTAGAAAGTTGATGCGCGAGCAGTAAATACAATTTACTGTATGCATCTTCTGTAATCAAGTAGCCTGTAATCAAGTAACCTGTACAATGCACCGTTTATTCTGTCTGGAAAGATTGGGCGGTTTTCTTCAGGGTTGGATTAATAAGTAACGGATAACAGTACTTTGTTAGTAAATATGACACATTGTATCAAATGGATTAATGAGACATCTAACTTATCAGAATCTTGCTCTATTAATAAGTTATAAAATTGAACTTTTATGTAACCTAAAATTTAATTGAAAACGATTTGCAAATTTCTTTGGCATTTTTCGGTAAGTGTATATTATTCACCCTATTTTGATTTCAAATGAAAAAGTGAATGTATTATATAGAATACTATTCCGTAAATTTCATGATATATATTATAATCTTTAATCCGAGAAAATAATGTATTACAAAAACTATTTATCAATAACACAGCAAATGCATGGTATATTTAAATATGAATATTTATGAATTGTTTGAGTTAGATAGAATTTTGTTGTTTCCTTAATTTTGTTGTTTATAAGTTTTGTAACTGGCAGTTAATTTCTATCAGAATGGAGTAGGGACTTGAGAACATAATGACGGATGTAACATTCATTATGCAACTTCTAAGGAGGTTTATGCAGTGCTCCTTTATACCCATTATGCACGCTAAAACAGTTACACCATAAAAATGTGGAACTACAGTGCCAAAAAAGTGGAACTACAGTTGATAATAAAACCATTTTGGCATTATGCTCTAGTGTTTTTCAAAACGTGACCTTACTATAGGAGGAAGAGGTGTTATAAATGAACACTTGGGTGACAGACCGCAGATTTCACACTGAAGGATACAGTAGCTGCAATAGCTCAAATACTAGACAAGCCAATAACAAAACATATTCTTATATTCTTGCTTGAATTATACATAATTCAGAAATATACTCAGAAACCTACAATAAAAGGTATTGTCGATGCATAATTTGGTTTTGTAACTCGCAAAAACTGCAAACCGTCCATTAAAACCTCGGCCTTCGGCCTCGGTCTTAATGTGTTATTATGCCCTCGCGCTTCGCGCTCGGTGCATAATATCGCGGTTTGCAATTTTTTCTAGTTACAAAACCTCTCATTACCTAACTATGACTTACTAAGATCTTGTAACCTGGCAGGTAGAGCAGTTTAATGGTAAAGTATACTTAAATGATGTTCAGCTATGTGTAAAACCAATATACTACATACCTGAGATATTCCATAGATAAGATAAGCAGCAGGCTGACCCCTTCTCATTTTACTGCTATCCTGTATATCGTCTATGAGGAGAGAAGATTCATGGAGGATTTTAACCGTATCTCTAATTTTTTGTAAAACTGGTTCATCAACTTTAAGCCAAAAGTTCATAGCTTCAATCATTTGATCTCGAATCTGAAATTAAGTTCCATATTTTAAATTAGCAATATTTCAATGAGCATGTAAAGATAAATGGATTGCAATAAATCTAGAGAACTGAGAATATTATAAGAATCTAATCATAAAGAAAACTTTCTTCAAGACATCAATCTGCAAGACTTTTTATGTCAAGCCAGGATATAAAATGTCTTATGTCAATTCAGGGTTTCTAAAAGAGTAGAAGATGATGAGATAAAGTGTCTCGGAAGTATAAACTATACTGGGAATATTGCAATTGCTAAATTTAAAAAGGTCAACGAAGCATAGTAATTAAGCAAGAGATGCTGAGAGGTGGACGGTAGAACTCATGCAGTGCATTAGAATACACGCTATCAGGCTGACAGATACCTACAGTCCTGCAAATCGGAAAAGTGAGCTACCCAAGTTAGGTTGGCACATTTATACAAGAGATAATGTAGAAAGAAGTTTAAAAGATTATATGGTTACTTACTTCTTTTCTAGCTACTAGTTTCTGGTATGTGTGCGGTTCCTCTAATGATTGCATGTACTGAGCATGCTGCAAAAACAACCATGAAAAGGTTGAGACATCACATTATAGGTAACTTGGAATGAACTTAATTCACAAAAAATCACAATGGGTTAAAATGAATCAATTTGAGCCTTCTGGCCTTCTCCTTCGTCATAATACAATAATGTGTGTTGAGATAAGGTTACTGTTACAAAATCAGAATATTAACAAAACATGTTCTTATATTATATCTTTTTATTTCATTAATTATAATAAATGCTTTCTTCAACTCTTCAAGACATCATTCTGCTAGACTTCTTATGTCAAGTCAGGATATCAATTCAAGATATTCAATATCAAGATATTATACTATTATGTACTTTAGAGGCATGTAATGAGACGAAAGCACCTAGAAAATATAATTGCCTGCGAGAGCAGGAAATTATACCACAGAGTGCAATATCAAATATCTAAATATGCACTGAGTGCAATATCTCCATGCGAAGGTAGGTATTCCTTACTGACAAGGAATTACTATGTGTGGTTAGTGCTTTAATCAGCACTCGACAATGCCTCGTGCAATTACAGCAACAATACCACTATGGGTCGTTAGATTGGCGTATATTATTAAATGTCGACAGCAACGCTGTAGTACGACCACTTCTCTAAATCAAATTTTTGCGATGAGTTTGTGCCTCTAAAGCACTATATTAGTCGAACGGTGTACACACAACACACCCTGTACACAAAAAGCACACATTACAATTACCTTATATGGTAATAAGCAAAATTTTTTGTTAACACATAAAAAAGATACGGCCGAAAAACCGTTTTTCGTGCATAACTGTCATTTTTTGAGCTAGAAACTTCAAATTTTTGGTGCACTACTGTATGACGTGGTTCTAAAAAATACAAGCTGTCGATGTTTATTTTTCTTAAGGGATCGTTCACATATTACGTAATCACCTAGAGGGGGGGAGGGGGTTTCCGAATGATTACGTTACATGTTATTTTAACAAATATAACTACTGTAAAATTGATTACGAGGGGGAGGGGGGGGGGGTTGAAATCGGCCAAAAATTGATTACGTAATATGTGAACGATCCCTAATCAATGAACTATACGCAACACTCACTCACTCAGTTGAACGTTATAATAAGATATGCGAGTAATAACAAATAGTACTAGCCTTTAAATCGTTATTTAAATGTTTCTTTCCAGCTCTAATAGACAGCTGTGCATAAAGGGTTAGTTTTAACTTCTTTCGTTGCTGTCTTTAAGCCACCATAGTTTATTATTATTATTATTATTATTTAAATCGTTATAAAACCTTTTCGTGAGACTACTATAGTATAAAAATGTATTGGAAGTATCTACTATACTGGGAAGATTGCAATTGCCAAATTAAAAAGGTAGATGGAACAGTAATTTAAGCAAATGATAATTTAAGTTGGGGAAACTGTGCGGAACTGATAATAAAGTATTCACTAGTTTAAATACTATATGGTCACTTACTTCTTTTCCAGCTGCTAGTGCCTGGTATGTATATGGTTCCTCCAATGATTGCATGTACTGAGCATTGATTTCTGTTGTATAATTGCTTGGCAGGGGAAAATCACCTTCCACTTCACTTGACTCTAACATTATGAGGCTAGATAAAAACCAAAATTAGAAGGGTTTTAAACTCATGAAGCAGGTTGTTATATATGAGCAGAGTTCTCAATTGATAAATGGATTAAAAGATGAGCAATCTCCCAGTTCTACACCACCAAAACCGTTGGACGGTTGGTCTAGTAACCCCCCGCTGGTTTGGATGTGATCAGCCAATTTGTCTCTTTTCAGGTTCCGTTGTCACATCCAAACCCGCGGGGGGTTACTAGACCAACCGTCCAACGGTTTTGGTGGTGATATCTCGACAGATGTATGTAGTTTGAACCCATGTTATTCGGACCCCCGTTATTCGGACCCCCGTTATTCGGACCCCCGTTATTCGGACCCCGTTATTCAGACCCCCGTTAGTCGAACCCCCGTTATTCGGACCCCCGTTAGTCGAACCCCCGTTAGTCGAACCCCCGTTAGTCGAACCCCCGTTATTCGGACCCCCGTTAGTCGAACCCCCGTTAGTCAGACCCCCGTTATTCGGACCCCCGTTATTCGGACCCCGGTAGTCGAACCCCCGTTATTCGGACCCCAGTTATTCAGACCCCGTTAGTCGAACCCCGTTATTCGGACCCCGTTAGTCGAACCCCGTTAGTCGAACCCCGGTAGTCGAACCCCCGTTATTCGGACCCCAGTTATTCGGACCCCCGTTATTCGAACCCCCGTTATTCGGACCCCCGTTATTCGGTCCCCCGTTATTCGAAACCCCGCTATTCGGACCCCCGTTATTCGGACCCCCGTTATTCGGACCCCCGTTATTCAGACCCCCGTTATTCAGACCCCCGTTATTCAGACCGCTGTTAGTCGTATTTAAACTCATTTCAACATAATCAAGTCGAAAATCCCGTGTAAACATAAATTTCTTCAAATCCCCTAATTTCTACAAAACGTCCGTGTGTACTCACGTGCTGAAATATGGCAACTAGATCTAATTTCACGTGCATTAGTCGTATCTAAACTCATTTCAACGTAATCAAGTCGAAAATCCCGTGTAAATATCAATTTCTTTAAATCCCCTAATTTCTACAAAACGTCCGCGTCAACTCACGTGCTCCACTAGTTCATCGTATATTTCCATCCCTATTCACTGCAAGACATGGAGAAACCATTATCAGTAGACCATCGTATCACAGAATAGGATTACAGTACAATTTTTCGTCATAAACGTAATTTCAATCAATTTGCAGTTCAATTTTTAGAAGCCTCCCACGACAACAACCTTCGACCGATCGCCCTGAAACTCATTTTATAGCTAAATCTTAAGGCCTTAAAAGCAGCATATCAAAGTAAAACATAATCCGATGAAAACTATTTGAGTTAGAGATGTCCAAAGTAGCGCAAAATAGCGTTCTATCGCAAAATACGCTATTTTAGTGGTTTTACGCGATTTTGATGACGTCATCATAGCACCCAAATAGACTCAAACCAACTTCCCATATAGCCTATAAGACAATTCCACCTTAGTACAACATACTTTGACCGGTCTCATCTCAAGATAAGTTGCAGTTCTTGACACTCACTCATTTAACTTTTGTCCTATAATTTGGAAATCGATTTTCACCGTACCTTAGAAAATCGCGTATATCTCGATGAAAAATCGAGATAGCCCAATAATCCGTATGATTTTCTGAAAGCTCTTTAAATTTGCTAAAATTGTTCCGAAAAATCAGACCGCTATCTCCTTTCCTTCTTGAAAAATGCGCTCGAAATTAGCTATTTTCGCTAAAAAGAAACAAAATTTCGCTAAGTTGATGACGTCATAGTGACGTGAAAATGACGTCACCAGAACTTCTCTTATAGCCTATAACATTTTCCCATCTTAGATCAACAAAACCTGACCTCGATCATGGCTCTACCATTTCCCGTTCTTGACATCTCATCGTTTTAAATTTGCTCCCAACTATCATGATATTATTATTATATCTATACCACCAAAACCGTTGGACGGTTGGTCTAGTAACCCCCCGCTGGTTTGGATGTGATCAGCCCATTTTGTCTCTTTTCAGGTTCTGTTGTCACATCCAAACCCGCGGGGGGTTACTAGACCAACCGTCCAACGGTTTTGGTGGTGATATCTTGACAGATGTATGTAGTTTGAACCCATGTTACTCGGACCCCCATTATTCGGACCCCGTTATTCGGACCCCGTTATTCGGACCCCCGTTCGGACCCCCGTTATTCGGACCCCCGTTATTTGGACCCCCGTTATTCGGACCCCCGTTATTCGGACCCCCGTTATTAGGACCCCCGTTATTTGGTCCCCCGTTATTCGGTCCCCCGTTATTCGGACCCCCGTTATTCGGACCCCCGTTATTCCGACCCACATAATCCAATGTAAACTCTTTGAGTAGCGCAAAATAGCATTTTATCGCAAAATACGTTATTTTAGTGGTTTTAAGCAATTTTGATGGCGTCATCACAGCACCCAAATAAGCTCAAATCAACTTCCCATATAGCCTATAAGACAATTCCAACTTAGTAGAACATACTTTGACTGGTCTCATCTCAAGATAAGTTGCAGTTCTTGACATATCACTCGTTTAAGTTTTGTCCTATAATTTGAAAATCGATTTTTCCACCGTACCTTAGAAAATCGCGTATATCTCGATGAAAAATCGAGATAGCCTAATGATCCGTATGATTTTCTGAAAGCTCTTTAAATTTCCAACTAACGATTTTCCAAAATTTTTTAGCTATCGCCTTTCCTTCTTGGTGAAAAATGCGCTCAAAAATGGCCTATTTTGCTAAAAAAGCAATAAAATTTCGCTAAGTTGATGACGTCATAGTGACGTGAAAATGACGTCACCAGAACTTCTCTTATAGCCTATAACATTTTCCCATCTTAGATCAACAAAACCTGACCTCGATCATGGTTCTACCATTTCCCGTTCTTGAGATCTCAGCGTTTCAAATTTGCTCCCAATTATCATGCTATATATTATATATTATTATTATATAGGCTCTCCAAAACCGAGACGGTTGTCGTAGTAACCCCCTGCTGATTTGGTGACGTCAGTCCATTTCTTTCGGTTGGAACTAACGTAACTAAACCTCACGCATTCCGAAACAACGTTATTCTAACTTGGAATTACTAGAATTGACCAATTTCTAATTTCTACAAATCGTCCACGTGAACTCACGTGCTGAAATGTAGCACCCAGATCTAATTCTTCGTGCATCAGTCGTATTTGAACCCATTTCAACGTTATCAAGTCGAAAATCGCGTGTAAATATCAATTTATTTAAATCACCTAATTTCTACAAAACGTCCACGTGAACTCACGTGATTCACTATTTCATCGTATATTTCCCACATTTAGTAACTGCGAGACATGAAGAAACCATTATTAGTTCGTCATCGTAACACAGAATAAGGCTAAAGTTCAATTTTTCATCATTAACGTAATTTCAACCATTTTGCGGCTCAATTTTAGAGGCTTCGCATGACAACATATTTCGACCGATCACCTTGAAACTCGTTTTATAGCTAAATCTCGAGGTCTAAAGCAAAATATCGAAGTAAAACATATTCCGATGAAAACTCTCTCAGTTAGAGATGTTCAAAATGGCGCAAAATAGCATTTTATCGCAAAATACGCTATTTTAGTGGTTTTACGCGATTTTGATGACGTCATCACAGCACCCGAATAGGCTCAAACCATCTTCCCATATAGCCTATAAGAAATTCCGCCTTAGTACAACATACTTTGGCCGATCTCATCTCAAGATAAGTAGTAGTTCTTGACATCTCACTCATTAAAGTTTTGTCCTAAAATTTCGACATCGATTTTTCACCGCACCTTAGAAAATCGCGTATATCTCGATGAAAATCGAGATAACCCAATGATCAGTATGATTTTCTGAAAGCTCTTTAAATTTCCAACCAACGATTTTTCAAAATTTTTGAGCTATCTCCATTCCTTCTTGGTGAAAAATGCGCTCGAAAACGACCTATTTTCGCTAAAAAGCAGTAAAATTTCGCTAAGTTGATGACGTCATAATGACGTCATAATGACGTCACCAGAACTTATTTTATAGCCTAATGCAATTCCCCATCTTAGATCTACAAAACGTGACCTCGATCATGTCTCTACCATTTGTAGAACTTGAGATCTCATCGATTTAAATTGGGTCACAAATTATCTTATTATTATTATATGTATCAACTCCTGTGACACTGAATTCTCTCATATATAGCCCTGGCCAGTTACGTTACTGTAGCGTGCGATTTAAGTATACGCGTATCTATAAGAACGGTTGTTCTAGACCTAAAATTTTACGACGAATCGTTCTAGATAGGTCCTGACTCTCTATTTCTTTTTATTTTTCTGATATGCAGGGGGTTACCGCCCTGGCCAGGGCGGGAATTATTATATCACCCTGTGACACTCAAATCTCTAACTTATACCCCTGGCCAGTTTTTTTATTACCGCGGGGGGTTACCTCCCTGGCCAGGGAGGGAATATCACCCTGTGACACTCAAATCTCTAACTTATACCCCTGGCCAGTTTTCTTTTTACCGCGGGGGGTTACCGCCCTGGCCAGGGCGGGAATCTTATTATTATACTATCACCCTGTGACACTCAAATCTCTAACTTATACCCCTGGCCAGTTTTCTTTTTACCGCGGGGGGTTACCGCCCTGGCCAGGGCGGGAAATAGAATGTATATTGAAATTTGACTTGAGAATGGTAAGTTTCATTCAATCCCTTTATCAGTCCCTTTGTCAATTGAGTGATCTGCATGCACATATGATAAAACAATGACATCAATTTTTACAGCACATGAATTAAAATATGTATCTTCTCCTTTATATAAATTACCTTTTGATGGGGCCAGAGTTGAACTAGCAAGCTTAAATTTCCCTCTCCCATTTAACAATTAAGGTTGCACGTGTCACGTGATAGCAAGTTGCACGTGCATTTTATCGCGCGCGCAATTTAGTTTAACACTTGCCCACCTGGTTGCGCGCGCGAACGCATTCATTCTTGGTTGTTTCCTTTTGAGTTTTGTGCGGCGGTGAGCATTATCAAGTGATTCCCATTTAAACTTGCTCTCTAAGTTTTGTTGATATAGTACATTATACATTAAGACAATGATTCCACGCAATCAGGTAGCGCAGTGGTTAGGGCGTCGTACTTTCAATCGCGAGGTTGGTGGTTCGATTCCCGGCCTTGCCTACCGTGCGCGGTCATTTCTGATTAATGTTGTTTTGATTTCGGAGATTCATAACTTTTGATATGATTGGAATTTTTTGATGCGGTAAAAAGTATTCTAATGTAAATTGTATTATTTAAAATTTGCAAAGGAGGTGCTGCGTAGCAGCGCCGAGTGAGCTGTGTATATGCAGGCCCAACGGGCCTGCTAGTCTTACTTTATATATATAAAGTCACACGTGAATAATGTTTGGATGTGCCGCCATACTGATACGCAATTAAATTTGAGCTTGCCAAGAAATTATCAAGAGAAACAAAGGCAAAAGGGAGAAAAGAGTTGCTGTTGCTATGGAAACCGATTTTGTGCACGTGCAGATTATAATCAGTTCTATGCAAGTGCTTTCCATTACGCTACTAATGTTAAATACTCTGCTGTAGTTTTTGACAATTTGAAATTTCCTTATATTCAAATCCGAGATCTCAAGATAACTTGAATAACGGATGGAAATATGAAGGGTGACCCCCCCCCCCCCCCCCTTATAGATGGATTGCCTTCATAAAAGTGTGGCATAGGTCGGTCTATAATCAATGCTGAGTCGCTAATAACAGTAGCTGCGATTTTAAATTTTTAAATTAATCGAGTTTAGCAAATCAAATGAAAACAGTTATAGCTGGCCTGGATCGGTGTGAAAAAATTGTCCAATGTCAGTTTGAGAATCAGTTATGGCAATTAACATCATCTTGCAATCAAAACGGACGAAAATGATATAGTTTAGCACGACTTATTTAAGTCTAACCAACTTATTTCTATTTTCCACTCTGCTCCTTCATAAAGTTGAATATTTGAATTCGTTGCTAATAACAGATAATTTCTGATCTAATTGGAATTTTTGATGCGAAAAAAGTATTCAATCAATTTGAATTTTGCGAACGAGGTGCTGCGTAGCTTAGTGTCAAGAGAGCCGTGTGTTTGAAAGCCCAATATAATGTTACCCTCTCAGCATACAAGCGATTTTACTGTTCTCAATTTTCCCGGCAGCCAACTGCTCTCAATTTTCCCCGTGGTATGTAACATGGCTATCGGGCTTCTATAAGACCCGTTCTAGACAGGGATTTTTGAGGGGCTATAGCTCGAGCAAGCCTGTCTAGAATGGGATTTTTCGATGACCCCGGCTATAGTACCGGCTATAGGAGGGGTAATAGGTAGTTGGAGGTATTACCCCGGCTATAGCTCAAGCTATACTGCCGTGATCTGGAAAAAGGAAGTAACTGCAAATTTTGAAGTTTTGGAGATATGGGTACCAAAATTTTCAGCTCGTTGAGCTCTACAAGATGAGCTAGGTCATTTGAATGGGAAATACTCCTGAAAAAAACTTTAAAAGAAGTAACTGTCATTTTTGAGAACATTTTAGGGATTTTGCGATTTTGTTATCTGGAAGAAGGAAGTATACTTCCTTTTTCCAGATAATCCTTGAAAATTGGGCACTTACTTCCTTTTTGAGACAGTTTCATCAAGTGGGTTAAAATTAAAAAGGAAGTAACTTGCCGATCATTGTGGCTTTTACTTCTTTTTTCTAGGTAATACTCTCATAAAGGCCAGAATTGAAAGGAAGTATCTTACATAGATACTTCCTTTTTCCAGATAAATCTTGAAAATGTGGTAGTTACTTCCTTTACTGGACATAGTTTGGTGGGCTGTTTCAGGATGAAAGGAAGTAACTAACAAATGTCCCAGAAAAAGGAAGTAACTGCAGTTTTAGTCGAAATTTCTTTCAAATCATTAGCAATTAACCCATTACCGTGGATGCACTGATTATTGAATAGAAATGAAAATTAGCTAGCGAGAATTTATGATCATTCATCTCTCAGTATATATGAATTTCACCATATTTATCCGAAAATATATTGTCGAAAAAATATGAAACGCAAAAGTGCGATTATCTCGAAACGAAGGTCATGCTAGTTACTTCCTTTTTCCAAATCACGGCAGTATAGTTCGGGTCATCATTCCTGACTCCTGTCTAGAAAGCACTCTGACCCCAGCTATAGCTCTCTCTCTCTGATACAAGTGACCCTGTCACGTGGTGCGCGTCATGAAAACAACGCGAAATAGGAAGCAGATCGTAGTTACGCATCATATCATTTGTTATTGTAACATTACACCTTTTTGCACACGTGACACTAGGCGTAAGCTGGCAGGAGCTATAGTTCGAACAGCTCTGTCTAGAAAGAATATTGTATCGGACGATAACCCGGGTCAGAGTAAAGGGTCACCCTGTATAGAAAGTAACTCTGACCCGAGCTATAGCTCGGGCTATAGCCCCTGAGAGCTCCTGTCTAGAACAGGTCTTAGACCAATCACTCATTTGCTGTCCTTGGTCAGAGTTTTTGGAATGCTGTTCCAAAAGACAATCAAGTCCTCAATCCTTCGAAGCATTCAAATCAAGACTGACATGTCACTTCTTGCCTCAACTTGGAAGCCTCTTGAGAAATATTTCTGATCTACCTCCAGTTCCTGCCGGTATGGATCCAGCCCAGAATTTTTGGGGGCGTGCAAAGCTCACTCGGTGCCACTTCGGGACACCTCGTCTTAATTATAATTTCGTAAGAGCACGTGAATAATGTTTGTTTGTGCTCCCGTACACAATTAAATTTGAGCTTGCCAAGAAAATATCAAGAAAATGAAGGCTAAAATGCGCATAATGGTACCGTTGCTATGGAAACAGATTTTTGTGCACGTGCAGATTATGATCAGTTCTATGCGAGTGCTTTCTGATACGTTGTTGACTGCTGCAATGTAGCGTTTGAAAGAACGGTGTGTTTACTGTTTTTCATTTGAAGTTCAAGATCTGAAGATAGTCATGGAGGACGGGTATGGCTAGCATCGTGGAGGTTATTTCCAATAGCATCTCTTCATAAATCTGTGGCAGATGTCGGTTGATTTAAATCAATGCTGAGTTGATAATAACGGAAAAATGTGAATTTAGGGCAATTTAAGATTGACCAAAAGCAAAATCAAATTGTATTGAATTTGGGCATAGCACATTGCAAATTTGGAAGACTGCTCTTGGCGTGAATCAATGCTTAATCCAACGTTCAGTATAAGTACGATACTCGGTTTTAATTTTCAGATTTAACTTCATCACACAAAAGCAAATTCTAATAATCAAAACTTGCCCGGTCCAGCATTACTAAAAGTAACCAACAATTATGTTAAATTTTGCTCCTTCATAAACTTTTTGTGAGCTTATTATTTGGTTCTGTATTATCTAGCAGGCCCAACGGGCATTTCTAGTAATTTATAATAGAGCATTTTGCAATTAAAATGCTCATGCAAATAAGTTGAATCGAAAGTGCAATAATTTATAATAGAGCATTTTGCAATTAAAATGCTCATGCAAATAAGTTTTAATATCGTTTTCCTCACATGGGCTAATACACTAAGAGCATGGCTTGGGATACGCTAATTACAGTTATTGCACTCGGCTTCGCCTCGTGACGATAACCCAAATTATTTGCACTCGGCTTCGCCTCATGCAATAATTTTTATTAGCGCATCCCAAGCCATGCTCTAAGCGTATATTGCTATTTGTCGCTGGTGTGAGGAACAAGTGTGCTGTTTTGTGAGGAAAAAGTCTGCTGATGTGTGAACATTTGATATTTGCAAGGAACATGCAATTATTATAAATAGGAGAGCTCTACGATTTCTCTCAAAATCATCTGCGATGTGATTTTTGCTCAATGTTGCATTAAAAATGGAAACTCGTACTATGCTGCTTAGTTACATTTGAGCTCGTAGGTATCAATCATGGGATTCTGGGATTTGAGAGAGATACGATATTATATAATCAGCTCTCTCTCTGACAAAAATGTGCTGCTTTTGCACATGATCTCTGATTTGCAAGGAATACGTGCAGTATATCGAGCTCTGTGATTTTCAGAAATATGATAGATCATACAGATGCTCAATTTTCCGTGCTGTGCCTGGTGTGCCTGGTTTTAATAATATAATGGCCAGAGATTCTTGATTATCGAGAGTTCGGAATGTATAATGCTGCCTAAAGTGAGATTTTTTAAATTTACATTGATTTGAAGTGAGAGTTGGCTATGGGAATCAGGGGGCTGGGCGTCTAAACTCTCAAGAAAATAATGTAAAGATATTATTTTTTCCAATTCATGAAATCTACTCCTGAACCACGTATCCCTCATTCCATGTTCATCAAATATCATTGATGAAACCGGGAAAGTAACGTGACGTAATCTCAATAGCAAATTAAAACATATTTGTTTAAAAATTTTATACACTCAAAATGCTTCAACAACGAATGCAATAATTTAAAACCATTTTTATTATAAAAGCACAATAATAAATATTTTGTGACTAAGATAGTAAGATAATTTAAAACCCATTTCATTAGAATCCAATACTAATCCGATTGTGATGACAAGTGGAAAGATCCCGCATATCTCGAATCACCAGTCTTTGATATTCCTGATCATAAGACCAGAAGTTCCTTCCTATTTGTCCTAATCCCATAAGAGAAACACTTTGAACCGGAACGTTTTTGCCTAGTCCAACAATTATAATTTCTCCGATTAATTTACAAAATTTCTTCGATCTCCGAATTGGTCGAATTATCAAACTGTTGTCCCGGAAATAGAGTTCTGTCACCGAATATTTGCCTTTCGAAAGGATCGTGTCACCGTCATCAAGAAACAGCTTTCCTTCTGCTGTCCCATTGCTCGTTAAAAATACCCCCAAATCAACCTTTTCACCACTCAGTATTTGTGGGGCTGTTTGAAGTCCAGGGTCAGAAACGAAGGGTAGAATTGTTCCGGATCGGATGAAGAGTGGGAGGGTACTCAGTGGGGCTGGAACCCATAGACTTCGTCCTCTTTCGTCCTTCTCTTCTCTCCCATATTGTGTTCGTGTCTCTGATCCTCCTCTCCTTCCTTCCCCTTCTTTTCCATTCCTTGCTTCTACTCCCTCATACCTCCCTGCATCTCCTCCTCTCATCATCCATTCTCTCCTTGTTCCATTGTCTCCTCCTTCATTCCTCTGTCCTCCTCCTTCTGCCGTCCTCTGTACGTACCCCTCTTTCCTTCCTCTCCTATCTCCCCCTTCTCTCCCTCCTTCTCTGCCATCCACCATCTCCATAGAATGATACTCATACCACTCACTCCCCCCTCCTGGAAAGTAACACTCTCTACCCCTCGCCCCTCTTTCCAGCACCGGACACACCATCACACCACTCCCCACCATGAACTGCGTGTCTAGGGCTCTAACTCCCACATCACCTGAGAAAAACAAGAATTTTTTGGTGAAAATTTAACTCAAGAGATTGAAGTTTGAACGATATTACTGTCAATAGGAGAGGATTGTAATCAGAAGCTTTCGAAAATCTTGTGATTATCATCTTCAAGAAAATTAATTTTACACAATCAACATAAACGTAAATATCAATTGTCAGAGCAAAACGTGGTTCATCACCTGGGAATTCCAGCACGAGGGGTCGCATGATGGGTAAACCGTCCCTGCTAGTGGTGAAAAATAGGGTGTAGAGGTAACGCAGGAGTTGGTAACGTACTCGTAGCGCCTGTCTGGGAATATATTGAGATAACAGTGGCAACTCAAACTGCAGATAATTTGTGTGCGCGGCGACGCTGCGTAATAGTTTGCGCGGCGTATAGACATGTTATTCATACATGTTACTTATATCTTTAAGCCGCGCAAACTTTCGATTATCTGGTGATGATAAGACACAAATAAAACTAAAATATGAACACTGGCTAGATTCCAGGAAGCCTTGATGATCGTCATTAAAAATAAAAGCCCTCAAACACCTGATAAAGTCCGTCTCTCTTGAGCTAAAAGCCGTGGGATCCTGGTCGGGTGCCGTGTACCTGGTTAGGGATATTCTAGTAAAAACTAAGATGAAACAAAATACTTAAATAAAAACTAAGATACTATCATGGTTTATTAATGCGTGAAATATCCGTCTCTTGTCAACCTTCTCGCTGTGAAGATATCTACAAACTAGCTTGGCTCAAGAAGAGGAATTACCACGACAGTATAAAATACCGGTTGTGGTTGCGGGATAGAGGGTATAGGGCCCCAACTGGTGCCATCTCACACAGAGTTCCGGGGTGGCTTGGTGGCGGTACCCGCAGATACCAGCTCCTGTAGAGATCGGATCCTCGGTAAAATAAGGGTGTTAGAAGTGCAGGTTATTTTTTCCCTCCCCATTGGCATTTTTGTGTATACAAAAAGGCCAATGAGAGGGTTGGCAGAGATCGTGGTCTGGGAGGGTGAGAAATAGGATATGTGTATATCAGGTCCAGTTTTGCAATACAACTACTGTAATTTCTGGAAAGTGCCCGGATTGCTCCTTTATAATATCAGTCGCGAAAATGTCCTCCGTCCGTCCCTCCGTCCCCCCCATATCACATACATCTTCAAAATAACGAATTTCTTAATTCATGGAGCTGTCGGTTGTCAAAAGTATAAATCTTATAGGTTGATCTGGCTCATCCGTGCCACATGCTCGAACTCTTTTAATCTTTTAAACAAAACAACCTTTACCGCAACTGCATTCCCTCTCATCTCCTACTCGTACTGTCATCCAATCCTTTTGCCTGCTCTTTTCGCCAGTCACTTCGCTTTCTAGTTCTACCACCTCTGCGTAGTGCGTAGCTCCACTGTGTGCTCCTCGTAGGTACGTCTCTTTCGCGCCCGCCGAAGGCGAAGGGGTCAGACAACGTTGTACTTGTCCGTGCTTTGTCTGTCTCTTCTCCACAGGATCTGCCCCGATGTCACCGCTTCCTCTGACTCTTCTTCACTGGAATAGGGTTGGGCTCTGCTCGCCGAAGTTCGATGCCAAACGCGCAATTGTACGCGGATTATTGGCCGAGTGAAGAGATATAAGGAAAAGAGTAGATGGTGAATGAAAGACAGAGAGAAATGATAAAAGATAAAAGATAATACTATACTAAATTTCGCCTCATTTATACTAAGTTAACGCCTCGCTTCGCCTCATTATTCTACAGCAGCTGCACTACTCTCGAGTTCGCACTACTCACAGCATTTTCCCACAGCGTAAAAGCATGAAGTATCGTCTTCTATGATGTTTCACCCGCATATTGAAATATTAAAAATGTTAATGCGACTTACTAAAACGCTAATGGAAGGTTCCCTGCGTACATGCCGTGATTTAAAAATGTCAAATTAGAACTAAACTATCATTCTTTATTAAATCAGGTAGCTGCTAAAAATTTATCATCCTACATAATTGCATGATTTATAACTGCAAGATCAAATTAATTTTCAGTTCACTGATTGAGTACCTATTGTCCCTTTCAAAGTATCGACATGAGTTTTGTTATTCTCGATTATCGAGCTCAGTTCCATCAGTGTGACCGCCATCACCCACTAGGCCGCAATCCCTCGCCACCAGTACCCGACTACCCGTCTTCCATTTCTCGTAGCAGTCCGTTGCATCTGTCACCACACGCCATTTGCCCAAATTATGAAGTCGCTCAACAGGTTGTAACCAATTTCCTCACTTCTCTGTCGTGATTCTTTATCATAATCTTCATATTCTGTAATCATGATAAACTTCGTAATCTTTAATCTTTGTAAAACTTTAAATCTAAACAGTAATTCACTTCACGTTACTGCTAATAAACATGGGTTTCATCACATGTTCTTGATTCTTCCCTTTCTTTCCAACTTTCCTCAATGATGAAGATGTGATGAAACTTACGTCATCGGGACACCTGGACGTCCGCAGTCTTGTTCCCTTGACTATCCACTGTACATCAGGAGTAAAGTATCCGATGATGTTTCCACCCCTATCAGCTCGTCTTCTCTCTTTGCAGTCCTTCAAAATGTTCTCTGAATACATTTTCCCCAGATTGTACGTTATTCTTTATATTTCTTCATGTGATATTATTCATTAATTAATCTGCTAAAACTTTATTAAACACTCTGTAATTCTTCTCATATAATCTGCTGCCACTTCTTCATCGTACACTTCTCTTGAATCCAAACAGAGCTTCCCTAACATGATAAGTGTTTCTTCCATCATCTTCCACTTAACTCTATCAGTTATAGGCGTCTTGTGCCCAGCAGACCACAGAAATAGCAATCAGCATTTTCACCTAGCCATCTTCATCTGAGTTCCAAATCCAAAATTGATATCCTTTATCCCTCCGTATCTGTCTTGCAGTTTCGTTTTCTGTATCACGACATCATATATTTCCTTAAGGCCCAAAGCAATCTTTTAAACAAAACAACCTTTACCGCAACTGCATTCCCTCTCATCTCCTACTCGTACTGTCATCCAATCCTTTTGCCTGCTCTTTTCGCCAGTCACTTCGCTTTCTAGTTCTACCACCTCTGCGTAGTGCGTAGCTCCACTGTGTGCTCCTCGTAGGTACGTCTCTTTCGCGCCCGCCGAAGGCGAAGGGGTCAGACAACGTTGTACTTGTCCGTGCTTTGTCTGTCTCTTCTCCACAGGATCTGCCCCGATGTCACCGCTTCCTCTGACTCTTCTTCACTGGAATAGGGTTGGGCTCTGCTCGCCGAAGTTCGATGCCAAACGCGCAATTGTACGCGGATTATTGGCCGAGTGAAGAGATATAAGGAAAAGAGTAGATGGTGAATGAAAGACAGAGAGAAATGATAAAAGATAAAAGATAATACTATACTAAATTTCGCCTCATTTATACTAAGTTAACGCCTCGCTTCGCCTCATTATTCTACAGCAGCTGCACTACTCTCGAGTTCGCACTACTCACAGCATTTTCCCACAGCGTAAAAGCATGAAGTATCGTCTTCTATGATGTTTCACCCGCATATTGAAATATTAAAAATGTTAATGCGACTTACTAAAACGCTAATGGAAGGTTCCCTGCGTACATGCCGTGATTTAAAAATGTCAAATTAGAACTAAACTATCATTCTTTATTAAATCAGGTAGCTGCTAAAAATTTATCATCCTACATAATTGCATGATTTATAACTGCAAGATCAAATTAATTTTCAGTTCACTGATTGAGTACCTATTGTCCCTTTCAAAGTATCGACATGAGTTTTGTTATTCTCGATTATCGAGCTCAGTTCCATCAGTGTGACCGCCATCACCCACTAGGCCGCAATCCCTCGCCACCAGTACCCGACTACCCGTCTTCCATTTCTCGTAGCAGTCCGTTGCATCTGTCACCACACGCCATTTGCCCAAATTATGAAGTCGCTCAACAGGTTCTAACCAATTTCACTTCTCTGTCGTGATTCTTTATCATAATCTTCATATTCTGTAATCATGATAAACTTCGTAATCTTTAATCTTTGTAAAACTTTAAATCTAAACAGTAATTCACTTCACGTTACTGCTAATAAACATGGGTTTCATCACATGTTCTTGATTCTCCCCTTTCTTTCCAACTTTCCTCAATGATGAAGATGTGATGAAACTTACGTCATCGGGACACCTGGACGTCCGCAGTCTTGTTCCCTTGACTATCCACTGTACATCAGGAGTAAAGTATCCGATGATGTTTCCACCCCTATCAGCCAGACTTCTCTCTTTGTAGTACTTCAAAATGTTCTCTGAATACATTTTCCCCAGATTGTACGTTATTCTTTATATTTCTTCATGTGATATTATTCATTAATTAATCTGCTAAAACTTTATTAAACACTCTGTAATTCTTCTCATACAATCTGCTATCACTTCTTCATCGTACACTTCTCTTGAATTCAAACAGAGCTTCCTAACATGATAAGTGTTTCTTCCATCATCTTCCACTTAACTCTATCAGTTATAGGCGTCTTGTGCCCAGCAGACCACAGAAATAGCAATCAGCATTTTCACCTAGCCATCTTCATCTGAGTTCCAAATCCAAAATTGATATCCTTTATCCCTCCGTATCTGTCTTGCAGTTTCGTTTTCTGTATCACGACATCATATATTTCCTTAAGGCCCAAAGCAATCTTTTAAACTAAACAACCTTTAACGCAACTGCATTCCCTCTCATCTCCTACTCGTACTGTCATCCAATCCTTTTGCCTGCTCTTTTCGCCAGTCACTTCGCTTTCTAGTTCTACCACCTCTGCGTAGTGCGTAGCTCCTCTGTGTGCTCCTCGTAGGTACGTCTCTTTCGCGCCCGCCGAAGGCGAAGGGGTCAGACAACGTTGTACTTGTCCGTGCTTTGTCTGTCTCTTCTCCACAGGATCTGCCCCGATGTCACCGCTTCCTCTGACTCTTCTTCACTGGAATAGGGTTGGGCTCTGCTCGCCGAAGTTCGATGCCAAACGCGCAATTGTACGCGGATTATTGGCCGAGTGAAGAGATATAAGGAAAAGAGTAGATGGTGAATGAAAGACAGAGAGAAATGATAAAAGATAAAAGATAATACTATACTAAATTTCGCCTCATTTATACTAAGTTAACGCCTCGCTTCGCCTCATTATTCTACAGCAGCTGCACTACTCTCGAGTTCGCACTACTCACAGCATTTTCCCACAGCGTAAAAGCATGAAGTATCGTCTTCTATGATGTTTCACCCGCATATTGAAATATTAAAAATGTTAATGCGACTTACTAAAACGCTAATGGAAGGTTCCCTGCGTACACTAGATTCCAGGAAGCCTTGATGATCGTCATTAAAAATAAAAGCCCTCAAACACCTGATAAAGTCCGTCTCTCTTGAGCTAAAAGCCGTGGGATCCTGGTCGGGTGCCGTGTACCTGGTTAGGGATATTCTAGTAAAAACTAAGATGAAACAAAATACTTAAATAAAAACTAAGATACTATCATGGTTTATTAATGCGTGAAATATCCGTCTCTTGTCAACCTTCTCGCTGTGAAGATATCTACAAACTAGCTTGGCTCAAGAAGAGGAATTACCACGACAGTATAAAATACCGGTTGTGGTTGCGGGATAGAGGGTATAGGCCCCCCAACTGGTGCCATCTCACACAGACTTCCGGGGTGGCTTGGTCGCGGTACCCGCAGATACTAGCTCCTGTAGAGATCGGATCCTCGGTAAAATAAGGGTGTTAGAAGTGCAGGTTATTTTTTCCCTCCCCATTGGCCTTTTTGTGTATACAAAAAGGCCAATGAGAGGGTTGGCAGAGATCGTGGTCTGGGAGGGTGAGAAATAGGATATGTGTATATCAGGTCCAGTTTTGCAATACAACTACTGTATTGGAAAGTGCCCGGATTGCTCCTTTATAATATCAGTCGCGAAAATGTCCCTCCGTCCTTCCGTCCCTCCGTCCGTCCCCCCCCCCCCCATATCACATACATCTTCAAAATAACGAATTTCTTAATTCATGGAGCTGTCGGTTGTCAAAAGTATAAATCTTATAGGTTGATCTGGCCCATCCGTGCCACATGCTCGAACTCCTAAATTATGATAAGTTCTAAATTTAATTAGACTGTTGAAGAATTCGTGTCTTAAAAAGTTAAAATCTTAGGTGTGAGTTGGGTGGTGGATTTGAGGAAAAGGCTTCGGTTTTGTACTAGGTTTAGTACCAAACTGCAAAACTATTAGACTTTCTGCTGGATTCGACTAAGTTTGAGAAATACTATTCGCTGTGAAAGACGAATATTGCTTTTTGGAACAAGAGACAGCATTGAAACAGAAAACAAAAGCACGAAATTTGAAAATCATATAAAAAGTGATATCAACTTAGTATAAACATTCAAGAAAATACATCGCGTGAATAAACGGTGACACAATTTGATGTGAAACGTAAACCAATTCAACAAAATGGCGCGAAATCTACAACGAACTGAGTACAACAACGAACGCGCGCGCAGGAATTTTAGAAGAAATGGCACGTGCCAATTCGTATTCTCGGTGGTTGCGCGCAGCACCCGCATCGGAACAAATACAATATTCATACTCAGAGTCTTACTCTTATTAATTTAAAACGACTGCGTTTTGTATTATCTTATTATGATGCTAAGGTTACATCAAGCACCGTGGGGGAGGGAAATTAAGCGCCTGCATACGGCCTACGGGAACTACAATAATTGTGTCGGTGCAGGCGCAATTCTTGTTTTAGAGGGGGGTCGCCCAACGGATGGGAAGAAGTTCCGTTCACTATCATTCTGAGACTAGCTGATGATAAAGCAATTGCTTCACTTGAGCATTGATCATAATACCTTGCTACTAAGAACTGATAGTAGGATTTTACCCTACCCTCCGCCACGCGCACTTTTTTGCACGCTTTTTGCACACTAGTATGCAACACGACTCTCCAAATTTCGGAGTGTTGCGCGCTAAGGATGGGTGAAATCCATCTAAGAAAGTAAGAACTGATAAATTTTGCATTTGTAAATGTACTTACCTACAAAAGGAAGTCCCACCAGTCCAAGAGTTAGGATGTGAGGTATGGTTTGTTTGAGGTGATCCCAGGACGAACTTATGTCTCAAGTCCAGTGCCCGGCCCACTTCCCACTGCCTGGAAATTTACAGATTTAAAAGCAACTTACTGTAGATTTATTTTTTAAAAGCAAAGTTCTGAAGATTCAAAAAGCAAAGTACTGTAGATTTGTGAAAAGTTCCATGTGCAAAAGAACGCATGGATATTTTGCCTTTAATGTAAGTAATATTTTTGTCAGCTATCTCAAATAATGGAGTAGGATATTCCTTCACACCAACCTAAGAAAGTTCCCCGGCTCACCAGCATCCATCTCCTATCCGGATCAATTGCTTTCAAAGCCTGATGTGTCCGCTGAGTCTGATACCAGGCGTACAGATTGTGAATATCGTAGTGTTCCATACCATTTGTACACCACCAAAACCGTTGGACGGTTGGTCTAGTAACCCCCCGCTGGTTTGGATGTGATCAGCCCATTTTGTCTCTTTTCAGGTTCCGTTGTCACATCCAAACCCGCGGGGGGTTACTAGACCAACCGTCCAACGGTTTTGGTGGTGATATCTTGACAGATGTATGTAGTTTGAACCCATGTTACTTGCCCAAAGGCAGTTTGGACCCACGTAACTTGCCCTCACGTAGTCCGAACCCACGTTACTAGCCCACGCGCAAGTCTAACCCACGCAACTTACCCAGACGAAGTCCCAAACTACGTTATTCTAACTTGGAAATACTTGATATATTTCTTAATTTCTACAAATCGTCCACGTGAACTCACGTGCTAAAATATAGCAACCAGACGGTTGGTCTAGTAACCCCCCGCTGGTTTGGATGTGATCAGCCCATTTTGTCTCTTTTCAGGTTCCGTTGTCACATCCAAACCCGCGGGGGGTTACTAGACCAACCGTCCAACGGTTTTGGTGGTGATATCTTGACAGATGTATCTAGTTTGAACTCATGTTACTTGCCCAAATGCAGTTTGGACCCACGTAACTTGCCCTCACGTAGTCCGAACCCACGTTACTAGCCCACGCGCAAGTCTAACCCACGCAACTTACCCAGACGAAGTCCCAAACTACGTTATTCTAACTTGGAAATACTTGATATATTTCTTAATTTCTACAAATCGTCCACGTGAACTCACGTGCTAAAATATAGCAACCAGATCTAATTTCACGTGCATAAGTCGTATTTGAACTCATTTTAACATAATCAAGTCGAAAATCTCGTGTAAATATCAATTTCTTCGAATCCCCTTATTTCTACAAACGGTCCGCTTGAACTCACGTGCTGAAATGTAGCAATCAGGTCTAATTTCACCTGCATTAGTCAATAGTCGTATTTAAACTCGTTTCAACGTGATCATGTCGAAAATCCCGTGTAAATATCAATTTCTTCAAATTTGAGTACAAGACAAGATAATTTAAACACGAAGACAAACATCTAGGAAATCACACGAGAAAATTTTACCTATACCTATAGGTACCTATTTCGTGTTACAATTTGACTGGGAATTTAATCCCCATATTCACCATGATATTCCTCTGGGCGGCCAAATCACCACCTCATTTCAGGGTGCGGATGACGGGCTGGTGAAAGGCTGGTCTCTTGAGCGGTGCCTGCTTCTGGTAACCTTGCGAGGGCACAAGAAGGAGATATCCGACCTGTCCATCAACGCTGAGAACACCATGCTGGCGTCAGGGAGCTGCGACAAGGAGGTGAGGATCTGGTGTCTGCAGACTTCCCGCACCCTCACCGTCCTCACGGGACACAGGGCCTCCATCAACTCCCTCCACTTCTCCCCTAACAGCGACTACCTGACCACCTCCTCCAGTGATGGTCTCGTCTGTTTCTGGCCCGTCACCGGTCTCAAAGCAGTCAGGTATTTCAGTGAACACTATTATAATTTTCAGTGATGTCCCTATGCCTTTCAGTGATGTCCATCTACCATTCAGTGATGACCCAGAACCCTATATCTTTCAGTGATGACCCAGAACCCTATATCTTTCAGTGATGACCCGATACCTTTCAGTGATGACCCTATTACTTTCAGTGATGACCCGATACCTTTCCACGAACAGAGTGAGGGCTTCCAATAAGCTGATGTGCAGTAGTTTTAGTGCTGGAGGAACGGTGCTGGCTGTTGGAAGTGGAGATGGTGACATATTCACTTATACCGTGAGGGGGTGAGAGTCTTTTCAATGATTCATGATCCATTTCTTGAATTTCTCAATATTCTCTCCTCCTCTTCAGAGTTATGAAACTTTCTGCTATTCTCGATTCTTCAGAGCCATGAAAAAATCATTGCTAGAATGTTCGAAAACTTAAAGTTCCAACACAGAAAGTTGCGATTATTCATTATATTCATACAATAGACGTTTGATGCAACGCCCCTTTCCCAGGAAGCTCGGCCTGCCTGTCAAGGACGCTACGCTAGAAGGTCACACTGCGATGGTCATCACTCTCACCTTCGCTAAACGATCCCTTAGGCTTACTGTTTAGTATAACCGTTATTTCCCGCTTTACGATGACATGTTGAACTCCTACGTGCGCGGCTTATTCGAGCGCTGCGCCGTTGTATAATCGTACTCGGTAGTCGTTGTCCAATGCTCGCCCTTGGGCTCTGAAACCACCGCAGGTTTGAGCCCTGATAATTACCATATTGCAGGCTTCTATCCGGGAGTGAGGACGGCACAGTCCGCATCTGGACTCGGACTGAGGGCGCCTGGGACCACGTGAAGTGCTCAGCAACTAGCCCTGTAGTCCCTGATAGGGACCCAAAGGAGAACATAGATGTGATAGTCGCTCAGGTCAGTCTTCTGATTGATGCTTTTCACCCCTTGCTATCTTTTCACCCCTACTCCCTTTTCACCACTTCTCCCTTTTCGACCCTTCTCCCCTGTCCGCCCCTCACTCCTCTCTAACCCTACTCCCTTTCCACCCCTAACTCCCTTCCCTCCCCCCTCACTCCCCTCTATACCCTTTTCATCCTTCACTACCTTTTCATCCCTACTCCCTTTCCACCGCCAATCCCTTTCAACCCCTCCCTTTCCACCCCTCGCTCCCCTCAACACCCCCTTATCTCGCAGTGGAATAGCAACGAATCCCGCGTTATAGCGAGCTGCAGTGACACGAGTCTCCGGATGTGGAACCTATCCGGGGACCTAATCCAGACCTTCCTGGGACACGATGACCTGGTCTACTTCGTCCAGGAGCACCCCGTCGTCTCCGAGTACGAGTTGCAATTATCAGTGTTTTACTGGATATGTGTGAACGTGGATCGATCGATTAAAAAATGTATTTTCTGTGAAAAGTAAATTCTAAATGAAATCCTCTGCTAACTTTGCCACGTCTAATCTGCCCTGATTACTCCACCTCTCCCCAGTGTGCTGGTGTCGTGTGGACTTGACAGCCGCATCATCAGCTGGTCCATGGACTCTGGGCAAGTGGTGGGGGACTTCCTCAACGTAATCGAGGGGGAGGGCAGAGCCAGCATCTACGAGTGCATCTTCACGCCAGACGGAGAGTCGATGCTGACAGTGGACGCTAACGGGCACATCACTATCTTCGGTTTGTAACCGTTCATTCATCATGATATTATAAACAGTTTTCCACAGATAGTGTAGCCCTTCCAAAATATATTACTTTAAATTGAAGCCGTAAATGAGAACCATGACGTAGTTGTGTAGATGTCGCGAGTTCTGAGAAGTGAGAACGCTTTCTGAAATTTCCGCATGACCGCCATTTTACTTTGGTAATTCCATTTTAAAAGTATAATTATAGCCCAAGCTGTGCAACTCAGAAACTTTCTAGAGATTCTCGAACTCATTTCTCGAAGTCCCGACACCCTTGTAATAAGAGCGTGTTTCCAGGTCACGAGACGTTGCAGGAGTGCGTGTCAGTTCCGCGGGAGCAGTTCTTCAGCACGGACTACGTGGTCCTCATCAGGGACCGATTCAGCAACGTCCTCGACGAGGAGGTTACTTCACAGAGCACTTTGACATTTTAATTAGTGTGTATCATACAGAGACCCTTGTCCCTTGCCTGGTCGGCCCTTTTGTCATGTTCCTCTCCATGATACAGACATTTGAAACCTTTCCTGAGTACCCTTGCCCTTCAAAGTGCTAAACAAAACAACTGCTCACTGACCTAGGTTATCCAGCCTCCACTCTTCATTTCTATTCAAATCTAACATATCTCAGACGGAACTGCCTCCCCATCTGGTGGGACCCCCCTACATGGTGGATCAGCAAGGCATGGCACAGCCTCCTCAAGTCCAAGCCCTGGTGCCTGGCCGACACTTCCTATCAGCAGAGGACATCGAGCGAAGGGTATTATTTCTAGATGATTTAGAGGAATAGAGATGATATGTACTCAAAACTTATGCTATGGTGGTTATAGAGTATTCATTTGTAATTTTACGCGGATTTTTATTCAGTGTCCATTGATATTGATTTTCAATCGAATATAACAATGAAACAATTATCATATGGTTTCAGAAAAACAGAAGAAAAAGAAGAAAGAGTTTGATTTCGTTGAAAGATCTGCTATTCCAAGAGAGGTATGATTTGTGAGGACTGAAGAGATGAACGATATTCGTCACGCCTTCACATCATAAAACACGTTGACTGATTTAGGCTGTTTTTTTCATTTACCGCATGGTTTGAGATTGTCACCTTCGCAGCGGATCCTGTCCAGTGAGCGAGTAAGCGCACCAAGCGAGGATATCCCTGAGTTGGCCGACTTCCAGAGAAGTTTCGTGGTCGAGGCCGAGGAGGATACGAACTACGAGCACATCCCCGCCGTGATTCCGCCCATGGCAAACTACAACCTGTTCGACGGGATCATGGCTAACTCTATCGCCATGATCAGCTCCGAGCGGTCACGTGAGCTGTGGCTGCGGAGGAAGCTAGTGCCGCGCATCTCAGAGCTGCAGATCAACAAAGCGGGTCAGGAGCTGCTGAGAGAGGAGGAGCTGAGTAAGCTGGGGGAGGTGGGGGAAGTGAAGGTGCTGGCTGAGAAGGGGAGGAGGGCCAGGAGGAGACAGCCTGCTAACAAGGAACCTGCCAGACTCACCAGACAGTCCCAGGTAGTCATAGACTCCTCCTCGGACTCTTCAGTCGTTGAGGAGGATCAGGAGGAGAACGGGACGGACGGAGACCACTCTAGCGATGTGGACTGGGAGGTGAAGCAGAAGAGGCGGAAGCCATCACAGATCATAGAGGAGGACGGAGGTGAGGAGGACGGAGGTGAGGCGTCCTCCAGAGAGTCCTCGGACGCAGAGACTATGAAACGCGTTCATTCCAGCGAGGAGTCGTCAGGCAAGACGGCACCCTTGTCGTCGAATAAAAACCCTCGAAAACGTCGGTGTGTGAGGGAACCCATCAAGGTGTCGTCAGACGAAACCGTCCTGTCTCCCGACATGGCGCGGTCTGTGCGGCGCCCTAAACGGAGCACCCCCAGTCGACAGCGTGCACTGAAGAGCGTGAAGTGCATGTTGTCCCCTCCCAAACCTCGCTCCCCTCCCCAGTCTCCTGGTGTCGTCACGTGACGGCTCCTCCGACAAGGAAGATGTCGACATGTCGGAGCTGATTGAGTCCTACAAACCGCCTCGGTGGCTGACGCAGATAGCCCCCGTGCGATCCCCCTACCTACCTCAGATTACAGACCTCATCTACTACTTCGTGCAGGGCCACATAGACTACGTGAACTCCGAGCACTGCCCCCCGGAGCTGAGGAACACTCGGCCCTGGGAGGAGCACCACTTCCCTCACGCTGTGCTCTGCAAGGTCCTCGCACTCAGCTTCTTCACTGGGCCTCCCACCTTGTGCCAAGTCAAGTTGGGGGTCTTAGACACCACGGGGGAAGTGGACGATACCTTCCTCTTCAGATACCACGATGCTCCGAACATTCCTGATTTTATGGTATGTTTGGGATCTGCTTGTATTACAATTTTAATAATTGTACCCACCTCCTACCTATTACCCACCTTCTACATATCCCTTGTCCTTTCCAAACTCTTATTTTGTATGTGCATGAATGTCACGAAGTTCACAAACACTCCCTCACTTTAACTCCAACCCACCCCACCCACACTACCTCCACTCAATCAGACCCTTCTGCTCAGGCCTCAGAGCCAGGCACTATCCCTCATTGGAGATAATTCTCCTCTGGACCTCGGTCTAGAAACTTATTATATAACAGCAAATAATCGTGTCAGGTGCTAAAACGCCACTACGAGGACAGTATGAATCACAAGTGGATGAAAGGAGACAAGTTCAGGAGCCTTATTGACGACGCGTGGTGGGAGGGTTAGTACTTTAATATATATTGGGAGGCCGAAGGGGGATCTGGGAGAGTCACTTCAGTAGTTTCTCACTTTCATATTTTCCTCAATGTTTCATTGGCCCAGATTATTGCCTAACTATGCCCTTAGTAATACCATGAAGTATGTACCTACATTGGAGCGTCCCCAAATACAACAACAACTTAGTAAAAAAAAACCTTCAGGGTCAGTGCTGTCCATGTCTGCAGTGGATGAGGAGTACCCCAAGTCTCCATGGAAACGGATCTACGTGAAGTGGGACAACGAACCTGACACTGAGAGACTCAGCGCTTGGGACATTGAGCCCTTGCCTAAAGATAAAAGGTAAAAACTTAACAGTAGAACATAGAGCCCTTGCCTAAGGATAAATGGAAAAGAAAGAAAAAAGTAGTTTGATATGAAAGTTGAAGGACTATTCGCCCTGTCACAAAACTGATTCTTACCGATTACAAGCCCTGGCACTACCGGAGTAAAAGTGTACCATTGCCAGGTCCGCTAAAGGTCGCAGCTCCTCCAAGAAGCACTCGTCCCAACAAGACGAGGATGGCCCGGGTTCGAGCAGACAGCAGCACTTCAACTTCGGGGCTCAGAACCCTGCAGTTGGGGGTCCCCTGGATCCCTACATCCTGAGTTACTACCATGCCAACGGTACCTGGGGGGACGGGGAGACGAGGGAGGAGTTCAAGGAGCGACTAGACGCTGGTCTCCTTCAGGTATACCTTGCGCATTGACAGCATTCTTTATTTGGTGCTTTCTTCTGTTCTACGTAAATTTTTCAGTGCTTTCAGCTCTGTTTCACGATATGTCCTACTTCATCATAATTTCGAATATGTCTCAACTTCTCTCTCCGAATTGTTGAGTATACCAATACTTCCTTCAGATGATGGAGGTCCCTGAAGCCCAGGAGTTCCTGTACCCAGTTAACTTTACGGAGCACCCCGACTACTACACGATAGTGGGTTACCCCGTGTCTCTGACCACCGTACACCAGCGACTCAGTGATGATCACTATCGCAGCAAGGAGTCCCTTCTCTGGGAGATCAGACAGCTCGAAATCAACGCCAGGGTACGGAATTGCCGATAATACCTTAATACGTCACTCAATGTTCTCACGAACTTTAGTGACACGGCGTAAAACGTAGGCTTTTGCGGCGCATGACGGCGCATAGAAACAGGATTTAATTTAATGGGTACCTATTTTGTGATAATTATTGCAGCAATTCATCAAATTCAAAGGCACATTACTCGACACAGGAAGAATAGCTCTTGATAAATTCCCCAGGTTTATAACGAAGACGCAAGTGAGATCGTACAGGACGTAACGCGCTTAGTAACCCGCCTCACTATCTTCATCAAGAACCCTGCTTTCAAGGACATCGTCTCGGAGGTGACGCCTCAGATGGTCACTGAAGAGCTGGACAACCGATCGAAATCGAGGAAAAGAAAACGAAGATTACGGTTCGTTGAAACTGAAGTTCTTTTGTCATCGTAATATCATTTGATTGTGTATTTGCTTTTATTCACTTGCTCGCGTAGAGTTTTGCGTAATTTCAGGGTGCGGTGTGCCGACAAGACGGATTGGTATGAGAGAGCTAGCAGTGTCTTGGAGCAGCTGATCAACCACCCTGACAGCCAGCCCTTCAGAAACCCTGTTGACTTGGGGATCTACAACGACTACCTCAAATACTGCCAGGTTACCCTCAATCATTGATTCTGGTATTTTAGTAACCCAGCCTGCCATAATGCTTGAACGACACTGGAGTCTGGAAGTGTTGTCCATTTCAGGTCTAACACTACTTGCACCCCAGGAACCAATGGACCTGGAGACGATGACTGACAAGCTGCAAGGCGGCAGCTATGACCACGAACTTGAGTTCTACACGGACATTGACCTGATCTTCACCAACTCCTTCAACTACAACACTCTGAAAACCTCCACGGTACCGGGCTTTTCTTTCTTAGTTGTTCTTGCTAAAGCTTGCGATCCATTGAAATAAGCAGTTATTTTTTAATAAGAAAGTAATAGATCGTAACAATCTCGAACGATAGAACTTCTCGAATACATCGTAACATCTCTTTAAATGTGAAATTTTGGATAGAAACACCCTTCCATCTTCAGATATACCGCATGACGAAGCGCCTCAAGGATTACTATGACACTCTTATCGACCACCTTGGGGCTGCAGACGAGGGTAACGAACCCGGCCACTCGGCCACTACTCGGGCTAAGGTGGCTGTTCCCCTGGAGCTGGTTATCCCCAAACGCCGCATCACTTCCTCATCCTCCAACTCCATGCCAGACAACGAGACGCTGTCTAGACGTGCCTCATCGGCCAGGGGAAGCCAGGTTTCCACCAGATCCTCCTCCAAAGGCAAGGAGCCTGCCTCTAAGGCAAAGAGGCAGAGGATCTACACCACGACGGATGAGGAAAGGGAGAAGGAAAATGAGGATAATTCGCAAGAGAGCTCGCCAGATAATGAGAGCACACCAGAGGAAGGGCCAGCGGAGGCGAAGGAGCAGCAGTCCTCCGAATCAGCGGTCAGCAGCACTCACAGCACTCCGGAACCGCGCCCAGACTCCGCAGTGGGGGGAGTGGCGAGCTCTCCGGCCGTGTCTTCCCACCCCTCTACCAGTGAGGAGGAGGAGGATAAAGGAGTGAGTGGGGCGAGTGGCAGCCACTCGAGTGGCAGGAGAGTAAAACGGAGGCGTGTGCAGAAGCAGCTGCAGCCTCCCGTAACGGGGAAACGATCTCAGAGAACGTCAACTAAGAACCGTGTTAATTACCAGCACTTCGATCAATCCTACTCGGAGTCGGACAGAACATCTCAATCAGAGGACAGTCAGTCAGACTCTCGACGCTCCAGCGGTCGTAAAACGAGGAGAAATGGTAAACAGAATAAAGCTAGTGCCCGGCATGGGGCACACAACGGTACTGGGAAGAAAAACGGACATGTCAATGGGAAGGGGAAACGTAGAACTAGAAGGAAACCGGTCAGAACTAAAAACACGGGTAGGAAAAAGAAACAAACCAGTTATCGTGGCTCTGGATTGGAGTCCTTCGTTGTGTCGAATTCAGATGAAGAGAGTGACGAGAGGGAGAGTGAAGAAAATGGGAGTGGATCTGACAGTGGGAGTGGGGATGCGAGTGGGGATGGGAGTCTTTCCCACTCTTCAGGGGTCCCTAGGACACGATCAAAACGTTCAGATACATCAGATGGTACGGCTCAGGTTACTACCAAGCGGGGTAGATCAGTGAAGAAAAACATGAAATATGACGACTTTTTCTGATATCTTTAGCTCCTTTGTACCAGTGGGATTTTCATTTATCAACGTAGATGTTAAATATACAGAAATATTACAATAGATGGTTGTATGATTGTATTATGGGGGATCCTTCAAGTTCCATCTAAGTTTAAATTGGTGAGTTCTTGTCGGTTTATATGGAAACTCTCCTTTGAATAAACAAGTACATCCCAGTCGGCAAAAAAACGTTTAAAAACTTTCATGAGACGTTTTCAAGAAACCTCGACGAAACGAGATAACGTTTAATAAACGTGTTTGTGTAATTTCCAAAGCATACTGTGTTCACACAAACTTCATATTACTGATTTGGACAAAAGTTGTGTAGTGTTCATAGTTCATAATACCCCTTGTCTAGATAAAATATTTCCTCGCGTTTTCAGTTTTGAAAAATTTTCATGTTACCTGATTAAGCTCGAGAACGATCAAATATAAACTGCAAATGAACGTTTTCAAAACGCTCGACTTTGGTTTTGTATAAAAGTATAAAACTTTCAAAAAAGTTTATTTTCGTTTAATTTTTCTTCTCAAAGAAACGTTCAATAAACTTGCTAGAAGTTGCCTGGCCCCTTCGCGCGGGTCTGGTACAGGCAAAATGAAACGGATCGGAAACGTTTGATAACGTTTGACGGAAACCAAACGTTAGTCTTGGTTTTTTTGGTTTGATTTTGACTTTGTCGGCTGGGATATTATAGTGTTAGAGACGGAGTCCTAGGTTAATGCTCTGTGATCCTATTTGAGACACCCTGATCAAACCATTTCACTATCGAAGTCGAATATTTTTATTTAATGTTTAGAGAACAGAATGCCCTTTGAATGTAACTTGTTATGATTATGCTGAGCTTCAATTATATGTCATATTGGTCAACTGCAATAAATATTTAATGGTTTAGCGCCTTTTCCAATTCCATTGTCCATGTTGAATAATCATTTATCAAGTGTTTGCGAAACTCAATTCTTTAGCTGCATATTGATATTTCCGTCAGTTGTTAGTTGTGATAAATGATATGCTGCCTTTCAATTTAATATCATGTCTCAACCTTTTGAAGAGTCGAGACAGCAGTACCAACTACCACTGTCTGACGGCCAGTGCTAGAGTGCCAGACCGTGGTGTCTCGATCTTTGAGGCACATCCTATACTTAAAAGAGGGCGCGTTGCATTGAATTTCAGAACTTGAAGTACGTTGCTAAACTCGCAGTAGCATAACTGAAATCCCGTATAACATATCCCTGTTCGCGTCGCTTCGTGGCTGGGGCGAAAGTGTCATACCGGATAGCACATATCACCAATGGCAACATTGGTACCATAGGTTCCAATGGCACCATTGCTGCTATTACAAATACTAGTCGGTTCCCGTCCTACGGACGGCGTATGATGGCAGCCGCATGAGCTAACGGCCACATGTCCCTTTGACAGTGATTTGACCGAGCGAGTTTGGAGGGGAAATTCGAAACTTTAATTTCTGCAAAAAAAAGCTTCCCACGCCCTCAACGGTAACCCAATATTGCCGACAATATTCTCAAAACCTTTTCTCATCATAAGCAACTCCATAGCGAAGGAATTTTGAAAAAATTCGAAAATCTATTTTTTTCGAAAAAGGCGTGGCCTCCACGCCCCTTAGGGTGACCCAATAATTCGGACAAAATTCTCAAAACTTTTATTCATCATAAGCAACTTGATGGCGAAGGAATTTTGAAAAATTCGAAAGTTTAATTTTTGCGAAAAAGGGCGTGGCCCACCACGCCCCTCAGGGTGGCCGGAAAATCTCATATTATTTTTCTGATTTATTATAAAGTTTTTGCAACACGATGAAAAAAGAATTTCGTTGCCTACTTGAAAACGAATCGCCATAAATAAATATATATATTAACTTGTCAGGCGTTGCCTGACCCCCTCGCGCGCGCGAAGCGCGCGCGCCACGACTCGCAGAGTCGTGACGGGGTCCTTATTTTACAGAGTCCTTATTTTAAATAAATTTAAAATTTTAAATAATGGGTCTGACGACGTCAGACAAATATTAACAACACGCATTATATATAGTAAGATAATGGTGCCAGTGGCGGAAATGGCACCATTGGTGACAATAGTACTAGTAGCAATGGGACCAATGGTCCCGGACCATTGATGCCATTTCAATGGTGCCAGTGGTGCCAATGACACCATTGGTGTCAAATTTTCCATTGATGCCAATGGCAATATTTTCGCTATTTGAATGGCACCATTGCTATGCTACCATTGGTGCCAATGGCACCATTGTTAGGCACCTGCATCGTTCCGCCTCGATCAAATGAATTGATCAAATGAAAAACACACACACATGTGTTATTTTGCGCAGATGTCATCATAAAAGTGTATTGCGCACGTTTTTCATTTGATCAATCCATTTGATCGACGCGTAACCGTGGTGTTTCCACATAAAAGATGGCGCGCACTGAGTGCGCGCCACTGAGTGCGCGCCATTCCCACCTTGGAGATTTAATGGTGGGAATCAGGGAATGGCGCGCACTCAGTGGCGCGCACTCAGTGCGCGCCGTTTTTATCATGTGGAAACACCACGGTAACGATGAAACCACCTTACAATCGGCGCCATGGCCAATGGCACCATTGTTACGATCGGTGCCAATGGCATTGCCACATGCTATGTGTCCCTGTTTGTTCGCGCGCGTGTTCTCTGAACACGCGCGCTTGCGCGCGCAAAATAGGTCCTACAACGTAGGACAACGTTTACGTAGGACAACAATTGGCACCATTGTTACAAATACAATCGGCACCATTGTTACAATCGGCGCCAATGCCACCATTGACCATTGTTACAATCGGCGCCAATGGCACCATTGTTACTTGCTAAACACGTATATCCCTGTCTGCGTTGCGCGCTTCCTCAGAACAGGAAGCGCCGCTTGCGTACACACACCTATGTGGGCTTAGGAACATGAACCCTAACCTGGTATTTCAGGTTGCGGACAAGGGTTTTCTGACCCCTTCGGCTGAAGACAGGGGGGGGGGTCTACAATGGCCGAAATTTTGCGGACGTCCTTTATGGATGGCCCCTAAGGGGGATTCGCTCGTATGACCTAGTGACCTACTCCATGGAAATACTTCAAATTTTCACAGACGCTGTCCTCGGTACTACTCCTATGCCACAAAGGGGTCATCCATTCAAAGGACATCCGCAAAGAGGGGGGAGTCTGGCCAATGCGGACGTAACGTAGCTGTGGTTAGGGTGAAAGTATACGACTGAGTGCGCGCGCGCTCGAGACGCGCTTCAATTGTGCTGAAATTTCATACTTACATTTACTTTTGATAGATTTCAGAAGACCCTTTCGGCTAAACTGTGTCACTCATTTCGGCGCTATGGTACAAACAAACAACATGGCAATTTCAGAAATGTTCCTCATGATGTTAGAACACGAATTAAACAAGTTCCATATGATTTAAACATTAATTTGATAATGCAAATTGAGTCAGAGGAACCTTTATCATAGTCCAAAAAAGTAAAATAACTTTTGGAGAGCAGTCTCGATGAAAGCGTAGAAACAAAGCTCAATCCTAAAACTCTAATTATAATTTAATGTTATCGAAAAATAACGGAATAAGACAGTCGCCTATCTTTGAAGTTCAACTACCGTTCTCTACTACATTCGAATTTATTTATGGATCCTCCAGAGAATGGATCTTCCAGAGAATGGATCCTCCAGAGAATGTATCCTCCAAAGAATGGATCCTCCAGAGAATGGATCATTCGAAGAATGGATTCTCCAGAGAACGGATTCTCCAGAGAATTGAGCCCCAAGAGAATGGAGCCCCAAGAGAATGGATCATCCAGAGAATGGATCCTCCAGAGAATGGAGCCCCAAGAGAAAAAGATCCGCGTTTATTTTCTGCCGTAATTTAACAATTTACCAATATCCAAACCCTAACTGTTAACCTGGCCATTGCATTGTCCTAACAGTAAATAAATATGAGCTTGAGTCCATTAGTTCATTCTCCGGGGGCCATTCACCTTTTGCAAATTGGTAATTATGGTGATAATTGCTCATATTTTAACCTTTTCACGTTCCTTCAAAATGCCAGGGTCACGGGCATTTTATTTGCGATTTTTTTTTAAATTCAACTAAATATACCAAGTATTCACTATTCACTTACTCGCCCGGATTCTCCGCCCTATACTTATTTGACCTGATTTTCTGTATAACCGATGAATGCTAGACTGATAGTAGACAATGAAGTTCGGATTAGAGAATAATCTAGGAAATTAATGAGTAAATTAGGTAATAGAATTAGCGTATTATATCAAATATTCCTTGTCATAATGTTAACTGTACTATAATAATACACTTAATAATACTTCACTAAATTGATGAAAGAGTTGATACAAAATCAGAAACAATAATGAGACACATTTGAAGTTATTTGGACTGCAGTTGGCATCTCATTAGATTGGCGGATATCAATCTTGGCTCTAATGTCTATTATGGCTATAATCACATCTGTCACAATAGATGTAGCACCTACATTCGATGAAGCCAAATGATGCAATCACTGAATAACGGGCAAAAGAACGCTCAGATTTTGTTTCAACTCTGAAACACATCACTCCGCATTTGATATAATATATACTAATAATTTGGGTATTATAATATAGTGACATCTGTACAATTCATAATATAACGCAAAATAAAATATAATATCCTAAAGAGAAAAGTCCAAAGTCCAAAGCAGTGCAGTAATAAAAGGTATTTGTAAACGAACAATATCCCTAGATCTCTATTTATCGGTGATGTTAACAACAAAGTTCTACAAATTAAAATCACACTAGAACAATATACGCAGTACTGTATATCCTGGAAAGTTTATACAATCAGGATTAGTAGCATGTCTATGGTTCATTTATCATCGAGAGATCGGAATTTGCAAATTGCAGGAACAGGAATTGAAATATCGGTTTTATAGAACATGAATTGATTATTTTCAAGTAAATGACATGCATTGTATAAAATAGCTTATATTTCTAAATTATCTTTGGAATCGTTACATAAACGGGCGCTGGATTCATGAAACTTCATAAATAAATTAACATTTTGAATTACCACAAATGCATGAATATATTAAATATATCTTTAAAAAGAAAAGATATCATTAAAAATAAATATATTTTAACCAGGGGCTTTTAGGCAAATATCTGATAATGCTGACAATAAAAACCCAAATTTAGGATGCTGTAACGTTGTAAGATGGCAATCATATCATTATCATAATTATTATTAATATCATTATATAATTATTAAATATGATCCAACAACACTCAACTAATTTGGGTTTATAATATACTTAGTCTTAAGAACATAACTATCACCACTAGATAATTATCGACGGTGTGTCTGCTTACCCACAGGTCCGTTTGACATTAAAACCAATCAGCGCACGAGTTGACCGTTAACTCGCGCTCTAATTGGTGAAAGTCATGACGATTTCCGAACTCTAGGGGTAAGCCAGTACACCTCCAACATACCAAACATAACACGGCGCACTACTGTTCCTCGTAGTACCTCTTCAAGCGGACATGCCACGCCACACTCAGGCACGCCGCCACCGTCTTGAACTGGTGGATCACGTTACGGGGGATGAAGTAGATGTCGTTGGCTTTGAGGCGGATCCGGGCGTACTTCACCCCGCTCTCGCGGAGGTGGTTGAGCTTGGCGTCCTCTATCCAGATGTCGCACTGCGTCATGGGCGGCTCGTACAGGTCCAGCTGCAACTCCTCCGCCAGCTGGTAGAAGTTAGCCGCGTCAAACGCGATCACGTCCTTCAGCGACCTGTCCCTCACGTCCTCCTGTCCCTCTGACAAGTCCACGGACTGCAGGAAGGCGGCCGCTGCTGTCGTCATCATCGTCTTGCCGTCCTCCCAGGAGTGGTCCGCGTGGGGCGTGGTCCGGTCCACCACCAGAGTCTCCCGGTTCTTGAGGAGACGGTAGCCTTTGTGGTTCCGGGAGCCACTCGTCGACTGCAGGAACTGCTCCCCAGGCCGCACCCAGAATATGGGGCCGTCATTGCTGAGCGAGGGCTCCAGTCCGTCGTACCGGGATAGGTGGCCCCACGGCAGTGTTACGTCGAAAAATGGGTTAATTTCCATCATCTGCACGAGTTCAGGGAAGTAGGATCCGCTTTCCTCACTCTTCGTGCCGACCAGAGAAACGTGCTGCATGCCTCCTTCATGGTATATGTACTTGGAGTGGTTCTTCTTAATCTTATCATGGTACTCTGCTATGGTGCAGTTCATGATGTCTTTCTTCCCCAGCACTTGGTGATTTATCTTGAGACCGGGAGCGTTATCAACCAGGAAGTTGAAAACGTTGGGTATTTCCCTGGCCCCATCACTGATGATACCCATCACATGGTCTGCCACCCCGTTAGTCTCTCCAAAGGTCACTTCGAAGAAGTAGTCCACCACAAGGTTCTGCTGGTGGACGTTCAGCTCGTCGAACTTGCTCATGTCAAGGCGCACAACAGTGGCAGCCCCATCCGGACATGCATCGACTGAGATGAAGTTCTTAGGGTCAGTCAGCAAGGACATTGGTGGGGTGGGGATTCCTTCTGTTTTTATGACAGGGCTGCTGCTTTGCGTAGAATCTGCTTCAGGACACTTGGTCATATCTGTTGGTAAGGGTCGTAGTCGATCTCGAATCATTGATGTATCCAACACCGACATGGGCTTTACTTTATCCAACCCCGGGTTTATTTGTATGAGCTTCTCGGGAGTGCCAGGCTCGTCTTTAATGGTAGCTGGAACAAGGGCTGTAGGAGGTTTCTGGGGGTCTCTCTGAGAAGCTAGTTTTGCTTCCAACTCAAGAATTCCCTCTGAGTGATCAGTCCTTTCACTTGAGGATGATTGAGTGGGGGCACTTTTCATCTTGTTAGGAGATAAACAAGTGTTCAATGACAGAGTAGCCCCTGAGGAATTAGGGTCGTGCTGCACTATGATAGGTTTTTTAGGGCTCTGGTGAGGGGACAAAGTCAATTTCAACTCCGATGAAGGCTTGGCGTGCACCTTGTGAGGTGATCTTAATTCAGCTTGGGACAAAATCTTGTTTTGCAAAGTCTTCTTTGCTTTAGAAATAGAAGTTTGACTGTTCGCCTTCTTGCACTTGCTTGAGTGCTTTTGGTCATGTTTCTTATTGTTAGGGGTCTTCAATGGTGTTGATGTGCACACCAACTGGGTGACATGTTTGTGATTCGAGGTAATGTTGAGAGGCTTCCGGTCAGCCACTTCACCACTAACAGGCTTGCATTCAACATGCAGATTCTTACTCAGGACCGAGTGATCGACTTTCACTATTTCCGAAGTAGGTCCAGGACTGGAGTGTTTGGTAGGGGAGGTGGTGAAGGTTATTTTGTGTGTGGGGGATACGATGTGGGCTCGAGCCTTCTTCTTACTCTGGTTTTCCTGTAGCGGAGCCTCAGAAGAGCTTATCTTCCGTTTCCAGGCTTGCTTCTGTTGCTGAACCTTCAAATAATCGGTGAATGCCATAGGATAGGTATTCTGGTGACCTGGTGACAGGACCTCGTGGTCACTGCTGACCTTGAAAACAGGGACATCTTTCTGATGGCCGGGTGAAACAGGAATGCCCTGATGCTTCTCTATTTTCACAACGCTCACCTTGTGTCCGTTCATCACAACGGGTATGGGGTTGGCATTGATACTGTGCACAACTCTCGGAGGCTTTTTAGTAGGAGTGGTATTGCCCTTCTGGCCACCTTGTTTGTGAGTCACTAGTTGAGAGGAATGGATTATTTGGGCGGTGATAGGGCGCTTCAAGGCTTTCCTCACTACGTTTGTAGGCAGATCCTTGACTGGCAGTTGCTTTTCAGGGGTCTGTACTTTCACAATAGGCGTTGCTTTGTCTAAGCTGACTGGGTTGATAACCGGAGCAGTGATTGGGGCGTTAACCACACAATTTGAGGGGGTCTCCACTTGCCTTGCATCTGCTTTGTCTTGTCCCTTAAGTTCCGACTGAGATGTTAAGTTCCCAATAGGCGGTGGCACTACCGCCGACACAGGTTCACTCTTCAAAGTTTCCTGCTTAACTTTAGCCAATCTCTCCGTCTCCTGCAATTGCATGGTGGATATTTCCTGAGATATCGCCTGCTTGAAGAAGGAAAGCTTGCCTCGGTACAGCTTCGATGCAGGTTGCTCATTTGGCGGGGGTTTCGGCTGCGCCTCAGGGTTACAAGAAACAGCTTCACTCTTAATGGCAGGAATTGTAGGTGTGATTGGAGCTCCCACTGTTACCAACGTGTCTGGGGGCGCCAGTGGGCTTTCCACAGGGTAAGATATCAAGTTAGGAGACTGCTTGACTGAGGGCAGGAGGGGAGGTAAACACACAGCAGATGGCAAGGGATCCGACACAACAGACAGGGCGGGTTTAGAGTAGGATGGGGTGGAGGAGTTGCTGGTGGTAGGACCTAATAAAGGCGATGGAGAGGGAGGCAGCTTTATCTCCGACAGAGACGGAACAGAGTAGCACACACCCGAGTCCGAGGTAGTTCCGGAAAATACTCCTCCCCCTTGCTCAGAATCAACAGGTGTTCTGGTGTGGTTCATGGAAGCAGCAGTGTACACGGGATAATCTGAGGCCTCCTGTTTCACTATTGTAAAATAAGGCTTGTTAGACGCTTTAGCATGGGTTGTTTTAGTATCGGATCCCGACCCACTAGTCTCAGGCGAGGGCGCGTCACAGTTCAACTCGTTACTATCGTCTGATTTGAAGTCTATAGATCCGGCGTTCTTGAGACAGGAGAAGCCCATCTCAGCCTTCTCACTCGTCACTGCCTTAGAGTCAATCTCGTAATGAGCAGCATGTTCCGGGGAGTGATAAGCGAACTTATCGAACTCCGCTGAGTAATTGCTTTTCTTGGGGGAGTGCCCGTTAGAGGACGAGGTGAATTTGAAAGGGTCACCGTCAGAGTCAAAAGCGAAGTTGCTCTCCGACATTCCTTCAGAACGGTCTTTACCACGGCAATCCTGCTTGCTCAGCTGAAATATGCAACATTACAACGGAGAAAGCTTTAAAATGAAAGGTTATTATTCAAAAATTGAAAAAGAGGGGAATTATGGCATGTTTTCACTGCCACAAAACATTCCACTGCCTGAGCGGTGTTATGAAATTTTAAGTATTAGATGTATGAATAGATAAAAATGGTTCAAACGGCGCATATAATCAGTTAAGCCCCCTTTACCCCCTTTTACCCCCAATTTGCCAGTTTTCATATCCATCCGGGTTTTCGGGGTTACCCCAACCTTACCTGTCGCTGGTATAGGAGTTGGGCAGTAGTAGGTCTGAAGTTGCTGGACACAGTGGTTGGAGGAGGAGGAGGTCTACTTGTGGTGTACACCGTACTACTCGGTTTATACTTCCCCTCCTTGCTCAGGTTCAGACCTTCCCGTGACCTGCAGGAATGCGGTGTCAGACAGGGAACCTTTCTCTGGTACCCCTTTTCAGGGATTCAGACTCCGGGGTCAGGGGTGGGTGTCCAGCAGAAGTTTGGGGTTTAGTAACGGCTAACGCTTTGTCCCGGACTACTTCTGCAGTGACCCTATATACCACAAAGGAGTGACTTAATACCACAAACTCACAAAGGAGCGACCCTGTACCATGAAAATACCTCAGAGTTTAGGGTTGTCAATAATGAATAAGGTATTATGAACCATATTGGACGAGGGCAGCAGAGTCTTATAAGCACTAAATAATGCAATGTGATGATATATCCAGCGAAGTTACATAACATGGTGGTCAGAAATTAGGTACTTCATTAAGCATGCATGTATGCATTTAATGCATTCTAACAGAGAGCGGTCCGCGGACTAAGCAATGTATAATATAGTAATTTAAGTATAATACGGTATATACTAATAACCTATTATTAACAGGTCAGCATTGGAGTGCTGTCTTTTTGACTCTCACACGGTACTCTATGCTATAGACTATTACTCTGCTATTAGATCGCTATGCTCCATTCTGTTGTTCTATGTTGTTTGCGAATACCAACTGTCTATAAAATACATAGATACGCCCCTGTCGGGTATATTTTAGGATACTTTCTAAAAGACAGCCCGAGCCCCGAGGGATGTCTCTGGTTGAGACCGAAGCCCGAAGGGTGAGGGTCTGAATCAATATGGACAGATCAAGCTAAAGTCAATGTTGGTGTTTTTTACACTCGAAAGTTTAGCTGATCAGAAACTTACCATTGTGTACAATGCACAATGTAATTAGCACATTGTGCATTTTACTGATTAGTATACCGAGCCCTGTTGATCTGCTGTTCCGGATATTCTCAGTTCATTATCAGTTAATAGACTGATAAATGAGTTCCTGGACATTGCCACCATGAACATCTTTCTATCGAATTCACCAGTCACTAATTAAGTAATGCGGTGGCTGAATCGATACATTCACATCTTTATCGGACTAATTGTCTTGAAATCGCAGGAAATCATTACCTCATGAGTTTACACTGCTCCTCAGCTCACATTTTCCCATAGAAGTTAACGTTTTTTATCTGGTCATTTATGCATCATCTGAATACCCTGGCATAATACATTAAATCAATAGAACGTATGCGTGTAGGACGTCTTGTGCAGGCTCAGGTGTTATAATCGAGTTTCCACAAATTACCCAGCAGATCACGTGATGTGTAAGACTATCTCAAGTTACAGGCCCTAATCAGCACTCAGCTCGAGTGGTATTTTATGGTGATCTAGTGTTTCCACGAACACCTGGCCAAGCGTCTTACACTGCCACCTTTTCTCAGCTGGTTACATCGGTTACATCTGCGCTACGTCTTACTTGTTATCACTTCCTCTCCATTCCGCAGTTCTAAAATTGATGTTGTTACTTTTTCTCAATTTTGATTCAGCAGTTCCTAAACTTTCTCACTTTCGTTTACCCACAGCACGTAGGAAACGACCGGTGAACCGAACCGAAACCGCAATACCGGTTGACCGGGCGTTTTCAGCCAACCGAAACCGTAACCGAATATTTTGATATCGCAATTAACCGTTTAGGGAAATCGGTCGGTTAACCGAACCGAAACCGAAATGCCGGTAAACCGGACTTTTTAGCATACCGAACCGTAACCGGATTTATTGAGAAATGGTACCCGGTCGTTTGCTAGATTATATCAATCAGTGGGCGGGATTTGTATGATTCTGGGCACTGATTAGTCGAGGCTTGGCAATTGGCATATTCTTCTCAACTGGAACCAAAGACCGGTTCTGTGCCCTACTGCAGTGCAGTCTTTAATCCTTCGATCTTGAGACAAGTTATTGGTTATAATAATAGTAAGGGAATCGTTCGGAGTGCCTGCAAAAAAATTCATAACAAAGGTTTTAGTGGTTCAATCGACTCCAATAGGTGTCTAGAGCCACCAAAAAAATTGATTCAAATTTTCGACTTCCGGAAACCTCAGGGTGGCCACGCCCTTTTTTGACCGTGGGAACTTTTATGAAAAATTGCTAAACATTGATTCAAAATCAACTAGGGCATGATTATACTCTAACCCCATGTTTTTTGGCACGAGAAATCGTTTAGAACCAATATCCAGGTCCTAAAACCAATATTTTGGCCATTATTGGCCACGCCCACTTTTTGTCATCAAAATTATGGCCGAAAATTTGAATTTTTCCTATGGTTCCAACTAGAGCATGATTTTACTCGAATCCTAGGTATTTTGGCACGAGAAATCGTTTAGAACCAATATCTGAGTCCTAAAACCAATATTTTGGCCATTACGGGCCACGCCCACTTTTTGGCATATGAATTATGGCCGAAAATCCGAAGTTTTCATATGGTTTCAAATAGGGCATGATTATACTCGAATCATAGGTATTTTGGCACGAAAAATCGATTAAAGCAACTTCCAAAACGCTAAAACCAATATTTTGGACATTTTGGACCACGCCCACTTTTTGTCATCAAAATTATGGCCGAAAATCTAAAGTTTTAATATGGTTCTAACAAGGGCATGATTTTACTCTAACCAGATGTTATTTGGCACTATAAATCGTATAGAACCAATGTCTTAGTTCTAAAACCAATAACCTGGCCATTTTGGGCCACGCCCACTTTTTGCCATCACTGCGGACAATATAGCTAAATCTGACCTTACTGTTCCTCAGTATTGGCATATGAATAATGGTCGAAAATCTGAAGTTTTCATATTGTTTCAAAATATAGGGCATGATTATACTCGAATCCTAGGTATTTTGGCACGAAAAATCATAAATTAGAACCAATATCTGGGTCCTAAAACCAATATTTTGGCCATTATGGGCCACGCCCACTTTTTGTCATCAATACTATGGCCGAAAATCTAAAGTTTTCATATGGCTTCAACTAGGGCATGGTTGTACTCGAATCCTAGGTATTTTGGCACGAGAAATCGATTAAAGAACTTTTCAAAACGCTAAAACCAATATTTTGGACATTTTTTACCTCACCCACTTTTTGTCATAAAAATTATGGCCGAACATCTGAAGTATTCATAAATGGTTACAACTAGGGCCTGATTATACTAGAATTTTACTTTTTTGACTAAGAAGTCGATAAAAGCAATTTTGTAAACTAAAAGCAATTTTATGGGTTTTTTGAGCATTTTGGATTATGATCAATTTTGGCAGAAAATTTTGGCAGAAAATTAATATCCAAAATTACCAAGAAAGGGTTCAAAAGAGGATCATTATTACTCTAAACCTGTGTTTTTAACATTAAAAATAAAAATCGATTTAATCTATTATCTTCACTCTAAAATAAAAATCTAGTCTATATTATGTGACTTTATGATCATTCGCAGTTTGGACTATTTAGTTAAATTTTCCCAGCTGTCCCTCCTCCCCTTCCAGTATAGTCCTCGATTCCGACTATTTAGCTGAATCTGTATCATAGCTGTCCCTCCATCCCATTCAATTCATTGGTCTCCAAGGAGCTTGATGGTGTGGGGCAGTGCTGGACTTGTCTGGCTCGTCTGCCCAGCCCGTAGAGGGAAAAGATATGGCAGTTCAGTTTGGCACCGGCTTCGAAATCTTGAAGGAACCAACACTGTCAGTAATAATGTACTTGGTGGTGAGGTCCGTGCAGGAAGCCTTTTTCTTGATGTCGTTCCTCACTTGGAGGACGTTGATCTCTACTTCCTGGTTAGGTGTGCTTAAAAAGGGGACTGGTGAGGGCTCCGTCTGTGAAGGTGATCCGAGCCTTGCATGTCATCTGTTTCATCTGTTGTAGGTTTTGTTGTTGCGGTAACCGTTCTTCGTGTATATTTTGAAGCCCTGGGGCGTAGCTAAGAGGAAGGCGACACTGCATACTGTTCAGTGCATGGTGTCTCGTTTGATGTCACAGTGCAGATATCTTTTTGTTACTTATTTATATGATTGCATGATGCACTCTGAATGGGGTGAGATGTAACACCAAATCGGTGATGTACTCTGATTACAGATAGGTGTAGCATCGTATCGTCATGATGGCATTGATGACTCTGATAGGGTGTAAAATCGTGTTGCTACAATACAGTTACCAGTGAAACATGGTATCGCAACATTACAGTGATGAACTCTGATCAGGTGATAAAGCGTATCACGACGACACAGTGGTCATCTTGTTAACTTGCGATTGGCTACACCAACACGCGATCATGTGCTCTGATTATAGAGTTATAGATGGAACACACGGTTTGATCCACTATGGCAAAGCGTAGCACATTACCCTACCGAGGAACGCATTACCTATACTGAGGAACAGTAAGGTCAGATTTAGCTATATTGTCCGCAGTGATGGCAAAAAGTGGGCGTGGCCCAAAATGGCCAGGTTATTGGTTTTAGAACTAAGACATTGGTTCTATACGATTTATAGTGCCAAATAACATCTGGTTAAAGTAAAATCATGCCCTTGTTAGAACCATATTAAAACTTTAGATTTTCGGCCATAATTTTGATGAAAAAAAGTGGGCGTGGTCCAAAATGTCCAAAATATTGGTTTTAGCGTTTTGGAAGTTGCTTTAATCGATTTTTCGTGCCAAAATACCTATGATTCGAGTATAATCATGCCCTATTTGAAACCATATGAAAACTTCAGATTTTCGGCCATAATTCATATGCCAAAAAGTGGGCGTGGCCCGTAATGGCCAAAATATTGGTTTTAGGACTCAGATATTGGTTCTAAACGATTTCTCGTGCCAAAATACCTAGGATTCGAGTATAATCATGCTCTAGTTGGAACCATAGAAAAAATTCAAATTTTCGGCCATAATTTTGATGACAAAAAGTGGGCGTGGCCAATAATGGCCAAAATATTTGTTTTAGGACCTGGATATTGGTTCTAAACGATTTCTCGTGCCAAAAAACATGGGGTTAGAGTATAATCATGCCCTAGTTGATTTTGAATCAATGTTTAGTAATTTTTCATAAAAGTTCCCACGACCCACGGTCAAAAAAGGGCGTGGCCACCCTGAGGTTTCCGGAAGTCGAAAATTTGAATCAATTTTTTTGGTGGCTCTAGACACCTATTGGAGTCGATTGAACCACTAAAACCTTTGTTATGAATTTTTTTGCAGATACCTTATCTATATCAAAATGATTCCCTTACTATAATGGGAAATGAGAATATTTGAGTTTTTTTGATGACCCTCTTGAGGATTTTACATCAATTTATCTGCCTCTTCAAATATATTGCATACCACTGTAGTAACCCGAACACTACTGTCCGGTACTTAGTCTTCTCACGTGCGGACATGTCGTAATGTACATCACGCATTCAACATAAAGAGTTCAAAGACTCAAGACATACACAATAGCTCCGCCATATTATACTCCCAATTAGCCTCCTGTGTTGGGATAATCATCGTATCTTGTATACTTATCCGATTGTATTTATTAGGCTAAAGTGAGGTCTATTTGTGATGTCGGACTTTATTGTGGTGTGCTAAGTAGCTCGGTTAAGACCGTTGTCCGTTTATAGTTAATACTCGATTTATACTGCAGTCGCATTGATTATTGCAGTCTTTTCAATTTTAGCTTTAAACCATCTTATTTTAATTAGCACAGGATTTTGGCTTAGGCCGCATTTTCATCAACAAGGCCTAGGCCGAGGTCTTATTGTAAATTTTACCATCCGGCATTAAATTAGATAGGATGTAAAAAATGGTGAATCACAGCAAAATTTCAACAACTTGCCATCTGTTTAATTTCGAATCAAGAATTTATACAGTACAAAATCAAAACTTGAATGCAAATAGAACACGGCCACATGCAATGGGACAAAAATTTTCTGATGCGAGTTTGGAAAAATGCTGAGTTTGTCTAAAGTCTAATTGACGGTCGCTCCCTGGAAATTGGAGTATTAATAATAAGTTAAGTACGTGCCTTTTCTAACTCATCAAAGCCAGGTTCTCAATAGGTACTCAATGCTTTATTTCCCACAAATCACAGTCCAGCTAAGATCCTAGTTGAAATTGTATAGGTACTTAGCTTATTGCAATTCTCATACTTAGAGGTCGTTCCTAATGATCGAGGTGTAATACGGTATTGAATAACACCCTTACAATTGTTCAAGTCATAGACCAAGTGGCTCACCTTTAGATTTCGAGTTGCTCTCTTTGTATTATAGGTCATACAGGACCCTATGTAATCATGGTATTACAGTTTTGTAGTTCACTTGTTTATTGCTTTCTTGATGATTGAACTTACAGACTAACAGTAAACTGCAGTTCTAATTTATGTTATCTTTGAAGTTTGAATCTGCAAGTTTATTAACGCCATATCTTTTTATGGCTAAGTTTCATACATTATTTACTTTTTTGATTTTAGAAATAGCTTTGATTCGTTTTCGGTAAGAAAATAAACCATCACATAATGATGCCTTCTCACTTGGGGAGCCGTATACGTAACACCCAACACGTGGGATGCTGTTTCACGTATTGGAGAATTTATCAAACTAATTGTTTTGCTATTTGTAACTTGCTATTTGCCCAGTAGGAATGACGAGCACGCAGCATAGTTCCCATCCCACCACAACTTCTACCACATCTCTGGGAAGGTGTTTGGGTGTTCTGGCGGTGATCCTCCTCATGACCTACCTCATCTCTTGCCACATGTCACTTATACCTTTTACAGAGCCGGACTTTTCAGACAATGCACATGCTAAAGTGACTAGCGACGCCGAAAGGGACGCTTTCGAGTGGGGTATCGCTCAAAATTCACACGTGTAGGCACTTTGAGTGGGCATCGCTCACAATTCACACTTCTAGGCACTTTGAGTGGGCATCGCTCACAATTCACACTTCTAGGCACTTTTAGTGGCATCGCTCACAATTCACACTTGTAGGCACTTTGAGCCTTTAGTGGTACATCACTCAAAATTCAAAAGTGTGGGCACTTTGAGTTGAGCATCACTAGCAATACACAATTGTAGCTAGTTGAGATTTTGTGAGCTTCTTGTAGAAGAAGTTCTTGCTTATAGGCATATTATGGAGACGTTTAGATACGCATAATACGAAAGTTTATTTTGTAACTAAGAGATCGATTGCCGGCACCCAGGGAAGCTAGAAAGCGAGTCTGGAGGATTAAGCGCGTCCAACTGGGACGTTTTTGAAGAATCAACTGGGCAGTAATTTCAAGTTCTGATAATTTATTTGAACGAAAGTTCACAACCACAAGTTCACGGGTTCACTTCATCAATAAAAAGATTATAGTTACTTATTTCGAGTTAATGATGAAAGTTCAGATGCAGTCAATGTAGCTTTTAATATTGATATTTGAATATTTGATGTTAATTACAATTCCGTAATATTTCAGAAGTTGCTTTAAAACTGTAACCAGATATATGTTATTAATATTATTATCCGTGATGATTATTATGACTATTTTATTAAGTATACAGTTTTTCAGATCAAATTTTGATGATTGTTTCTCAATAATTCTATATTATGTGACATATTGATTACTCCAATGAGGTTTACTTATAATTAAATATAAAAGCATGAAATATTAAGTTTTATTGCGTCAGTGTGGTTTGATAATATTACGAAACTTTTGATACTGTAACACTGAAATTAGGTCGAATCAACGGCACCATAAATTTGGGAGAAGACAAAGAGAGGATCGGAATTGCCATAATTTTTAGCGGGATGGTGATAGTCTAATAGACCCTGCTGGTTTGTTTGCTACCCCAACAAATTCAAAAAAGAAAGAAAAATTAACTCACCCGCCAGATCCTAGGAAGCGGTAGCTTTCCAAGTTGGGAGGGGAGTACAGCTTCTTTACCTGGACATATTGTGAAGTCATTGGCAACGATGCATATTAATTTAATAAGGTATAAAAATGCCCATAGTATTCCGAAATCTTTGAGGGTCTTTCAAACCCTCATAGACCTATCTCTGCATTCAACATGTGTGGACTCTTGTATCAAACCCTGATAGACCTACCTCTGCAGTCAACATTTGTGGACTCTTGTATCAAACCCTCATAGACCTACCTCTGCAGTCAACATGTTGTGTGGACTCTTGTATCAAACCATCATAGACCTACCTCTGCAGTCAACATGTGTGGACTCCTGTACATGAAACCCTCATAGACCTGCCTCTGCAGTCAACATGTGTGGACTCTTGTGTCAAACCCTCATAGACCTACCTCTGCAGTCAACATGTGTGGACTCTTATATCAAACCATCAGAGACCTACCTCTGCAGTCAACATGTGTGGACTCTTGTGTCAAACCCTCATAGACCTACCTCTGCAGTCAACATGTGTGGACTCCTGTATGAAACCCTCATAGACCTACCTCTGCAGTCAACATGTGTGGACTCCTGTACATGAAACCCTCATAGACCTACCTCTGCAGTCAACATGTTGTGTGGACTCCTGTACATCAAACCCTCATAGACCTACCTCTGCAGTCAACATGTGTGGACTCCTGCATGAAACCCTCATAGACCTACCTCTGCAGTCAACATGTGTGGACTCTTGTATGAAACCCTCATAGACCTACCTCTGCAGTCAACATGTGTGGACTCTTGTATGAAACCCTCATAGACCTACCTCTGCAGTCAACATGTGTGGACTCTTGTATCAAACCCTCATAGACCTACCTCTGCAGTCAACATGTGTGGACTCTTGATCTTTATGAGCTTCTCCGGAGAGTCGTTGAAGCTGAAGACGGTGTGAGCTTTCTTGTTGATCTTGCAGTTGACATGAGGCGCTGGTGTTTTGTGGGGCCGGTCGGGCTTGCTTAGTAGACTGAAATGGGTCAGGGTCTTAACTCTAATGGCTGCTGAACTTTTAAAATCCTTCACACTCAAAAAGAGTGCAGTAAAAAGAAGGAAAAATTAGAGTAAAATTCATTGTATTTAAATTAACTTAGACGCGACTGACTGTGTAGTGTGTATTGCTAAAATCTAGGAGATATCGAAGTGCTTTCAGGTTCATTTTTGAAAATCCCAAATAACAGGACATTTAAAAATTGTCTGAAGGCATGGCAAAAGCAGTGCAAAGAAACAGGGCATGGCTCAGCCCCCCTCCCCGTGAGGGCAGGGCATCCTGCCAAAAGTAGAAAAAGTCAGAAACCAGCAGTACCTGTTAATTGTGAACTTTGAGGTATCTTTGTAGGATTTCTTGGAGTTCTTCAGGCGTTTGCAGGTAGCATCTCCAGCCCCACTACTACATGTTAGTTCCTCTGTCTCCATGACAAACTGTACATTTTCATGGCTACTCAGTTTTGATTGTTAGAATGTACTCAATTATAACAATACATTTCATTGTGTACTACTTGGTATTAATGTGCCAAGTGTTACATCGGCAACAGCGGATGAGTGGCTGATGTAATAAATAATACCTGTCATACCCGGTCATTATTCTATTACCTAGCTAATTGAGAGATGTGAAGTAAAATAGATAGAAGAGACGTGAGATACCTTTCGGGGGCGAAGCCAGATTTTTGGAAAGGAGGTCACGAGTTACATTCAAAATCTGTTTGGTGTTTTATTGTGCTTGGCTCAAGGCTCTCATCTTGAAAGAATTAACAAAATTTTCACATTCTTTGTCCAAAAAGAGGGAGGCAGCCGCCTGTGTTGCCTTCGCCTTGGCTACGCCCCTGATGCTTATAGCTACCTAGTACAAAAGGAGTAGAATATTGCAATACAGGGTGCCATAGGTCAGCCCTCTACAATCTACATACCTACGTCCTACATGTGCAGGTAGATCACATGGGGCAAGTGGCACATGGCGAGTGTAATTCATTATCTGCAGTGTGGGACCCCTGCAATATGATCCCACAAGGCACAATACATCACACAGTGTACACAGAGTGTCTAAATGTAAGGGAGTGGCTATAAGAAGTACAATGCATCGTATTACTTTATTAGTGGTGTATTGCACTTGTAAAAGAGAGAACTACTTCTTATTTCTAGTGGTCTAAATATAACTATATAAGTATAGTATGATCATTATGACGTGGGTCCGCTGACTGCTGCTGAACATCTATTGAAGTATTGACAATTACTGTTTACTGTAGAGTGTAGGTGTGTAGACATTAGACAAGTGTAGGCATTGTCCTATAAATGTGTTTGTACCTTTCTTGACAGGACACACTAAGACAATACATCACACTACTAAGCTAATATATATACACGTCAATGCGATGCAAACAAAATGAGCGATACACACACAGTACTGCAAGCGTAAAACAGTATAAACTGTCAATACACAGTTCATACATTGTACACAGTATAAGTACAATGTACAGTCTTCAGTACACACGATAATATACTAAACAACATATTATATACAAACACATCATTCAGTACATACCTAGTATTGCAGTGTAACACACCAAGCAGTACACTAAGTAGCCAAATAGTGGACACAGTACGCACAAACACATAATACACGCCCGTGTCTCATCAACAACGCATTAATAAGGGATAAATGGTGGCTGGCAGGTGGCCAATAAATGGCTGTTATTAGGTAACATCGTAACCATGTTTCTGAAGCATGATAATATGAAGGTTCAGGTATGTCACGTGTATCGTGTCAATGACTTCAGGATTGCATGGTCTGTGTAAGAGGTCGGAACTTTTAAGAGGGGTCGATATTTGTAATTTGAAATAGGAGAGTAGGAGGAAGGATATGTTTCATAGCGTCACTGTTCACTATAATGAACAAGCACTAAGTGATATAATCAGAAGGAAATAAATCCTGTGTGCCGGTGGTAGAATAAGCAACTTTCGTTCAGAGAGGAGTGGAGAGTGTTCCTCACCTGGCTAATGGTGGAAGTCCTTGTTGTACGGCTTGTTAAACAAGGAACTGAAACCGTAGGGCTCCGTACATGATTCGCAGCTGCAACTTCGTGTTCGAATATTGCTTTGTATATAATATATGCCTCTTGGTGTAATAACAGGTATGTTGGCATAAGCACTTCCCACTTTTTGGAAAGGTCACTAAAATCAGGGCCTGGGAGTTCGAACTTCGAACACTGCACAAAACACATATTCACAGGAACAGAATGTTGAATTTTCTACTATAAGTTTTGTTCGTTTTCATAACATCATAACCGAACATTGTTTTAGGTTGTATTAAGTTTTTATAATAACAAATCAGTATTGAATAAACAAATACTTAAAGCAACTCTTCAACTGACGCCTCGCGATTGCAATATCACAGTTATTATCAACTCACGTCAACCTGCGTTACATTCATCACGCATCCAGATGCTACAGTAGAGTGTATTTTTGTAGTAATTGCACACATTCATATAATTATCTCTTGCTGTGTTGGCAGTGAAAATAATAGTTTGTTTCTGGTTTAGTAGCAGTAGTATAGTAAGCTTAGTCCTAGTCCCTGCTTCCCTGGCTGACAACCTGGTCTGCTGCTTGTGAAGTGTGAACGGTAGCTAGAGAGTGGTTACTGGACTTAGGACAACTTACCTGCACAGTTCACAGGTATTTGATTTTCTCCCATCATTAAACTATTAAAGCAATAAGTAACCTTGTAGGTATACCTGCCGTAGTTATTTTTGATTTAATAACATGAAAAAAATTTGAAATTTTCTATTTTGGCATTATGCTTATATTCTTGTATTCTTATAGCCGCTTACAGTAGTCTTATAATTCTTGTAAAATTCTTGTAAAACTCTTGTATGAATTCAAAATTCTTTTAACCATTGTGTTTCCACATAATTTACACTGCAGTGCACTGGAGCATGTGACAATGCGACATGCCTTGGAACAAAAATGGGGTCCAAAAATCGAAATTTTATCCAAAGGAGATTTAATTTATAATTTTTTTGAATGAAGAATCAAGAACCTAGTATAGCACCAATGTATCTTGCATATCATGATACTTATTTTGGGTATTTTTATCGGTGAGTTTGTAGGAGTCATAAGCTTTACCCAGTGGAATTGCCCACGCTTTTTATTTTGTCAGCAGACCTATGTTGTAAGAAGTAAATTGTGAATGTTGAGCATTCCACAGTGCCAGCAAGTGCTATGATGTGGACTGGACAGTGTAAATTATGTGGAAAAGACCATGGTTTGGGTTAAGCTGTGAAAGAAGCAACAGCATTTTTTTGAAATGTTCATAAAAAATTATATTAAAAGTGAATGTACATACATGTAATATATGGATTTTATGCATTCAAATCACAATATCTATAGCAATTTATTGCACATATCAATCATGAAACATCAACAACAAAAATTTGTCACATTAGCATTGCCTTTTTGCAATACAGTACCTACAACTTCAAACATTTTACATTGAGTAATCACAGATCACAGAATCTGAAGTTTATGATGGAAACCCATTGTAAAATGCAACATAAAAATCAAAAGTATTTTATCTCGGTGAAATAGTCAAAATCAATAAATAACACAAACAACAACCATAGAACCCCCTCACCACTGAATTAAATTGCACACACCAGTGCTGAACAAAGAAGAGATCACATATCATCATGACCATTCCTGTTTCAACTTCTCGAATTCATCCTCATCTCGTGGCAAGAAAGGAGTGTCAATACTTTGAATCATGTATTCACCACACATGAGACACTCCTCTGCAATAATATCATCGAGCTGAGACTTAGCTTTTCTGTAAACATCAGTCCTTATCTGATCTTCATCTTTCAGATTTAACAAAACACTGTAGAGCTTAGATACTTCCTCAGCCTTTCTTTTGGAGAGATATTGAGTTATTTCTTTCACCAGACATGCGGTGTGAAACATGTGAGTACAAGGAAAGACATAAAATGAACGAGTCAGAAGAGGGATGTCACACAGATAACAGTTTTTGACAGACTCAACCACACAGTTCTTACGTTTCAAGTTACTTATGTCTTTGTGTATCCTACCAGCGCTTTCAGTAGCATCTTTCATGTCGTCATTGAGCTGATTTATATTCTGGTTATAAATCTCCAATGATTTGCAGATTGAGTCTTTGAAATCATCTATGTAAAAGAAGTCATTGAAGAATGGAAGAACATCTTCGATTTTCAATACTTCTTCACCTCTGTTAATGACTTCCATGACTTTTTTGATGTCCTTCTCTTCTTCAACAACATGTCGAGCAATCATAAGCCAAAGTTTCTTGATAGTCTCTTGTTGCTCAGGAGTACTAAAACTTTGGGCTTCTGTTGCAGTTTTCTCTGCTTCAAAAACATTACCCAACTTCGAAAGGGCCAATTTTACTGCCTCTTCATATAAACCCATTTTTGTGTAGATGTAACAGCAAGCCTTCCACTTACGATGTTCTGAGCATAGTCTTAGAGCATATTTTCTGTCCACATTGGCACTGGTCTTAAGTAGAAAATCCAGAAGTAATCCTTCATCATCTTGCTGTACGAATAATGAAAGCAAAAAATTGTGTATTGCTTCATCAGTGCACTTAGTTTTGAAGACAACAAATTGGAGGTATCGAAGAGCTTGATCCTTCTGATCTGAAGTCTTGCAGTGAATGAACGATGGTAGAAGCTTTTTAGGGTCAAGGGATCGTCCAAACTGTTCAAGAACATCGACAGTATTGCGAGGAATATACTTCATGAGGGTTGGTGTGTATTTGTAAAACAGCTCTGGGCTCCTTCTTTTTCTGAGTGTGTTTAGTGCTGACGAATATTGCTGATCATGAATATGGTGCATAATTACCTTCTCTATGTCTTCCATCAAATCAGCAAAGAAAATCATGTCAGAGGTATCACCGTAGCTAGCCATCATTTCTTGAATAACTTTAATGATGGGTTTGTTCTTCTTAATGTTTCGGATAACAAAGTCATTACTAAGAAAATCTCTAAGGTCAGCTCTAACAGTCTGAAGCTTTTCTATATCGCCATCACTGCTATGCTGCTGCTTTTCTAAGCTACTTATTTCGCTCAGAAATATTTCAACAATCCAAACGACTAACATACAAATTTGAGTTGGACTGCTTGAATTGCTCAAAGAATCAAGTTTGGTTCTCAAAAAGTTAAGTAAAGCTGGAGTTGTTCCTTGATTTATAAACTTCAGAGCAATTTCCTCAAAAGACCTGTGTGAGAGAGCATACGTTTGAGCTGCATAATCATAAAGCTTTTGATCAAAATAAAAGTCTGCCTCTTCACTTGATATCTCAAACAATTTACTTGGATCTCCATCAGCATACTTTTCTGCCTCTTCAAATTTCTTTAGCTTCATAAACAACCTCCAAACATGCCGATCTTCTTTGTGAATCTTAAATCGAATAATGTTCTGTTTTGCAAATGAAAAAAACTTGGTTGGATCCATAGGATCCAGTGCAATCGTTTGATAAATGCCAGCAGATGATTTGAGAGGCTCATAATGTACATGTTTCCAATCAATCAAACTTCTGGCTTCAAAGCCATTTTCATACAGGAGTAGTAAATGAAAATCTGACAAACCAATTGAAACTGGAATACCCTTATCAGAGTACTGAGTGAGTTTGTTATCTGTCATGACATTGCCATCATCAAAGGATTCAGAGGATATGTTGAGCTTTGAAAACTGTACTCCCACACCAGTCATCCATGCTAAAGCTCTAGGCTCTGGATATTTCACATAGGACACAGCCATGACCCCAAGTGCCTCTACATTTTCTTTGAACTCTGGGAGACTGTTGTCACTGAAAATTGAACTGAATTTGCATTGATCATTTAGATTTATTTTACCAAAGAATTGGTATATTCGTGTAGGAGTTGCTACAATCACCACCGTTCTTTGCCTAGGGTCACCATTTTCATGGAAGAAAATCAGCCCTGTTATGTTTTCAGGCTTGTCTAGACTACACAAAATCTTTGAATAAGCAACTAGCTGTTTGTCTGAAGAGGGGTTCAGCTTCGTTTCATAGATAGTTCCCACAGATGTACCAATGAGAATTTCTTTTGTGTTGATGTCACTTTGCTTGGTGATATTCCAGGCAATTGAATCGACAGTATTGCATTTGATTTGCCTTGTACAGGACCACAGCGTTTGCTTACCATAAAACCCATAGAAGAGTTCACCAGATGTCATAGAAACGAGCAGGTGCTTGCCAGAAGGGTCTAAAAATATGTTGTGAATTTTGTCGCCGACTGGTCTGGGAATGTCTAAAATATCATCCAGCTCAGGAGCCCCAGAGTAATATCGTCTGATTTTATTACTGAGCAGACCAATAACAAGGATTTTATTTGCTGTCACAAGTTTTACAAATGCAGCTGTTTCTTTGAATCTGAGGTCTTCTTTTTCAAATATAGGCAAAACATCAGTCTCATCAGAGGGATCTTTCAAATTAATGACTGAACTGTTGAAGGAACTTTGTTTTCTAATACTCTGCTTATTTGAACCAGAATAACGGCCAGTATTATATGATCGACCATCTTCTTCATATTCACTCCAAAGTCCTGCCATGTACCTGTTAAGAAATTATATGAGGCAGACTGCAATAATTTCATACTGTGCTGCGAAAAACAAATTACTGCATCAATTCACCCCAAACTACAGTCTAAAATGAATGATAATTTATAACACTGAAATGATAAAACTGTTCAGTTTTCACTATTTGAGGCACAATTTTTTCATGCCATGCCTGCTGACGCCTGATTATGTGTGATATGCAGCAAGAACAATACTGCGAAATTCCAGGTCTACCAGAATGGGTAATTTTACAAAGCATCTGCTATTCAGTTACTATACACACTTACACAAAGCATCTGTTATTCAGTTAGGGTCACTTATCATACACAAAGTACATGCACATGTACACAAGTGCAAATCAACTACACAAAGTTAAATTGTACAGATCCTCATAATTGGTGCATTTGAAGGCTCTTTTTTAAGTCGCGTGATTTCATCAATAAACAATTGAATCAATTCATTTTGTAATTTGTACTGTGCATTCTAAGTATACATGGCATCCCTGGCAGGGTAATAATTTTGCACCACAAAAAGTGAAAACTACTGCATTTAAACAGCATGGAATAACTTTCATTATAATTCATTTCATCAAGAACAATTTAATGGTCATGTAGGTCATGATATAGGAAACATAGAAATGGAGACTGAATTCATTAAGTAAATGATCGAATTTAAAACAATGCAAAAATAATAAATCATCCATAAATAAATCAAAGTTTATAAACTCATAAAAAATAATTATCGTATTATCAATTAAGAAAACAGTTTACTTTAAACATTACATTGCCCACAATGACTTCAATAACTGGAACAAGTGAACAATACATCATGAATATTATACATGATGCGTTAAAACCTTTAGAACATAAGACGTTCTAAACTGAAGCTCAGTCAATTTCAAAGCCTAATTATTCAATGGTTACAAACTCACAGAATTTTGGAGCTCTGAGTCCAAAAATGAAGGTCAAACTAGATTCCTGTGCAGGGATAAATACATGATATTCTGTAGAATAACATCCTTATTTCAATATAAAAATACTGGTTACATGGTCAAATTTCACTTACTCACTTATCAACAGAAATCAAATATGCTTCCATAAAACTATTTTTATCCAATCAAGTTTCAAGAGAGGGCAGTCTTTGGAATGGCAAAGACCGCCTGTGGCCCACACCCTGTACTCTCTAATTAAATAATGTCAAGAGAATACTGCGCTATTTGAGCTACCTATTGATGACAATGATGGTGATTTAGGCATGATCCGAGAAACTGAAGAAGATTTTACAGCAGTATCAAATAGTTTGTGAATAAATCTTCGAGTGCCCTGCCGGTACTTATAACGAGACATAAGCTGATGAACAATCCTGTAATTTCTTATGTCAGAAAATAGGTGCTTTTTGCTCTTAGCAAGCTCTTCTAACTCAGCACAATAAGTGCTTGCCCTGAGAGTTGATGAGAGGCAAATTATCAGGTTCAATAACTGCTCTAAATCTTTATCAGTTGGTTTAGCCAAAATAAGCTCAGGAAATTGTGGACGTTTAAATCCTACATCAATGCTGAAGAATTGCTTGACATCATTTGCAATACAAAGTCCAATTTTTTCACCTGGCTGTGTTTCTTTACTATCAAATGTCTGTGGATTGCTAGCTGATTGAATAATGGCATTGAGCTGACTTTCTCCAAGACTTCTGTTTTTGACATGAGTCTTGTGCCTTGGGGGCTGCAGAGTTGAACTTCTCTGACGGTTTCCAGCAATTTCTGATGTGAAAGAACCAGGAGGAAATCGTGTGTTAGCTTTCTTGGCATTTGTCTGGCATATGCTGAAATGATGGATAAAATCTTTTCTGCTAGCAGTGAAACTGAATTGCTCAACAGCAGCACACCCACTTTCAGTTTTGCATATGAGATTAAAAACATAAACACATGTGCCACGAACACTAAGATTTTCATGCCCCTCAGCAAGTTTGTGAATCTTTCCAACAAATTCAAATTGTGATATCTTTGCAAAACCATAACATGATGCACCAATATGTCCAATAGCCCAAGCTGCAGCCTTTATCTCTAGAATATCCTTGCTTTGAAGCATTTCATCAAGCTCTGTGAAAATACCCTCTTCTTGTAACCGTTCAATACCACAATCTAAATGAGACATTTCTCCATACAAGTGCACAGGAGTGAAACAGTATTTAGGCAGTCTAATTTCGGAAGTTTTAAATGATGCATCACCCCTCTCAAAACCTGTTAAAGCTTCCAAGATTGTAGTTTCCACTTTCCTAACATATTCCAGACATTTGTACCTCTTCCATTTTTCCAGTTCTGTATCAACAAAGCCCACAGACTTGAGTGTGCTATAGCCTCTTGGAATGGAAAGAAACCTTAAGACAAGTTCATACCCCTTGTCTCCAAGATGAATCAATGCAGGGAACATTTCAAAGAGGTGTTCGAGACATTCTTGGTCTTGGCAAGCTTCTGTTAAAACTGTTAATGATTCTTCAACAATATCTTCACCATCAGATGTATTATAAGCATAAAGTTGACTAACCAACATTGGGAGTATGAATTTCTCGAAATTTTGATATCCTGTCCTTATTAGTGTTCTGAGAAATTTAATGGCAAACACTCGTATACTTACAGAACCACGATGAAGGATGGTACTAAAGATAGCATCAGTGATGTTTTCCTTTCCATACAGCAAGCTGACAAGCACACATTTCATGATAGTGTCCTTATCAGGAGCTTTTTCAAACAGTTCTATATAGGTTTCAAATATGTTGGAGTTTTTCAGGTATTTATTGCCGTCAACGTCAGAATAAAGTGTTCCAATCATGAAAAAGTAATCACTGACCAATGTTGACCTTAGGCTTGTTGATGCAAAAATTCCAGATCCTACTTTTGCCTTTTTCAGCTCTATTGTCATGTTGTTCAAAAATACAGGGATTAAATTTTTGGGTTCCTCTGATGATGAACACTTTATTTCAAGTAGAAGATTTATGAGTGCTATACCAACACCACTATACATGGCACTATTACCCTGACCTGTTGTTTTGTCATAATATGGTATCCTAGATAAAATAAATTTACTCGAGAAGGGTTCCATTACTCTTTTAAGAAATCGGACACATGTTTCATCTATTTGCTGAGTTCGAAAAAATCCTAGTTCAAGAACTGATGCTATGGTTTTCCAGTCCCATTTAAACACATCCTCTTCAGCAAAAACTTTGGTATTCTCGATGAATCGTATATGTTGCTTCTCTTCATGGTCATCACGCTCATGGTACTGATACTGGTAGTTAGGGTTTATCCCTCTTTTGAACTTCAGAACACGTTCTCGTATTAAACTTAATTGATAGCTCATCAAAGTGAAAGGTTCTGGACGCTGCCTGTGATTGAGAAGCTTTGTGATGCATTGGGAGCTCTCCACTCCAAAGCCTTTGTGCACAGACACAGCAGCAACAAGCAATGGTTGGATGTGAGCAATGTGCTGTTCAGATATTAAGTTAAACTTGTTTATCAGATGCAATAACTCCCCGACAAGGATTGCTGCTAGGATAGCCTCTTCTTTCTCCCCATTGATTGCAACATGAGTAATTGAGTCCAACTTGGGATCAACAGATAAAATCAATGCAAGTAAGGTAGCATGGTATATTTCCACTATATTTGGACGTTCAACATGATGTGGTAGTAATATTTGTTCAGCTTCTCCTACAACCCAAGAGTCACAGATACTCCAGTCAGGATTCTGCTGCCAGTCAATGATAGAACTTAGAGCTTTTTCAAACGATTCAAGATTTGTTGGTTGCTTGAGGTTGAGCATTTCATAGAAACATTGAACAACAGTCCGTTGGATTTTTGGGAATGGTTTTGTCAAAGCTCCCATCATTTCTTTGAATACCAATTCAATTGTATAGAGGCCAGGCCATGTACGACAAAATGAAAGTATTGCATTTTTACACCCATTCAGCCACACGGCCCGTTCTTCAGCATAGTCAAATTCCTTCTTGTTTTCAGATTTCTTTTCGTACAAAATGAAGAATGGGTCTGAGAGAGAAGCAACTAAGAAGCCAATATCATTTTGAACATGTACAAAGTTTCTAGTAGATACATTGTTGAATAAGAACATAAAAACTTGACACAGCACCTCTGTTTCCTTATATTCACCTCCCATTGCAATAGCCTCAAGTATGCACTTGATTCCCCCATTTTCAATAAAACAAGTGGGCTGTGACAAAGCATAGCAGGATATAATAGCTGTGGCACATTTCTTGTAGTTCTCCTTGGAAGGAGTCCGAACTAGAGACAGTAGACTGAACAGTATTGACCGGGGCAGCTTGCCATATTTTGCTAGATTGTAAACAAACTTAAGGGCCTCCACCCCCTCCAAGGCCTCATTACCATCCTTCCCGCCACCAGTGTCTATAGCACGGACCAGAAACAAATCAATGTGGAGTTCTTGTACATGTTTATATGTTATGTTAGGGAGGCTCAGAGTGAAACACCGAAAAACATTCGCTCTTATTTTAGGTACTTGTGAGTTGAGTTGTGTGGCAAGCTTTTCGAAAATTACTAAAAAGCTTATATCCAACTATCCTATCTCCATGGGTCATTAGTTTTCGAGATATTCAACAAAAACTGTTTCTTTGATTTCCCTTGGTTTCAAACGGTCAGTGAATTGTTGATCCTGTAAAATTATGTGCACACTGTTGAGAACAAATTGGTTTTACTCTGCTAACGCCACCAACACGAGAGAAATCGAGATTTGTTTTTTCCAAAAAGGAGATAGGATAGATAGTTTTTGTTTACCTGGAGTTAGGATACCAGAAATGATAAATAAATATCCTATCTCCATTGACATCAATGAAATAATTGAGAAACGCTATTAAAATACAGTATTACATGTATCCTATCTCCAATACAGTAGTTCTTCCATAACAGTTCCTATCATGGTTCTAACTTCTATTCATGATGGCACTTTGATAAATTCATATGATATTATTGACAAGAAACTGCTCAGCTCGAGGGCTTAGGCTTTGTATTAATTCAATTTTTTAAATTTAAGGTGAAATATTGAAAGGTCTAGGTAGGCACTAGGCTTATATCCTTTATTTTTCCAATCCTAATTCTCTTACCTCGGCCCTTATTAATTCTTTAAAATCTTTCTGTATGTCCCTCTATCTGTTATAACTTTTCCTACACTTAAGACGAATTTTCATCACCAATACCACCCTTTCCTTATAAGCTTATAGCCCTTTCTTTGGACAGTGGGCACTTCTAATTACAAAAACTGGCCTTGGTCAACTGGTAATTTGATAGCACTGATGGTGGGTGTTTGATATTGGTCAGCATCAGCAAATCCCTACAGGAATACAGGATGCCACTTTATTACTTTTCAAGGTGACATGTAATAAAATAAGATGGTAAATAGTTAAAAGCAATTAATTCTGTGGATCATGGATGACTGCATACATACACGGCTGACAGTAAGTTAGGCATAGATTGCAAAGTTTGAGTGCCCAACTGCCCAACAACATCAGTAAATGACAAAGGCATTGCTAAAAATTTCACAGAAGTTGGTAGTTGACTCAACCTGTATTGTGCACCAGTGAAGGACCTATCTGTCTATCAAGCCTAACACCTGGATTACCATTGCTCATTGAGTTAACCAAGCCAGTGCACTTCAATGCTGCTCTCATCAAGCTCCAGGCACGAGAAGGTACTAGAGGCATCCTTGCCTTCGCTTTTGTTCCTTCAATGGTGTCCTATGGCTCCTGTGTCAACGTTTTCCCATCAGGAAACCGTTCCTCGGGAAAGGGACCAATACAATGCAATACAATACAATGGTAGTGCAGGTCACTTTTAAGTCCTGTGTCTAATCTGTCAATTAAGTTCCAGATTTGTGACGGGAAGCACGTTCTCCTGTGGGTCTATTGACAACAATCAAAAACCGATAGACTGATCTAAGTGGCCTCTCCAAGTACTTTATTATAGCCTTAGAAGGGATCCAAGTCGAGAGAATGGAAGGCTCCTGGGAAGATAAGTTCAGCATCCTTATGTTGAGAAGGATGTACAAAGTACATATGCACCAAGATCGAATCTGTCTTCTGACTTTGATAGTTTTGAAATCACTCATTACAAAGAATCAGATTCATACTAAACTTTATTTAAATAAGATATTATGAGATGAGCATGAAGGATGAGTATTATCTGATTGAAGAGTGGGGGCACTTGAAGTTATCAGCCAATTCTTCTTTCTGCAATCATTTTATGTTGTATTTCTCTTAGGACTCATGTGACAAGAATGATCACTTTGACTTTCCTCTTGTCGAAGAGAAGCCCACTCTTTGAGGGTAGGGCAGTCTTATTAAATACGGTTCACGGTGGATTTGAGCAAGGGGTAGGATCTCTGTGCTATGGGTTCACTTTCCATTCAGCCTATTCATGATGTTTTGGTGACTTTCTGTATCACATATCTGAGTATCTGCTTGAATTTGTGCTGTGTGGTAAAAGCCTATCATTGCATAGCAATCAAAGAGTGGTCATGTGGCACAGAACATTTGTGTATGCAGTGCCACAGTGAACATTTTACATCAAATAACTGTACCAACGTATAATCTGCCGGCCATGTGACGTCACCAAACATTGCTATGCACTATAAAAGACTTAAAGATGACGTAAATGGTGGATTGCTATAATGCGCCGATGTTATTACTTTATTAATGCTTTGAAAATGGTTTTGAGTATGATAAGAGAGCTTATAACTTTATGAGGATGAGCTTCAGACCATCTTGTGAGGATTTACTGACCCAAAGCTTGAACTCTTGAAGTATTACTGTATCAGAGATACGATATTTGTAATTCATCCTGCCTAGTGCCTATAGTCACACAAACAAACTCGGTGATCTGAAAAATGTGCAAGGCGAGTGGCCAGCGTGACTTGAACCCACAACCTCCTGATTGCCGATTAGGTGCTCTATCAATTGAGCTATCTCCCCCTACTTTCATTCATATCTCGATCGCTTATATATGTGGCTAACAGAGCTATGCACCGCTATTATATTATATCAGTTAATTCATTTTTTAGGTCACCGACTTTGTATGTATGACTACAGCCAAGGTGAATTACAAATACAAACCAAGCATTGGCTTGTAATTTGCCAAGGTATCATGTAGATAATAGTGTTGTTACACACTACATGCAGGCAAGGGCGTAGCCAGGGGGAAGGCGACACAGGCGGCTGCCTCCCCCTTTTTGGACAGAAAACGTGAAAGTTCTGTTAAGATGAGAGCTTTGATCCAAGCAAAATACGAAATTGACAGCTTTTAATGCAACTCGCCGCCTCCTTTTCAAAAATCTGGCTACGCCCCTGCATGCAGGTATATCTCATTGAACGAGAAAGGTATATGTACCAAGAGTGCCATATCATATACTCATATAAAGAATTATCGGAGATAGGATACTTGTAACACTGTATTACAATAGCGTTATCAATTATTTCATTCATGTCAATGGAGATAGGATACTAATTCATCATTTCTGGTATCCTAACTCCAGAATAAACTAAGTTATTTTTGCAGATTATGGTGAACAGGGATCCTAAGGTACCATAGGATTGTCTTTCACTCACCAAAATTTGGCAATGGATTTACGATGCCTATAATTTTCATAATTGTGAATGTGGCCAAACAATGTCCAGTGCTCCAATCACTGTACTTCAATTGCAATTTCATAAATTAGTTGTAGACATTGAAACAAAACATATGACCTCAATTCAGTGATGAAATATGGTGGAGACCAACATTGCAAATATAACAATGGATATTGTTGACATATTTAAATTTTAAAAGAATGGAACCTAAACTAATACTGTTTTACTGCACAATATTATGGCATGTCGACCTCAATACAAAACATATAGATCAGTTTCAACTTTTAAATGATACCCAAAATGGCACTTAAAAATGGCACTTATCGAGTGTGTCATTCCTCCTCAGATTGTGTCATTGGTCTTTGAGCCGCCTGGGACCATTCCTGGCCACACTAGACGAACCCTCACATGTGTCACATTCATCATAGGATTAGGAATTCACAGTGACTATTTACCTTCATGATATTGTTAAAGTTTTAACAAATATCAAAATATCTCAGAATTAGCTTAAAATTGCTCCTGCTTTGACAAAACCTGTAGACTTTAATATTAGGCGCTACAAATCCTACAATCGTAATTAAACAGCAACTTATTACATAACCCTTTATTAACACTCTAATAAAGTTGGAATATATTAGTATCTTCAAACTTTTAAACACAAACTTTAGTCTTTTAACAGAACTTCAACTAATGAAACATCTGACACCAGTTTATTTCAGTGTTCTTGATCGGTTCAGTGATCAGCAACTTTTTTCGACGAGGATTGACGCAAAATCAGACAACGGATCTGATAACACACTTCATCTGATCTTAACACATTGCGGACACTCGTAGCACAAGCATTTGTGTAACATTATTAATGAAGACAATTGTTCGGTTTTAGTTTTATCCCTGCAACCACAATGGCAAGTTCGAGAGTTATTGTTGAGCAAGCCAGCAAATTGCGACCGAAATTCCGTTCATCACGAATTGACAAGAAGGCCAAACTACCTCTGTATAATTATTCAAATTGATTAAATATTATCTGGAATAACAATTAACATGTTCGATCATGTCTCGATTAGCTAAAGTAATATAATTGTTACTAGGATGGAAATTGGCAGAACAGTGAATTCAAGCACAATATAGTTCCCATGTGTGGTATTGTTTCAGTGCAATGTAATTCCCATGCACTGAATAATTAAAATTGGTAATTTCCCGCATTAAGGCTTTGGTGTGAAGCCGCCTGTAGTCTTTTATCATAAGGGGCACTACAACTCCCCAAGAGGTGAACCATGTGACAGAGGATGTAGAAGGAAGAATGAGAAAGTACCGTTGCATTTATCGAATCTAGACATTTCTGATGCAGATGAGCCTGAGAAGGTCCGGCACGCATTCCCATCCACAGTAGCCCTGACGACTGAGACAATCTGTGGCAGGAGGTCCTGTGCTGGGGTGTCGGTCTGGGTCTCTTGTAGATCCGTCTCCTATTTAGTAGTAGATGCAGATGAGACATTGTATCCCGTTGTGTCTGTAACAAATAGAGTTCCAATAAAAAGCACTGTTAATTATTCATTATTCAATTATTGATATCTGAGATTTAATTAAACCACTCTGATGGCAAAGAAAAAAATCTTTATGAAATAGCTTATGAATTTTTGAGGGAGTAGTTGAATGAGAAAATATATACTGTAATTGTGCAGTAAAAATTATTTTCATATTCAAATTCAATTCAGTAGTGTTGTAAAGTTTAAAACTTTACAACACTACTACAACACTACCATACTTTATACAATCAAATTTGAGACCTGAGGATGTTGTAGAACGACGAAATTGATTGTCATTAAAAACCACATCGTTTCCATTTGTACTTGCACAATTGAGTCAAAAGAGAATAAATAAAGTACTCATTAATTGCTAACACCACCAAAACCGTTGGACGGTTGGTTTAGTAACCCCCCGCTGGTTTGGATGTGATCAGCCCATTTTGTCTCTTTTCAGGTTCTGTTGTCACATCCAAACCCGCGGGGGGTTACTAAACCAACCGTCCAACGGTTTTGGTGGTGATATCGTGACAGATGTATGTAGTTTGAACCCATGTTACTTGCCCAAAGGCAGTTTGGACCCACGTTACTTGCCCTCACGTAGTCTGAACCCTCGTAACTAGCCCACACGCAAGCCGAACCCACGTAACTCACCCTGACTAAGTCCAAAACTATGTTATTCTAACTTGGAATTACTAGAATTGTTATATTTCTTAATTTCTACAAATCGTCCACGCGAACTCACGTGCTTAAATATAGCAACTAGATCTTATTTCACGTACATAAGTCGTATTTGAACTCATTTCAACGTTACCAAGTCGAAAATCCCATGTAAATATCAATTTATTCAAATCCCCTAATTTCTACAAAACGTCCGTGTGTACTCACGTGCTGAAATATGGCAACCAGATCTAATTTCACGTGCATTAGTTGTATTTGAACTCACTTCAACATAATCAAGTCGAAAATCCCGTGTAAACATCAATTTCTTTAAATCCCCTAATTTCTACAAATCGTCCGTGTGTACTCACGTGCTGAAATATAGCAAACAGATCTAATTTCATATGCATTAGTCGTATTTAAACTCATTTCAACGTGATCATGTCGAAAATCCCGTGTAAATATCAATTTCTTCAAATCCCCTAATTTCTACAAAACGTCCGCGTGAACTCACGTGCTTCACTTGTCCATCGTATATTTCCCATCCCTATTCACTGTGAGACATGGAGAAACCATTATCAGTTGACCATCGTATCACAGAATAGGACTACAATACAAATTTTTGTCATACACATAATTTCAATCAATTTGCAGTTCAATTTTTAGAAGCCTCACACGACAACAATCTTCGAATGATCACCCTGAAACTCGTTTTATTGCTAATCCTTAAGGTCTCAAAGCATCATATCAAAGTAAAACATAATCCGATGAAAAATCTCTGAGTTGAAGATGTCCAAAGTAGCGCAAAATAGCATTCTATCGCAAAATACGCTATTTTAGTGGTTTTACGCGATTTTGATGACGTCATCACAGCACCTAAATAGGCTCAAACCAACTTCCAATATAGCCTATAAAAATATTTCGCCTCAGTACAACATATTTTGACCGGTCTCATATCATAATAGGTCGCAGTTCTTGACATCTCACTCATTAAACTTTTGTCCTATAATTTGGAAATCGATTTTTCACCTTACCTTAGAAAATCGCGTATATCTCGATGAAAAATCGAGATAGCCCAATGATCCATATGATTTTCTGAAAGCTCTTTAAATTTGCTAAAAATCATTCTGAAAAATCAAGGAGCTACCTCCTTTCCTTCTTGGTGAAAAATGCGCTCGAAAATGGCTCATTTTCGCTAAAAAAGCAAAAAAAAATCGCGAAGTTGATGACGTCATAGTGACGTGAAAATGACGTCACCAGAACTTCTCTTATAGCCTATAACATTTTCCCATCTTAGATCAACAAAACCTGACCTCGATCATGGCTCTATCATTTCCCGTTCTTGACATCTCGGCTTTCCAAATTTGCTCCCAATTATCATGATGTAATATATATTATTATGCTTATTATATCACCCTGTGACACTCGTTCGTCTAATATATACCCTGGCCAGTCTTTTTTATTACCGCGGGGGGGTTACCGCCCTGGCCAGGGCGGGTATCATGCGACTATTATTCAAAGACCGTGAAATCTGACATACCTTACTATTAGCAGGGAGGAGGATAAGAAGAGATAGGGATAGCAGACTGTCTTTGGTAGAGGAAATTGGAAAGCCCTTCCAAGAAACTTTACAAGAAAACCTGAAAATGTAAGGCATTGGAGTCAAACTCCTCTATTTGAAGTGTACTAAATCAACAAATGAACTGAAAACACTTAATATCACAGAGGCAAGGATTAAATATCGGTCTAGGGACTCACATCATATGCAAGAACCTTATCCATAGAAACCAGGCAACGATGTTTGTCAGACTAGGTTGGGTAGAGGACATCTGAAACCCCCTTCTTGAAACCGTACCCAAGAACCTGAAGATGTAGCTGTGTAGAATTTTGATTTGAATACCATGCCAATTGATGACCCTCATTACAATCTATTCAAACAATTCAAGCATCATGATCATGTTTTCCCATCTCCAATCACCAAGATATCATTGATAAAATGGCAAAAACAAGGAAAAAGGCCTCATTCTAATTCTTAAGTGCTGCAAGAATGCTGTATTTGTGTATGATATAAGAGATAAATGATCCATAATTGGGGAAGTTTCACTGACCACTGTTCCAATTTCCCTGTCCCAATTTACACTTTTGAGTTTGGGACTGGTTCATGGGATAATTTGAACAAAATTTGAGATATGGAAAAATGGTCAAAGATCAGTAATTTATTTTCAAATATGTTTTCTTAATTATTTAAATGGATTTATATCCATGATACGGATCATATTTGGTTGTGTTTGTTTGCAGTGGTTTAAAAACTGCACCCAAAACATCTGATTAATACCATAGAAGTGCAGATCCATTTATGGGGGGGGGAGCAACCCCCACAAACCCCCAAAAATTTAACCCCTATTTGCCAAACCTGGGGGTTTATGGCTCAATTGTGGTAAAAATGTGTATTTCTTGCCATCCTTGCTCAATTTAAAGGCGTAGTTCTAGGGACTCACCTTATACATGGCAGTCTAATGGATATAGACCAGGCAAAGATTCTTGTCAGACTGGGTTGGGTAGAGGTCATCTGAAACCCCCTTCTTGAAACCATACCCAAGATCCTGAAAAATTGTGATGATTGATATCTCATCAATGCTTGTTATATGGTCAGAAAAATATTAATCAATTTATATTCAATGGCAGTGCAAGTGATCACTGATCATGCAGCACAACCACATTTCAGAGGTGTCTTTTAGACTTCACTGAGACTCCTCAGATATAACTCAGAGAGTCAAAGACTAAAGGCTACTCAGGTTCAATGAAATTCCACAATTGCTTGTTAGGTACATAAGTGACGGCGGTATGGTAAATTAGCAAAGCACTGCATCATCATCAAAATTCAATCAGGGCAGCTGCAACTAGGGCAATCCTTATAAATAATCCTCCAGTACATAGGTATAAAAATGTTACCGAATTCATATCTATTACACTATTTTTGAATAGAAAACTATGCACAGTGTAAGGTACTTAAGAAAATGATAGGGGAAAAAAATATTTTTACCAGGTCATGATCAACCACTCTTCCACCCTTATGTGCAGGAGAGTCCTCCAGTTACAAATGATGTTCTCTGAAATACCCATCAGCTGTCTAATAGCAATATTCTTCATCTCCTTGATACTGAGGTAGAAGGACAGCTCAACAAACTCCAGTAGCTCATCAAACTCTGCTGAGAGTTTCTGTCTGGTAAGAACACTGTAAGTCCATATGTTCTTACACTTTTTACAAGGAGGCCAGGAGAACACTTCCAGATGAGGTCTGCTGACTTTGAGGAAAAGCAAGGAACAGGGTTCAAGAATCTTGTGCAGTTGCAGCATGTCAGTGCTGTTCTGGGGATGTTCCTCTGAGAGAGGTTGATCATAGGTAAACATAGCAATAGAACATGCATGAGAACTAAATCTAGAAAAGTTATCTAGGTATAACCTAAACTTATAAATCAACAATTAGAGTATTAAAGGACCAATCTTTTAAAACACATCAATCTGCAAGACTTTTCTCAAACTATGAACTTGAACATGATTCCTTGAGACATACTATGCAGAAACAATAGATCCAAGTGTATCACAATATGAACGGTGTGCAGGCATCATCAGTCCAATACCTACCTCAGCTTTTGGGGCGGTTAAATTGGAGACCTTTAAGGTAGGCCCCCAAACCTAAACTTGAAGGATAAAGTCCCTGACATGTTCTTCTGTTTCAATGATTAATGTTTGCTTAGGACTTGTAGCTGCCATGATTAAATTGTGATGGTTCTATACAGCGATCACAAATGCACCTAGGTCATGTTGAGCAACCAGACAAGTGGCAGTCATGCTAAGCATAGACTTGCCTATATGCTAGGAAATTATTACGAGATTTGAATCAATGATTACTTACTTTGCTGACAAATCCATCAGCTGTGTATTTTTGTTATCCATCACACATCCGGTGTCAATCACATTGCACTGCCTTTATCAAATAGTAATATTAGCAATATCAAATTTCGAAATAAACTTTCAATGAAAGCAAGCAGTATTATTGAATGTATAGTATGAAAAATTAATGACATTTTCATAAAATTTATTTGAATCAAAAAGAAATCATTCTTTTTTGAAGAAATCATTCTTCAAGACATCAATCTGCAGGACTTTTCTCCAACTCCGTACTTGAACACCAACATGATCCCTTCAGGAAATGAAATGTGGAGAGCAGTAGGATCTAAGTGAGTCACATCAAGATGAGTTGTGTGCAGGCATCTTCAGTCCAATACCTACCTCAGCTTTCAGGGCCTTCAAATTGCAAGAGCTTTTTCATAAAATTGATGGTAAAACAACACATCTTATTTCATCCATATTGATGGAATTGAATATCTACCATTGTTTTGTCATGGTTTTTGTCGCTCTTGGATTAGTCTAGTAATTTGATCAACTCGGAAGCTCTTTCCAGGCAGTGACATATGGAGGAGAATTTTGTGTTCAAAATCCTTTGGCCAAGTGTCATCTGACGCCTGCGACTCGATAGCACGTGCCTGTAGGAGACTCTGCACTGAACATGTGGATCCTCTTCCTATCGCCCCACTGCTGAACTGCAGACTCATACCCCTCGACAAGAACCCTGGAGTGCACCCCATAGGAATCGGTGAAGTTCTCCCCAGAATCATGGGAAAAGCTGTGGCCATGCTTCTCAAACCGGAGATCATCAACTCTGTGGGACCACTCCAGTTATCAGCTGGCCAGGAAGGTGGATGTGAAGCAGCCTGTGACGCCATGGTAAGTCAATAAAATACAGCTTTATGTTTCTGTAAATAAGTTAAATACTCTTTTTATTTTATTCTTAACAGTATGCACTTTATTGAGAGTGTTATGAAATTAACTAACCAATTTATTTTCAGCATATTATTTGATATATTATAATTATTTCCTTAATGGGTGGCCTTGTTAACAGTCTTGATGATTGACTAAGTGCTGTCCCTCAGCACAACCGAGACGTTCCTCTATATAAATTATTGAAAAAATGTATATTGTAATTGTGCTGTAAAATTATATTCAAATTCAAATTCAAATCTTCTCAGATTCCAACTGCCAGGGAGTCATTCTTGTCGACGCCTCAAATGCATTCAACAGCCTCAACCGGACCACAGTACTGTTGAATCTCCAGCACACATGCCCAGAATTTGCCACGTACGTCATCAACACGTACAGAATGCCAGCAAAACTGTTGCTCCCCAACGGAAGCCACATCCTGTCCAAGGAAGGAACGACCCAAGGTGACAACTGTGCGTCAGGATTCTACTCCATCTCCACCCTCAGCATCATCAAAGACCTGGCACTTATCGATGGGTGCAAGCAGATCTGGTATGCCGACGATGGTGGTGCTAGAGGACAACTCACTGCTCTGAAAACGTGGTGGGACAGACTGACACACATTGGACCCCCAGTTGGGTACTTTCCAAACGCTGGCAAAACGTGGCTGGTGGTCAAACCGGAGCACAAGGAGGAAGCCACCCGCCTCTTTGAGGGAACAGGCATCAGAATAACAGACGATGCCTTAAGCATGGAAGATGCCATTGCAGGCCAGAGATACCTTGGAGCAGCCCTTGGATCGATGTCATTCATTGAGGAGTATGTAAGCTCCAAAGTGAAGATGTGGATAACAGAGGTTGAGGAGCTGTGCAAGATCGCCAGAGTCGAGCCCCAACTGGCATACTCCGCCTTCACCACCGGCCTTTGCAAGAGGTGGACTTATGTAATGAGAACAATCCAAAACATAAGTCCCCTGTTTGAACCCCTGGAGGCAGCCATCCGCTCATGTTTCCTCCCAATACTGGTGGGAAACCATAGTCAGAGAGGAGCTTCATCCTGGCTTACTGCCCTGCCTCTCGAACAATTCCACTACACACTATCAAAGCAGGAGTTCACGGATGCCATCCTCCTACGGTACAGACACCCCATCAAAGGTTTGCCCAAAACCTGCGCATGTTCTAAGCCCAACTTGATAGATCATGCACTGTCTTGCGCCAAAGGAGGCTTCACGGACTTGTGGCATAATCAGATAAGGGACATGGAAGCTAAGCTCATGGAGGAAGTCTGCAAAGATGTCAGAACGGAGCCTAAGCTGTCCCCTCTGACAGGTGAAACATTTCGCCTGAGGTCGACTAACGCCCAACCAGACGCAAGGCTGGACATCTTGGCACTGGGTATATGGAACACCATGGAGAAGACCTTTGATGTCTTCTTTGATGTCCGGGTGTTTCATGACGGGAATGCCTCCAACAGCAGCCCCATCAACACGGTGTTCCACAAGCAAGAGAAGAAGAGGCGCCTGTAACGTTCGACGGTCGATCCATTGGAATTGGTCGATCGATCAACTCCATTTGAATAAATGATGTGTTTTACTGGTCCCTAATGAATTGAATCATGTTTAAATGATCAATATTTAGTTGTTTTCCTACTAGCTCAAACATTTTCTATTCAAAACACATCAGTCGATCAGATGAAGTTGATCGATCGACCAATTCCAATCGATCGACCGACGAACGTTACGGGCGCCAGAGGGTGTACAATGACAGGGTCATCCAGGTCGAGAAAGCCACCTTCACACCACTCGTGTTCTCAACCAGCGGGGCAATTGGGAAGGAAGCCACCACACTGCACAAGAGACTTGTTTCACTCATTTCACAAAAAAGGGGGACACCCTATAGTGAAACGATGTCTCATGTGCGCAGGAAACTTCGCTTCTCAATCCTGAGGACTACTCTGGCTGCCATCAGAGGATACCGAGGAAAACCCACTGATTGGAGTGATGACATCAACAGTGACATTAATATTATACCACACAAGGGACACAACACATATTACAACACAACACATATTAAATTAACTGAGAATGTTGTGTCACACTTTGTGGAGTTCCTGAAGAAGAGATATTTCATCTCGAAACTGACAGTTGAATAGCGGTGCAAAGTGTATGGGTTCGATTTCATATTTGAGAATTTTTGTGTTTCACTGAAATGATCAATCACTTCAAACACGAGGGACAATTTTACTAATAGCTTATACTTATATGAACTGTGATATCCCCTTAATATGTTGATGCCAAACTTGAATTTATGCAGCTTATGTGCGCCTTTTTAGATTCCAATCAAGTTTTTTGGGACACCTTTTATTATATAAATGTTTGAAATGATTATTGTATAGAGGCTTTGCCTCACATTTGAAGGCATCCGCGGATGACCGTTTTTATTTCAAATAAATTGAATTGAATAGAAATTTTACAGCACACTGACATCATATATACTCTTAATAATTGAGATGACGAAGCAACTTGGTTGTGCTGAAGGAGTGAAGGAGAGCACTTATCCGATCGATAAGACTGTTAAAAATGCCACCCACTAATGGAAATATCAATAATATATCGATTCATATTCATTTCAGTCATTATTAAAGCATGCCAGCATAGTCCAATAGGGCATAATGTCAACTTTGGGATGTTACGTCCACTTTGGAATTTCGGCTGTCCCATGGCCATGTTGTCAGGCGTTGCCTGACGACGTCAGACAATGGCCGTGCCAGGCCATGAATTTTCCTTCAAATTCATTCCTTGTCGTAGGATGTTACCCTTCCCTCGCGCGCGGCGCAACGTTCCACATTTGGAAGTCACTTTTAATTTTGCTGAACACGTATACCCCTGTTTTCGTAGGGAAGCGCGCAGAGGGAGGGGTTTCTGGATTGCGGACGTTTAATTTGCGGAAAAAGGGGAGGGATCGGGAGGGGTCTGAAATAGCCGAAATTTTGCGGACGTCCTTTAAGTTTATGGATGGCCCCTTAGGTACTGAATTCTTCATCGAGTTAAAGCAAATAAAGGTTTTTGTCAAGAGTAAAACTTAATATTCTATATTTTAAAACATTGACTTTTCTAATTTAACTTTCAAATTTATCTATTCCATCATCAGACAAAGCAAATAATTGTAGGAAATATACAATAATCACATGATTTTCGAGATCTCCTGATTTCCCTTATTTCAATAACCTTCTAATTCTACTTCTAGTGTAGTATACGGTATCATTTTGATTTATTTAAACATTATTAACTCATTATTTATTTAAACATTATTAACAATTATTCCCTAAAATATAGCTGAGTGATTAGATCCACTAGAAGTCTTGGGAGTCTTTTAAGTTTTAATTTGCTGACGTCATGTTTTTTAATTTTTGTAATTCTCGCATTGCATTATATTACCGTGGATTGAAGATCAAAATGCTGGTCAGGGCGTAAAAAAGATAAACACAATATCTATCTACCGATAGGGATCGTTCACATATTACGTAATCAATTTTTGGCCATTTTCAACCCCCCTCCCTCCCCCTCATAATCAAACGTAATCAAAACCCAACGCCCCTCTCTTGAGGAGAATATTACGTAATAATGGCTTAACCCCCCCCCACCTTTTTGAGTAGAAAATGAAGAAAATGGACAGTGTAAATACTTTAAAATTGATTATGTTTCAACTTTGGAAAAATTTATGAAAATATTGAGGTAAGTTTTTAAAAAATGGTGCTGAAAAATGGTGCTTTTGAGTTGGTTTTCTGAAAATTTTGCTAAAAATACCGAGAATTTGTGGCAAAAAATGTCAAAAATTGTGTCAAAATTTGTAAATTTTGATTACGTAATCAACCACCAAACCCCCTCCCCCTCCCCGTAATCAAACGTAATCATTTGAAAACGTCCCCTCTCCCCCTAGGTGATTACATTTACGTAATATGTGAACGATCCCATATCACTACAAGTACAGTGTGATGAGGCCCATCTGATCTTTACTTACTCAACTCATGGCTCATGCAGAATTTCGTCACTGTTACTAATTTTGTTTGTCAGACGTTGTCTGATAAGAATCCCCTGAGTAAGTCTGACAATAATACAATATTCTGTTGATCTGTTCGATAATTTACAATTAACAGAATCAAATTACTGCTGGGGTCCTGGTTCCTCCTGAAGGCGCGCTCTGAGACCCGAGGACTGCTGGAAAACTGCGCGGCACAAGGGACACGTGGACTTGCCGCTGGTGCTGAACCACTTGTAAAGACATGCGCTGTGGAAGCTCTTCTTACAGGTTCTGCAGGTCGGCTTAGGCAGCACCTTCTTCTTCCCTTGTACCTGGAAGGGAGAGGAATCGTTTATACCCCATATTTGCATTTACACAACGCACATTCCTCAAGAAGTAATAGCATTAGTAATCTGTTTTACAAACAGCCACAGAAAGAGTAGTCAGTGAATTATAGCTGATTACATCACAGCGCCGTTGCTCTGTTGTAACCATGGCAGCACAGCATCACTGCACTTACCACAGAGAAGCAGATCATGCAACTCTCCACGCCCTCGAACTGTTTGACCATGTTCTTCCTCCAGTGCTCCAGGGCGTGGACGATGGATGAGTTCTGGTTCTGGAACATGCTCGTCATCTGGAGCATCCAGGAGCGCCACACGGACACAGGCACGCCCACCTGACGCTCACAGCTCACGGTGGGCGGGGTCAGGGGGTGACTGGGGAAGGGATAGTGTTAATGAGATGTAAAACTCATAGGTAGGCCCAAATGGAATGTTAGACTGGCGAGGGGATAGTGTTAATGAGATGTAAAACTCATACTAGGTAGGCCTAAATGCAATGTTAGACTGGAGAGGGGATAGTGTTAATGAGATGTAAAACTCAAACTAGGTAGGCCTAAATGCAATGTAAGCCCCTCACTCAAAGTAATTAACTAGACTCTAGTTACCGTTAGACTAGTTACTAGACTCCAGTTTGTCCTGGATTGCGTAAATGACACACAAGCTTGTAGGTGTTAGCTCATTGCTTAATTTCAGCTGAATGAGCAGCTAGATTAGCTGTATATAAGAATCATTGTAAGACAATGGTGAAAACTGAACAGAGCTGTTTAATTTGCCGTAGGATGTTACCCTTTGGTCTTTGTGCCTTCGTACTCATGTCAAAGGAAATAGACGGACAACACCCCTCGATTGTAGCTGGTGTCTGATACTCAGGAAATTGGGACAGCTTGTTTCAAGGCCAGCAATGAGAGATTTCACCACGTTACCAATTACAAGACACCTCATAATCTATCATTATTATTGCATTGAAGCAAAAAGTGGTTCCATATCATAACTAACTTGTGTGCGATGTTAATTATCAGATCTGCGGTGATATCGTCCATTGTGTACGTGGCAACCACTTCCCTCACCACAGGTCGAGCTTTAATCTGGAAAAAAACGGGATTTCGTTTGTGCTTTAATTCGATGTTATGCAATTCTCATTGCATGTGCACTGTGCAGGAATCGTTACAATAAAGCATTTGACAATCATAAGAAAATCCCCATGGGTTTTGTGAATAACCTGCGTGATTCACTATAACAGTATTGCCAGTCGTGCCTAAAGTGAAATAAATACCGAGCAAAAGTTACACAGGAGACCACCCATAAGGGACATCCGCAATGAGGGGGGGGGGGGGGGGAATGCCGACGTTCCAGAGATGAACCACGACGGGGTTGTTTTACCAAATTTAGAAAATTTTAAGAAAATTTTGGTAAATTTTGACGGGTATTTTTGAATACCAAAAAGACTAAAATTTTAAAGAATTTACATTGATCCAGCCAACTCAACAAACGTTTCATCAACATTGAGTCAAATAATTGAGTTTAGTGTGTCGAGATTACGAGCTAAGACACTTCGAATCCTCTTATTAGCAACCGTACCTTATTAATAAAGGTTCCTTATTAACAACTGTACCTTATTAAAAACGGTACCATATTAACAACGGTACCTTATTAACAACGGCACCTCATTTACAACGGCACCTTATTAACAACGGCACCTTATTAACAACGGCACCTTAATAACAACGGCACCTTATTAACAACGGTACCTTATTGACAACGGTACCTTATTGACAACGGTACCTTATTGACAACGGTACCTTATTGACAACGGTACCTTATTGACAACGGTACCTTATTGACAACGGTACCTTTTTGACAACGGTACCTTATTGACAACGGTACCTTATTGACAACGGTACCTTATCAACAACCTCACTTTATTTACAACGGTTTATTAACAACACACTAGCAAGACAACTTGAACACCCAAACACGAATCGAAATAATGGCCAGACCTGCAGTGAATGTCTTTATATATGTCGGTTGACACCACTCGGCACCCAATCAAGCATGACGAATAACGCTACGTACGCATATCAACTCTATGACGTTGACACCACTTTGCTTGACGAATAACATTACGTGAACATACCAACTTTATGACGTTGACACCACTTAGCATCAAATTCAGCACGACGAACAACCGCATATGCACATGGATGCAGCCCCAAATAGCTAAAGTTGCCACTATAAGTATTTAGCATTGGACGACTACATTAGTTCTTTGACTTCAGGTCAAAGACTACGGCCGTGAGAGGCTCCACCCCTCTCCCCGCTGGGGCTGCGCCCCAGACCCCCGATGCCACCAGCCTGAAGGCTGCTCTGCCCCTCGGGCGGTCCCCCTTCCCACTATCTCCCCTTCTGAAAACCCCTTCAATTTTGATGAAACAACTCACAAGTGTGAATGGATGACCATTACAAAATACATTATAGTACACGTACGTACGTACGCAAACTATCGCGGCCCGCGGCGCGCGCTGCACAACACTTTAGAATGCTAACACATCAACAAAAAAGTATTCGGTTCTGCGTGTTACGTTTACGCCCAACAGGTTTTTGTCCCACCAAGACATGTTATGGAAATTTTCCATATCTGGATACTTTGTAAAACAAAGAAACTACTGAAAACAAACTTACCAGCAGCGTTTCATCCTCAGGGTTTGTCTTGAAGTTGGTCTCCACTTTGATTAGCGTGGGTGAGATAAAGGACTTCACAAATCTCTCAACAGAAATAGTCATTTCCTTGTCGAGGCGTTTCCACCAACTTCTCAACAGGGCTGGAAAAATTGAGGCCACGCCCATCAGACATGTGCTCGCCAGCTGATGCGACTCAAAGCTGCCCTTTTCCAAGACGCTGTCCAGAGGAACTATGTTGTATTTCTTACTGGAGAACCTGATGAGATAAACCAAGTTGTCGAGGAAGTGGGCTAGAATGCGCTTTCCTCTCAGGAATTCCACATGTTCCCTTAGGACATCAGCAGGCACTTTAGATTCTGAAATAAGGAGCAGTATCCAAATCTTTGTGGCCTTCAACAACCTCCCCTCGTATTCAGTAGCACTAGCAAAGTTTATCAAATCTATGTCCGCCAGGGAATCTAAATAGATCCTAGGAGGGGAATCAAACTGAACATCAGTCGGATTTTCATCAGTTTCATCAACGTCCTTGCTTTCTTCTTCCTTCAAATCGAATATCTTCTGACACTGCAAGAGCAAAGAAAATAAAGCAGTTTGCGTGTTCTCCTCGGATTCTTCGTAAAGTCCCATTATGTACTCAAAGCACTGGTCAAAAGTAATATTCTCAGAGTTACTGAAAACCTGTTTCATGAGACTCTTCACGGAATTCTGGGGAGCCAGCAGAACAACAGGCGACAGATAAGAAGCTGTATTTTTCAGTGGAGAAGATAGAATCCGGTCATGTAAGACTAACACCAAGTCCTGAATTCCTGGCTCAAAGAACAGATCCCAGTCCTCAGTAAACCTACTGAACATGTCATTACCTTCAATAGCTGACTTCAGAGCAGAGTAGAGCGAGCTAAATGCGGAAAGCGTGGCAGAAAAGAAGAATTGTTGCTCCAAGTCGAACTCTTTAGTGACAAGGTCCAGTGTGGCTTGTATGACGGTGGCTGTAGAACACAAGACAAACTCAATGCTATCGTCAATCCCTGAATTGCAGTGGAATATGTTGTTAAATGCTTGACATATCAGCGCTAGATCCTTGACAGTCAGGTTGTCTAAGTCCCCTAAGTAAGTCTCAGACAAAGTGTTTACTATGCGAGACAAGGTAGCAAAGTCCGTGTGCCTAGCCAGATGGGTCAAATAGCAAAGATTCTTGGTGTTAGGTTCCTTGATTCGGATGAAATCCGGGAGATTCAAATGGAAGTTGACCGATAGAATAACCAGTGATTCGAGGGGTAATGCTGATATACCCTCTATTTTGTCCCACGCAATGTCGAAGTCGTGAATCACTAGGTCATTGAGAACGTACACCACTAACATTCCATGGTTCTTGATAACTTCCCCCAAGATAGTGTGAATGGCATCTGGTGCTTTCTGTCGCACTCTGTTAACTAACTGCGCTTGCTGTGGCTTATTCAGTAGGAAATCCAACACTATGATCCGAGCAAGGTGCATGCACACGTAGTCTGACAGCTCTTCGTCAAAGGGGTGCTGATTGAGGAAGTTCAGAGTGGATCTGAGTAGCAAGACATCAGACTCAGTCCACTGAGAGCCATAGCACAGCTCAGACACATTAAGCACTCCGAATTCCTGGAACAGCTCCATTAGTGTGGCGTTGTCCACGGCTGGAATAGGCAGGTGCTTGCTGCAGTAGTCCAGTATGAGAGCCATGTTGTCGCTGAAGATATTACTGAAAAACTCCTCGATCTCAGCACCAGTTATCCCCTCAATGTGGATGACCTTCTCAATAGCGTCCCCAGCAAAACGTGGATTAGTTGCCGTAATGTTCCTCAGAGCTGGTGTGAATGAGATGATATCCTCGCAGCTCCTGATGTTCTCAATAATCAGCTTTATGCTCTCCACATAGCCACACGTCCACTTAGCACACTTCAGCAACGTGAAGAACTTGCTTCCAGTTCGTGAGGAGGACAGAGAAGAGCGGATAAAGAGTTCGAGGTGCTCTGAGAGTTCCGGCATCGAGACGCTCATCTCGACCAAGGCAGATATCGTGTCTTCTAAATCAGGGGAGTAGTCACTGGGCAAGGCATCGAATGTATCGCACATGAAGCTGGGAGACATGAGCTGGGTTAGGGGCCGTCTGACCTGCTCCTTCAGGAATGTGATGAATGCAGCAACTCTCTGGCTGGACTGACTGACTAACGCCTGGACTATGTTCTGGTAGGGGGGCATGCCGTGGGGCAGCAACTTGATGACCACTCTAGCCAGGTCCTCTATTTGGTGGTCCTTGTAGGAAGTGTTAGAGAAGTGAGGGAGCAGCGTGCTGTTCGTGAGGTTAATCAGAGATAACTCCGTTCTGTCTCCGTACGTGAGTTTCCGGAACAGCACTTCGGACAGCCCCGGTATTTCGTGCAGGAACTTGCTGACATACTCGAAGCCGCCCCATCCCATGTTCTGCTCGCACCTCTGAGAGAGGTTACGCAGGACGATGTCCCGGTCCTCAGGACGCGTGGACAGCAGCATCTTGGTGAGGGTCAGGGAGTTGGGGATCTCAGTGTCCTTTTGTTTCTTGACGCTCTGCAAGAGGAAGATACTGGTGGGGTTGGTAGTAGGGGTGTCGGACTCGTCATCGTCTGATAATACGTCACAGGTTGTGATGACGTCATAGCAGAGGAAGGAGAGGAAGGATTGAAAGGGTTGAATCAGATCAGGGGTAAGGAGGGTGGTGGTTAGGGTCCCCAGCATTGAGCAAACCTGAGAGAGATCTAGGTTAGGCCGACAGGCCGACTCAGTTATCCCACTTTCAAACTATCAAGTTAGAGTCATTAACAAGCTACCTACACCCTATGAAATGCGTTCGTGAATATCAGAGTATCAGAAAGTCAGTAGTATTAGAATCAGAAACAAGTGGACTACGAAGGTTACCTTGGCACGTTCAAACTAAGAAACGAGCAAACCCTTGGAAATACAACTGATGTAATGGAATAATGAATTAATTAAATCAAAGTCAATTTATACAACGTAGGATTCAACAAATAATTCATATCACTAGTCACTGCACATAAAAATTTTGGTTTTGAGACATATAATTCTGAATTTGCCTTTCCTGAGTTTACCGTTTTTAGGGAGGAGCTGGGGACAGGCTGAGAATAGGTTGACTTAATAGATGCCGCTACTTCCTCAATAAACTTCACGACCGTCAACTTGTCTTTAGGTAGCTTGCAGTGGTACAGACTGAAGCAGTGAAATAACATAGACACTTTACATAATTAGTATGTGTAGTAACTAGTAATGTGGTGAGCCATTGTAACGAACCGTATTACGTACACTTATGCAACCCCGATGCGCGAGGTTGCGCTACATGCTAGTTGTTTGTGCGCAGTTTTGGGATCGCACCAAATTGGCGACAACATCGCGCGATTTGAGGGGCTAAACTTTAGAAAAATGAATATTGAAGGTGACCATTCAATAGAGCTCAATCGTACAAGTTTAGAGGTGAAAAGATCATTAAGATACGTTATTCCTGTCAGGAGTTATGTTCAATTACAGCCTGCGACAGAAAACAAGTTTTTCTAATTGCGCCGTCTTCCACGGTTCAATGTGAGGCTCAGGAGCGTGATATCCAAAATCTAAGATCAACTTGAAGTACAAAATTTTATTCTCTAGCGATTCCCGAAGGTTTCAAGTCTCTATCTTCAAAAATGTGGATTTCTATAGAACGACACCACGAGTCGGTGTAAAATTGGTGTAAATTTATCCCGCATGAGGTTGCACTTCAAAATTGTGGATGAAATTGCCGAGCCGCGCGCGCTGTAGCGCAACCTCGCTCATTTCGATTGATAAATCAATGTCTTGATCCGAGATCGTATCGACGTATCAACAAGAAATTTCGATTTTCCTTGTATATTTGCATCTCAATCAACCCGTCTTGCGATAGGTAATACCAGAAATCGAAACAGGGAGAGCAGAGTAATTTTCAGCACGAATCCCTATTTTGCTCGGCAGCACACTGCTTAGACAAATTTTAGTAAGCTGGAGAATACAGGGATATTAAAGGTTAGTTTGGAATATTTCCTTGTGTTACGATACTAGGTCAATTAAGCTGAAATTCAATGTTAATATATGTTATAGGGTATTTTAGTGTTCCAATTCCCAATGTTCAATCATTTGGACTCATTGATTCAATTTTCTTATATATTGAAATTTACTGGATAGGCCATAGCTTCATCATGGATCGAGATTTCTCTGACTTTTTCGTCAATCCTTTTGAAAACCTTCCCCTGAATTTTAAAAATTCCCAATTCCCTTTAGGGTACCTCACCGCTGAGATTGAGTTTTTGAAACAAACTTCAATAACGTATCTATTGAATAATGTACCAAGGTCAAAGTTGGGAAAATGGCAAGGAGGGATGTGCTGGTGTGAGACGTCACAAATCAAACAATCTTAGTTTTTCAAAGAACTATTACTAATTTAGGGAACAGCACCGAAAGCCAAAGTGGCCATATAAAACTCTTGCGAAAATAGTCCTCAACAACAACAGCAAGTCTTTGCATGATTATTTGATATAGTACTAACTGACGCATCCTCACATTTTGCTTTTGTATGTCATGAAAATTATTTCTGGTAAGTTGAACGATATCAAGATAGTCTTTATCCCATGAAATCAAGCTGAAATATTCTCTCCTCTTATCGAGGCGGCAGAGGCAGTTTTATCGACCTGAATCTCCGTCTTTTCATAATATCCAAAGCAACTTTTAATAAATTTAGAAAGTTCGTTAGCCTTCTTAAGAAGAACTTTGTCATATATGACTGGATTAGCCACAGAATTGATTGGCAGCACAATTATCGAGAAGATGGGGTAGAAGGGTGTGGCATCAATAACTTCCAGAGTATGAAGAAGACAGATAACTAAGAAAGGAGCCCAACAGAGCAAATCGGTAAAGATGATTCTGGTGATAGATTTCTGCAATCGGTCTGCTCGGCAATCCTTCACATTATCATCATTGGCAGCCACCATAGCACTTAAACGTTTTGTTGTTTTGTTGGCAAGTGTGAAAATCATCAAGTAACAAAGTGCTATGCCGCAGGTGCTGGCTAAGTTCATTGTAAGGTTGATCCAAACGAACAAGAATTGGGGATCATTTCTTTTCACGAAATATTTGAACAAACAAACTCCAGCATTTCCATAGAAGTGTATCTTTTGCCTCTGGATTTCTCCGTAGTTAGTGGTGAACATGCCCTTCAATAGCCTCCCAATTTCATCCCAACTCAAATCTTGTCGTAAATTGTTCCCGTAATACGCTTTGAAGACGTTCAAGTGGTCTTGTTTGCTCACTGCTGCAAGGAACAAATTCATATCACGACTATAACTTAGCCCATTAACGAAAAAGTCCTTTAAACTGTCGGCCAAAGGGATGACCGCTAAATCGGCAGATAGGAATACCACAAGAATGATGATGAAAGTCAGTGCTACTTTTTGGTACCTTTTTAGCACATCTCCTGCACGTATTTTCAAGCTTTTGACTCTAAAAATGCTTAGGCACATCATTGAAAAGAGCGATATGTTAGCACCAAAGGTACTTATCACACCCAATCCAGCACAGAAACCACCACTCAACCACTCTACCTGATTCTTACAGTACTGATTCCCAATCACAACTGTATCAAAAGCCGAGATTGTAACCAGGTAGACTCCTGTCAGAAGATCTCCTGTAGAAATCATTAAGCGGAAGACTTTATTCACAGCCGAAAATGAAATTGTTGAAGGTGTATCAGCTAACAATCTGAAGAGAACTACGATATTCAAACCAGTTGCTAAAATACCTATCGTCCAAGCAAATATCTTGAGTGACCATGTGGATAGTATGTAATTGTTACATTCTTCATTGCATTCATCAGAATAATCAGTGCAATCGAATACCCCATCACATTTCTTAACCCTGTTAATATAATGTTCGGTTGCCTTGCACTGGAAATTATTAACACAACCATGCTCATCAGAATAATCCCCACAATCGTTGACAAGATCACAAACTTTGTCATAGCCAATGCACCTCAGGTTGCTGCACTCAAATAGGTCATTGTGGAACTCTCCCCTATATTTGGTTACAAAAGTAAGCACTCCATCACCAGACAAGGTTACAATCTTCTCAAAAGAACTCTTTTTGCAACTGTTAAGTTTCAGGGGCTTCAAAAAACATTTTGCATCTGGTTCTAAGCATCTATCTGTGCAACTCAGATAAACATATAGCTCCCCGAACAAATGCTTACAGCTCAATTTTCGTTTGGGGACTCTATGAGCTGGCAGTATAAACACTCCAAATGTTGGGTAATTTGGGTTTTTGAATGTCTCCTGTATGCATGGCTCGAATAAAGAATGGTGACTTGCTTCAAGACCAGGTAGACAATGCATGAAGTAAACATTTCCCTTGACCCTGACCGGTGACACAAAGGGTCTAGCAGTTAACCTTGCGGCATGACAAACCGAAGTTTCCTTATCACATTTCTCCACTCCATCACACAGCTGACCCAATTCTACATATTCATGAGAACCCCTGCTACAAACGAAGACATCATCACACGACGTGTTGTCAGAGGAGATCCTCCGTGACTGGTCGAACACTTGGCATGTTGGCAAGGTGTCGAGCAGTTCGTCTTCACCAGACATGCAATCTGGAATGCCATCGTCTAACCACTGTATAGGTATTGGAAGCTTCTCTGCATGCCGGTATCTACGATAGCATTTTTTTCCTTTTAATAAGGATTTGCAGCTGCTGCTCAGTTCGTCACTGCCATCCTCACAGTCCCACACTCCATTGCACATCAAGTGTTTGTGAATGTAGCACGAGTGAGAAGCTGCTTCACACATTTCATCCAAACCATCATCACAGAACCTCCGCAAGTTCTTGCACAGCACAGCTGATGAAACTGTGGAGGGGTACCCTCTAATCTTACACCGCAGCACACCCCGCCAAGGATCAGAACAGTTTATCTGCTCCTTGAAGTCCAAACAGATTGACTCTTTATAAAGTGAAGCAGAGTTAGGGTCTTTTTCCAGAGGTCCACAACGTGTGAAGTTGAATATTTGACCAATCGTATGTAACACGGTGGGGCGGAAGCAGTAATTTTCGTGATCCTCGAGCTCAGATTCGGCAGTAGTAAGCTGCTTAATGCGGTTTCGATAGCAAATTATTTCATCTCTTTGATCACTACAATCGTCTTCAATCCCATCGCAAATCCTTGCCGGTTTGATGTATACCTGCTGCCCGTCTTTGTTACAGAATAGACCATACTGAAAGCCATTGCACCGTGCTTCATCAATGCAGCTTTGGGAGCTTGGACATTCTAAGTCACAGTTATTTTCAGAATCAGAAACACCTTGATTGTTGGTGATTCCAAATTCTTGGCAAGTTCCCGTTATATTTGGAAGAAAACACCAATCTAAATAAGTTCCAGTTCCTGAAACCAATCCGGTGCTAAAGTCACAGGTAAGGATATCGTAGATTGATGTTCTCAAGAAACTATAATGGTCAGGCGGCAACCCTGCACCCTCCCCCAGGGATGGATCCCCAAACCCCATGCAGAGTGTGTCACTGCACAGCGCCCCAGGTTGGTTTATCAGTTTGCCACGCAGACTGATGCCACAGCTCTGGTAATTGTACGGATCGTTAGAACATCTCCGAGTCACGAATTTTCGTTGAATAACCGAGTAGTACTCGTCAGATAAACCACATTTGAAGACTTCGACGTGTGAAAAGCCCGGGCATTTTTTCTTGAGGACCCCATTGTGGTGCACTAAATTACAGAGGGCTGCAGGGTCGTTGGGCCGACACACAACCGCCAAAAGTTTGGGGGAATTCATGTACACTCCGACATAAGGACACGCAGGGTGCGACGCAGTCTTATAAGTACACTCGTAGAACCGGGTCGCAGCAGAGGGGCAGTGAACGTCCGTCAGAAAGCTATATTTATTCTTTCTCTTGGTTTGGTATAACGGATTTTTACGTTCATTGATGCGATTTATGATGGGCGAGTCCAATGCGAACCAATCAGCCGCGTCTCTATAGCCCATTTCCTGACACACAATATGAGCGACATGTTCGTACTTGCCAGTCTCATTTACACACATGAGACCAGGACCTGCTGCCATTTTAAGCTTCACATAACCAGCATTTTTGATGTTTTTATGATTTCCATACCCATCAACCAGTGTCAGGTTCTTGTTATCGAGAGGAACAGCATGGAGGACGAGGAATGCCATGAACGTTAACCCAGAAAGCATCTCCTATTTCATTCGAGGCAGAAATAACAGACAGAAATATATTATTATATTCTATATTTCTTAGAAGGAAACGGAATTCACTATATGCAACGAGTTTTTAAATCCAAAGGGAGCTTCCCCGGCCATTTATACCAGTGATTTACGTCAGTCGATGACCTTTATTTCGCTAAGAATCACGATTTACCATCGAACAAACATTTTCATTCAATTCCACGGCACAAAAAGTTCTCTTTGTTAATAACTCCAGAAGCATTGTTGTGCATGTGATATTATGAGTTAGAGCTCTCAAAGAGGGCCAGATAATGCTCTGCCGTATGCTCAACAATCGAAAGTTAATCAAACTTTTATGGGTTATTGAGATCCACAATCACGTAACATTAAAGCTTGTCGTGATGAGTTCACGTAAATCTATTTTTGATTAAAAAACGATCAATCTGTTGGATTCGTGACTGTCTTAAAGAAAATATTTCATTTTATTTTGTGTGCAATTTGACGTTGGTGGGGGTTGTATCATTATACTATGATAATTAGTACCCTCAACCCTGCATAATAAAGTTGGATTGTGGTTGTCTGGGACCAAAGCAACCAAACTTACATTATTAGAGGAAATTAAGCTAGCATTAGTTAAAGCACCAAGGCCTCAAAATGGGCCTAATTTCATGCAGCTTAATGACATATAGCTTTATAGGCTTATATTGTGTAAGCGTCATGTCCTGTGATTAGGTGATTCGCTGTAAGTTTTAATAGCCTAGCTTTTAGTTCTTTTTATAGGGCAATTTCTCAGAAACAGAAAGTCACGAAATGGCATACGACTAAAAATAGGGCGAGGTCACCTGACGAAAAATTGACAACAAATGTAGTTGTTTCTTCATTTTCTTGAGTTACTCATCCAGCTGCTAAATCGTTTTTAATATCCAGAGCCGATGGATTCTGAAATCGATCTAATTCATCCCTGCGACGTGCTGTCAACGTGATGCATATCAGGCAATATCATTGGCTAATCGTCCTATCACGTGACTCACGTGATACGTGACATAGCCACGTGAAGATCATAGGAGGGGCATGAGGGTGCAGTATTAACGTTGTGATTACTATTTCACTGAGACAATAGAAGTGACTGTGATTGCAAGATCATACAATATGACAATAGACTTGACACCTCAGAGTGTCACAACTCTGTAATGCGTTTTTAGATTAGAATATAACAACAAATTATAACTCCTGATTCAAAACGCACACTACAAAAGCCAATAAGCCATGTTTTCAAATTTAACCTCATAATAACCTACAGTGTGTGTGAAATCTTATATCCAGATTCACATACCAACATACCATTTAGCGGTGTTGGTAAGAACGTCTCCATACCAAACGTTGTTTGTTCCTTTTTCGATGTACTGCAGTGAAAAAAAAAGTGAAAAACAGTTACAATTTACACTTATTAAAGTATTAAGTAACGGAGTCAGGGGCTTAGCCCGGGTTTTCGAAATGGTTTGGCGAGTGAGTTACATTCAAAACCTGTTGAATCCCATACAATTTTACTTGGCTCCATGCTCTTATCATAAAATCATTTCAAAAGTACTGAGTATTGAGTATATTGTGCGAACTCACGTATCTGTAGAAGACGGTTACAATGGGAGCCATGAGAGAGAGCACTGGCTGCAGGACCCCACCGTTGAGAGCTTTACTCTTCACCGTGTCCAGCAACTGTCCTCTGACGTCAGCCACAGACACGACACCCCACAACCGTTCCTGAGAGGGGAGAACTTCCGGTTACCAACGGACTGAAGTCCGACAGTCCTAAAGCTCGACAGTTTAAATCATTTCAGTTTTTCAAGGAAATTTCCCAAATCATTTTGATTCTCAAACTTTGGGGGGAGAGGGAGATGGTAAGGTGAGGGGGAGGGTCAGGGAGAGGGTCAGGGAGAGGGGGAGGTGGGAGGGGAGGGAGAGATGGGAGAGGATGCTAGGGGAAAGGAGGGGAGAGGGTGAGAGGTGATGAAGGGGAGAGAGGGGCGTGTATAGTGTGAACTGTGTAGTCCCTTCCTCTCTTACCGGACTATTAGACAGGACACTATACAGTGCGCTAAACTGAGGATGGAGGGTGAGATAGTGAGGTGAGGGGGAGGAGGAGGGAGAGGGGGAGGTGGGGGGAGGTGGAGGGAGGTGCGTGTATAGTGTGAACTGTGTAGTCACTCCATCTCTCACCGGACTATTAGACAGGACACTCTGCAGTGCACTAAACTGAGGGAGGAGGGCGAGGAGGAGGGTGAGATAGTGAGGTGAGGGGGAGGGGGGAGGAGGAAGAGGGGGAGGAGGAGGAGGGAGGAGGAGGAGGTGGGCGTGTATTCCCTCCCTCTCTTACCGGACTATTAGACAGGACACTCTGCAGTGCACTAAACTGAGGATGGAGGGTGAGATAGTGAGGAGGGGAGGAGGAGGGAGCGGGAGGTGGGGGAGGTGGAGGGAGGTGGAGGGAGGTGCGTGTATTCCCTCCCTCTCTTACCGGACTATTAGACAGGACACTATACAGTGCGCTAAACTGAGGATGGAGGGTGAGATAGTGAGGTGAGGGGGAGGAGGAGGGAGAGGGGGAGGTGGGGGGAGGTGGAGGGAGGTGGAGGGAGGTGCGTGTATAGTGTGTACCGTGTATTCCCTCCCTTTCTTACCGGACTGTTAGACAGGACACTTTGCAGTGCACTAAACTGAGCCTCCACGGTGTCGTGTCTACAGGCGTTGAGTTGTTGTGTCACTATCTTGTAAGCAACGTCCGGGAGGTCGGAGTAGGCCGGTATGCTGCTGACACGGCATATGAAGAGGAACATGTGCTTCCGTACCTGCGGAGAAGTTACCATTGTCAGTATTCGGTATTTATAAGAAAATCTTTGACAATACACAGGACACACGGATACTACGTCATCACAGTCGTTGGATGTACCTACCGTCCGAATGGTATTTGTCTGGTATGTTATGCATATCTAGCTGCGAAATACCAAAATACCATCAACGATGAGCTGATAAACGGAGAAGCTCTCTATTTCTCTAGCCATCGTACTAAATTAGCTCATATAATCTTACTTGCGGAGTTTTAGATCTGCCCAGGGCCCAGAGCAAGTTGTCATGAAATAGAATGTTGATTGGCTCGAGTTTATCTGTAGTGCTGAGCAGGAAAGCAAACATCCGCAGGGAACTGCCTGAGGCAATGTGGTCGAAAGTTATTATTTAATTATTTAAGTATTTATAGTACTTGAGTAGAGCTAGAAATAATGGACGACGAAAAGAGGTTAAACTCCAACTTGCATTTACTTAAGGAGCAAGTTGAAAACGTACACCGATAACTCTGGTACACTTTGTCACATACCGATAACTCTGGTGTACTTTTCCTCTGCGTCCAAAGGATCTGCAACCTTCACATCAGAAAGGGAACATGGGCTCGATCCCAACCTGTCTTTCAGGTGCTGAAACATGGACTAATGAAGTATGCTGGTTAAAATGACGGGATTATTATCAAGACTTACTATTTCAGGTGCTGCTTCTCATTTTGTCCCAATCAGAGGAAATTTCAGTTTATCATCAAGCGGTAATTGTTTATCGATCCTTAAATACCCAACCCCACTTATTCGCATTCATCCTCTTCCAGTACCTTGGCTAGACCTTGGTCGCAGTACGCAATGGCATTCCTCAGCTTGTCTCCCGGGAAGGCTGTCTTGAGTGACGTCATAGCTACGTCAGCAGCAGCAGAGTGTACGTCACATGTTCCCTCAAGCCACGGACCTGGCGTATCATTAGATAATTTACTGAGGAGTGAGGAATGAGGGTGTTATTACAAGGCTTTGTGTAAAAGAAGGGGCCAGAATATACCATTGCTCTGATGATAAAACATAGAAATGTCACAATTACGACTGATACATTACCCATGACTGTGTTGAGGTAGGGAGCAAGGTCTCGTCCTGCTAGTCCCACTATCTTACTGTGAACTTGCTGAGCTAGCTCCCTTGTCCTCCGGTCATTGTCCTGTAAGACAATGTGTAACTTATTTCTACCTTTTTTGGGCTTCATTCCCTAGAATATAGCAACTGAGAATCCACTTACGCATTCAAGATTAAAGAAAGTTGCGATTCCCTTTGCTGAGGAGTGAGGGGATGATTCACTCATTGCAATGATATAGATTTTGATCACGTTCGTCATTAGATGAGGAGATGACATGGTCCTCGATCAAGGAATTTACGGAATACCTACTTACAATTGAAATCCTCCCGAAGAACCTGGCCCAGAGGATGAGACAGCCCCCAATGTTCTCCTCACACACAACGTCCAATATCTCAGATAACGCCTGCAATCAGGAAAACGCAGGAATTACAATTAGATGCAATACGATACAATTACGTACTTCTTTACTTGATCTGAACTTTTTAAATTTTGACTCGAATCACAAATAATCTGACCAGCAAATCCACGGTTTTATCTAAAAATCTACCTTCTGTTTCGTCACTGGTTCCTTCTTCCCCAGCTTCCTGAAGGAGGAGGATAGGATGGAGTCCACTGTGCTCTCTGCGGCGTGTGGGTCCTTGGTGAATCCCACGGCCGGCGTGATCGCGGCATTCTTACTCTGGAGAAGTTGTGCAGCACGGGAACTTGAGGATGCCTGGAGAAATTCATGATATAAATTTAGTCAGGTGTTTAGTCAGGTGTTTAGTAATTTGCCGACACCTCTAAAGTTTTAATTGGCGTGAATAATTTATAGGTCCTTGCTTGCTGTATTTATATTTTGCTATATTTATTGGTTTGGACACACCCCCTTCGGGCTGCGGGTCTTAACCAGATACATCCCTCGGGCTACGCCCTCGGGAAGTTTACCAAACATTAGACAATAGGCGCTTCGCGCAATTCTATTTATTTCATCACTGCGTTATTTTACACTGCGTTATTGATAAGATAAATAATGATTGAATAATGAATAATGATTTATCATGACGAAAAGGATTTTACGCTTAAGATTGCAACTACAATCGCAAATTAGAAAAAAGATGAATTCAATTATTGAGTATCAACTTCTTGAATTAATAAATTAAGTTTTGAACAATATGAATTGCTTGTACATATCATTTATCAAACGTGAACCCCGCTTCTGTACGTACATATAATTTGATATTCTAGAACTGCAAACTCATTCAGAACAAACCTGTAAGTTTCCTTTAGTTCGTTGATGCTGATTCTGTTTCTTACCCATTTTCAATATAGTTCATCACTGCTATCCTCAGTTAGAGTAATCTTTGTTAATTGAAGGTGCTAGGTTGAGGGTTAGTATTTGATAATGGTTGCAGGAGAAGCTTCTTAATAATTATGCAATTACTTGATATTAGTCGGATGTGTAGCTTTATAAAAAGCTGCTATTTGATATTGAAATTTCAGCGCAATAATTAAAGGATACCTCATAACTTTAGGTAGGGGTTAAAGAATTGGATTCTTTAAACATCTATGATTAATGTAACTAAATTGGCTAATTATATTCATGATTATTTATATTATATGAGTTTAATTAAGGGTGAAATTTAGTCACGCTATCGCCTAGAGGTCTCCTTTAAAACATTTAGTAGCATCAGTTATCAACCAGATGTTCGTTTGATAGGTATCAAATTCAATAGTGCTAATTTGTTAAAAGCATCCTAGGTATCGACTAGCGAATTAGAAGACCTTTATAAGATCAGTAGATGAGCAATTAACAGTGATTTGTAATTCATAAGAAATGCAATATTCATTCTTATGACTTTGTGATGAAGCTCGAATGAGACACCGGGATGAGTTTGAGCATGGAGAGTATTTAGTAAGTATCTCAGTGGAGCCTCCAAAGGACAGGATAGCTGCCTCGCTGGCTTGATAAAGTAGAGGTCACCTTGCCGTAGCTCATAACTTCACAGCTTGTTTTTCATAGGTAAGTGATATATCAGTCAGTCCAAGTTCTGTGGAGTTTTGAAGTAGCATGTTCCTACTGACGATCGCAATATGGGGACTAGCATACTGCAGGCGCGGTAAGAAATACTTTTTGTAACTTTCTTCCGTTTCAGAAACTGGAGTTCGATTCAATCTTAGGGGAAATCAGACTTGAGTGACAATTACAAATTAATACCTTCAATGTATGACATATAAAATACCATTATATCCAAAATGAGGATATCAAATATCTCGCAGATTTTTCAACACCTACAGACAGAATTTGTGGTCCGTGGTACATGAAATTTACGGAGGACGAATTTATCAGCATCAGCTGTGTGCCTTGCAATGGAACAAGTGACTTCCGATACAATGGCTACTGCTTCACCTTAGGTAGGTATAAATCACAACACGATTAAACGGAGTTTGTGATTGACCTTTTTTCATCTGATCTATAAATTTATCAAATAATGCACTATCTCAAATATTATGATCATAGTTACATGATAAAACCTATTTAAATAAATACCTTCAAGTATTTTTTACACACTTAGGCATCCTAAAATATTATAGAGTATAGTCCTAAGAAATATTAAAGTATTTAAGCCATTCAAAGCTTCGGGAGCTTTGAAGTTTTAATTTTAATGATATTTAGTATTTACTTACTATCCTATATCTGAATTAATACAAATATCTATTAAAAATAATTATTAAAATAATAAATATACCACATTGGCGTTACAAGAAAACTTCCATCAACATAAACATTAAACAACATAAAATGTTTCAGAACTGGTATAGTCTTTAAAAAACGGTCTTTTTGATAATTCCTCATGTTAAATAGGATAGGAAAAACATAATTGTCATTTCCGTTAATAATAAAAATCATTTATGACCTTAGAAAATCGATACATCAATCAATAAAGCAACGACTCAATGGATGGTACTGTACAAAATTTTTATCTATGCTTTATAATTAAACTTTCGCCGTCTACTGGTTTTAGGTTTATCAAGTGAAAAATAATAGAATCAATTGAACATTCCCCAGTGTTATCCGAACCAGTGATTGTACTAGTGCTATCCGAACCAGTGATTGTCCCAGTGTTATACGAACCAGTGGCTGTCCTAGTGTTATCCGAACCAGTGGCTGTCCTAGTGTTATCCGAACCAGTGATTGTCTAGTGCTATCCGAACCAGTGATTGTCCCAGTGTTATCCAAACTAGTGGTTGTCCTAGTGCTATCCAAACCAGTGATTGTCCTGGCAGTCTTGTGTCCACTCAGAACTGCACATCCAACACCAAGAAAAGTGACAGCGAGCAAGGGGGCATTCCATGTGCATACAGCCACCGCTCTTCTCAACTGGAGTGCTGAGGGAAAAGCAATGATTTAACGAATAAAAAGATAGATACAGCTAATAGGCAAACTTTTAAACTGATGTCAAATTTCAAATTAACACCATTGCTAGATATTTGCCAAGACCTTCTCTTCAAACTAACAACTAGGATTTAACAACTCACACCTTTTTCTGGACTAAAGGACTTACAACCATACCAACATCTAATTACTAAGAGTTAGCAATCCCACATACCCGCACTGGGGGCAGGGTTTGGTAGTTTCTCTGATGGTGACAGCCGACTCGCTATCGTATCGAGACAACGACAAGTTGACGGCGTATTGGTTGAGGATACCACTGCTCCCTGGTAGCGGGAGGGTGGTAGCGGAGCTGGTGCATGGTACCTCTCCATGGTAACTGTCCCGACACACAAAACAAAAGTGGTGCTGCGAAGAAAGATTAGTGAGTGTCACGGGTTATGGGTTTTAATTCCCCGCCATTTTATATCTTATATAGCCATTTCTCAATTGATCAATTCAGCACTTATTTTATGTTTGACATATAAACCCATACACCTTTATAAGTTTAAATAGATAAGACTTTGGATTCTTGATTCATGAAAGCAATTATAACATGTAAAACAGGGCCTTCTCCGTCAACTTTTTCCGTAAGAATACATGGCGAACTCACCCCACATTCCGAACATTCCACGTGTTGTTCCTCAGTTTCTGACTCCAGGAAGATGCCTGTCCCACAGTCGGGGGCCGGACACAGCACTCCGCCCATCTTCAGCAGACATTCCTCAGCAGCGAACTGCTTGTATCTGAGACACAGGAAGTGGATTTTCATTGTACTAGAATATCAAATTTCTCAATTTGAACTTTAAAAAAACGAACAAATTTTCTATTCTTTCATCATGCTCAGAGCCAGGCAACGTCCTATTCCGATATGAACCTCCAGTGGACCTTTTATAAATAAGGTAGTTTCATGCTCATCCATCAATTAATAAAGATTTACTTGGTAATTTTAAGAGCTGAAAGTCTTACCTCTCGTAATTGTCGGGTCCCATGACGCTGAAGTGATGCACGTCTGTTATAAAGGCGGATCTGCACTCCCTATCAGTCCCTGTACATCATATGCTATTATTAATCAATTAATCATCTTAAATCCTAATTCACGCCCAATTATTATTAAGAACCTCGGCACTCGGATTACATTCGTGATATATTTGCAGATTGACTAATGGCTATCGACATGTTTATTTGTGATTGATAGATAGTATTAGACTGGACTAGATTAGATTAAAATCATGTTATGCATCATCTCAAACATATTATATTTGCAAATAAGTTTGCAGATCGGCTCTATACATACATATTTTGAACTTAACAAATAGTTTATAATAGGAATGAGGACTAATTAAAACTTCGTCTTGAATAAGTTGTAAACAATCCGTATTACCATAACAATCAATATAAAATACACTGCGTAATCAAATGAAACTTAATTTAATCTTAGAGGATTCATAAATTCAATTTAACTTGCAACCTAAATCAATTAAAAATGATTTATTCGGTAATTCTTAGAATATATAAAATCAAAATATGGCACAAAATGTACAATTTAACCATTATAGTCATTTTTGAATTGTAAAGCATGTGTAATGTGTATCAATTCAAATCAATAAGAAAAATGTAAAGATATTGGTAAAAATCTCGGAAAATAAAATACCTATTTTGCCCATGTATATGAGTGAAAATATGACCATGGAAGAATAGGGTTGATTGATAACTATTATTGAGTATTAAAATACCTACTTTAAAAAAATCATTAAGCGATGATGAAACGATGATGATTGATGAAAACATCAATCAATTTTCCACTTTAAAGCTGCTACCCACAGCAGTCTGCACAGACGCACAGTAGTTAAAGCATTGAATCTATATTACCTGGACAAAAGTGTAGCCTACAGTAACACAGTAGATAAAGCATAGAATCTCCATTACCTGGACAAGACAACGTGTAGCCCACAGAGTCGTGTTCCACAAACTGTCTGGAGCTGAGCTGGTGTTGACAGTAGGACTCAAAGCAGGACAGACACATAGCGTGGTTAGACGGACAGGGGTACACCAGGATGGGATTACTGAGAGGAGAGAGAGTCATTATCATCAATCTAAAGACAAGATCAGAGATAACACAGGATTATTCAAATCAGAACGTGGTATATTGTTACTGCTTCTTGTAGATATATAGCAAACTTGGTATAAACACAATTAACACACTCACTACCAAAACTATTATATAAGATGCCTGAAACCAACCTTCCGTCGTCCAGGCAAGTCATGCACGACACACCCAGGAAGTTGTTCCTCACCAAAGGCAGTGGGATCACATGGTCATGTCCCTTCTCAGTGTCATGACCTCGGCACTTGAAGTAGAACTGGGGCTGCGCACCCCTGCAGCCCTGGGAGTGACATATGCCCTGGATTCTTCCGGTCTCCAGAATGTCAGACCACTGATGAGGTTCACTTGATAACACAACTTTATCATCGCCACAAGCTGCACATCTCACCCTCAGCCTACCTGGCTTCACTTGGCCACACACCTTCCTACACAGCACGAAGTAGGTGGGGACACTTGACTTGTCACCATTCTTATTAGACCTGAATGGATGGTAGAATAATTGTAATCTGAGGTAAATAGAGGTAGGAAGCAACCTCTCTTCAAAAAGTGGATCACAGAAGAATATAAACCCTGATATCACAGGTTAACCTTGATTCAGTGGATTCAGTGCTCCTTTGTGAATGTAGAGCAGCTCTGGGTTCCAAATGCTTACCACGGAAAGCATGAACAATAGTCTGGCTCTGGATATCTATGTCCTGTAATTACGAGGGGCTTAAATTTTCACATGCAAATTCTTCAATTAAATCTCACACAGTAATTCAAAAATTTCTACCAAGAGACAAATGCAAACAGCCCTCCATAGCCAAGTTATTTAGTGGTAAGTAGGTGTAACCGTTAAATGGTATCATGTCTGGCTCCTGATTGATAGATCCTGGGTTATTAATTCCATGCCATTTCCATTGTGCTAAGGGTGAGACATCTATCTGAAGCTCACCCAATCAAGTGTACCTACAGGAAACTGTGCAGGAGGGTTAAATGAGGAGCTGCCTATTGCAGCAAAGGATCGACAATTAAAGATAAAGTATGGATTACTGTAAACTCTCTTCACTTTCGATGGCTTAATTATTTGTTAGGTATACATTAATCTTCAAATCCAGTAATTGGCAGTACAGCTGTTGGAATATAAGAAAAACCTTGTAAATAAAAAACACCACCATGGCCCATGGCAATTTTTAGCTTTAGAGATTTTTTTGTTCCTCAAATCAGCATTTTATCAGCTATCAAGCTACCAAACTTGCACAGAATAATCAAATTTGCCTTCATGATGCTAATATAATATTGGCCTTCAGGATGCCTTTGTAACAAGGGAATATGTTTTTGAACACAGTTCTCAACATAACCACATATTTAAATATATGCCTGTTTTAGCCTGATAATTTGATACTTTGGTTGTATTTTAAAACAGTTTATGAGTTGTAAAGTTGAATTTTATGGTCATTAAGAAGGCAACATAACAGTTTATTGCATACTTCAGATGGCTACTAGCTAGTAGCTAACTGGGCTGCTTTTTGGAAAAAATTACCAATCTTTGACTCTTTTTAGTGTTTCTGTCATATTGGTGTCAGTGGGTCTGTGGGCTCCAAACCCTATCCAAAATTTGACAATATGATTGAGTTCAATAATATCAAAATCAAGTTTATCAAAATATCAGACCCTCTACAAATTATACATACCTTCAGTTTTTGGTGGTCATACAACTCTCTTCCAGCAAACACTATTCTTACTTCCCCATTGGATAAATTATTTGATTTTGATATCTCTGACCTGCAAATAAAATAATGGGATTAATCAACTCATTCAAAACTTAAGACCTTTGAGGCTTTGGCATGCCATTTAATAAAGTAATAAGAAGGGATTATATATCAAGAATAAAAGAATAAATAGAAAGACATCAAAGCAAAGATAAACATCAGAAAAACATCAGAAAAATAGACAATAGAAAAAACATCAATTAAACCCTACTAAATCATTCTATGACAAACTTGCCTTATATCTTGTACAGTGGTTGAACTGCTTATAGTTATAGGAAGAGTTGAACTATCAAACTTCACAAAGACATGAATAGGATCACCCATATCTGTTGATAGTAACAGATGAAATAATGTTATCTTAGGGATATTAGCATGTATGAATTTCACAGAAAGTAGGCTGAAGCATTTTACTATTTTACAGAGATGAGTTTTGTTACCAGTCAATAGTAATATAATGCTTTGTAAATGAAAACAACAAAATAAAATATATTCAGTACACCATATCATTTTTGGTGTCTCATGCTATATAAGGATCTGCCTAGCTCTCTGATGAAGGCATTTCTTTCATGGATCCTGTCAAAGACTACGGTACTAGCGTTGTTGGAGAGTTCTGTGGCTTGACTACAAAGATGACTGTATTTGTTCTATAAAGAAGATGTTTTTAACCTTGCAAGCAAGGGTGAAGTCACCCAGAATGGAGTCCCATTGTTTCTCTGGTTCATTCTCGTCTACAAGTTAACACAGTCGATTTGATCTTTTGATCTTTTCAGGACCAGATGGAACTTTATCTTCCCTACACTGGATAAAGACATTGCTGAATTTAATTTCCTTGATAAACTTGGAGCTTCTGAAGTTCTGAAACTAACACACTACATCTTGTGGTTGGGGGAGCATTGGGCACCCATCATACGCATTCAACCCCACAACATGGTTGCAAGTTCGTGTGCCAGAGTGTGAGTTTTCAGTACACCATATCATTTTTGGTGTCTCATGCTTTATTTGGATCTGCCCAGCTCTCTGATGAAGGCATTTCTTTCATGGATCCTGTCAAAGACTACAATTGGAGTTGCTGGAGAGTTCTGGGGCTTGACTACAAATTAACTAATTAATTACTTCTTAATTTACAAACAATGTGTCACTGGGTTATAATAATTTAAATTAAAAAATGAATTAATAGCCTATGAAATAAAAACTATAGGTTTGATTAAAGATGTGACACACGCCCTCTAGTTGCAGGGAAAAATGAGACTACTAGTAAGTTCATTTAAGACAGACATGAGCAAGTATAGAATTGGTCTAAGGAAACGGCTGCAAAACAAAGGTTTTATGAGATACTATGCCATTCCAAAGATGACTGTATTTGTTCTACAAAGAAGATATCCAAATCATATTGCTGAACTTGATTGCTAATAGCATTGACTGAGGGGAACCCTCAGTCATTAGATTCAAATCATAATGATAAAAACCACAATAAACTATGATGTGTTTTAGCACTTTTAATTGCCATCTATTTCATGTACCTTAACAGTGCTGGATACTCTCAAAATTACAAAATGAAATGATATAAAATAAATTATATGAAATAAATTATTTTGAATGAATGCATCAACACTGTTCACAACACTCAATTGGTAGTATAGTAAAGTATAGAAATTATGGTATAGGACCATCACAGTTCAGTTCATTAGTAAACATTAGTAGGATTTTACCCTACCCTCCGCCGCGCGCCATTTTTTTCCGCAACACGACCCTCCAAATTTCCGAGTGTTGCGCGCTAGGGATGGGTGAAATCCATCTAGTAAACATGAATTATCTTCGACCTTCCACCTCTTACTGGATCTAATAACATGTTGAACTCTAAAGCAAACTTCTAGAGTAAGATGCGAACTTCTCTTCTATACAATTTTTTGGTGCAAATACTAAGTTATCATATATCATATGGCTACTTTTAGACATATACTTAATCTATTATTATAATCGAGAGAGGTAGTTATAAGTAGGAGCCTCCGCTCTCCCAGAAAATCTGACAAACTAGGAGTTGAAAAACCGCGATTTTTTGCAGGGTGGTAGAAAAAAGGTGTCTTCGTATTGCTACATTCTTCTTTTTTGAGTAAAGGCTTTAGATTATTTGTGGTTAACGCTCAAAGTTGGAAAAAGGGTCGCGAAAAACATGATCGAGTTTTAGATTTGATTCACCAGTTGAGCGCGTTGCTATGGATACATGCGCTAGCGCGCGCAAAACTGCACGTGCATTTTGAAGAAAAATCTACCATTTCGTTATTGTGTATTTTGGAAACGTTTCCACTGTTTAAATTCATAATTAACGTTCCCAATGGAATTTTCGAGTTTGGTAAAAAGTTTTTGACCGAAGACTAACTTATCACCGTCGTAGGAGAAATGGTAAGAGTTGTTCCATTATGAAAATTAGCGGTAATTCTTTCAAGAAAACAATTCGATGGTTTGCTGCGAGAATTCGACGGAATGAGGAATTCAATTATTTACTGAAGCTAGAAGTGGGTTATGAAAAGATAAAAATGCAAACAATTTTGATTTTAATGAGCTCGGATTCAAAATTTGTTGCCCATCTATTCTCCTAATCTGAACTTAAGACTAAAAACATTATTTTGAGTTCTCCTTATTTAACAGCTGTTTGTTCGAGGTTAATATGCAATCGTAAAATTTGGTCTATATTTTCATTTATTTTCAAAGCCCTTATGTGAATATTTCGTAATTTCGTTACGTTGCACCCCTACCCCCAGTAACAAAAAATTGCATCAATGACTAACTTAGTGTAAGATATCACATTTGACACTTCCAAACTTAAAAACCGCAATTGTTCATTTTATTCCAATTTCATACGTTTCAATTTTTTTTGTCATTAATTTTCATAATTCAATATTATTATTTATGAAACTTGCGTTGTGGCTCATGAATTTTGAAAATACTGCGTACTTAAATGTCCATTTTTTCAACTATTCAAGTCTAAGAAACCAGGGTCCTGACTAGGGCAATTATATGCTGGCATGGTGGTGCCCTGTAGCCAGCATTGAAAGGGTCGGGTGTCCTGTGACCCAGAAGGCCCAACGGGCCTTCTAGTATAATATAATATAATGATTTAACTATAAAGTACCTCGATTCATTCTATAAAAATTACCTAATAGAAAGAAGAAAGAAGATGACATTTTGAATTGATATTTTATTTATATTTTCTCCAAAAAAACAAGCCACTATAAAAACCGCGACGCCCCTGGCCTGGTTAGGGGAAATGCGGGCGCTTAGGAACTGACAACCGCGTGCCGCAAAGCTATTAAGCTAACTAATTGCTAAACACATATAATCCGCTTTTAAAATATTTTAAAAGCGGATTATATGTGTTTAGCAATTAGTTAGCAATATTGCGCCGCATGGCGCGCATCATCAGGGACGCCAAGCATGGGCATGGTTATTGGTTTCCCTTGCCAAAAGTTGTCTGCCCCATATTTAGGTTTCCCTAACTAGGGGCGTCGCGGTTTTAGCGCTTGCCGCGCCGCGCACTCCAGCTCCGTGCACCTAACCAGGGTCCTGGTAAGGAGAAAGCATGGCTTTAAGTTCAAAGCACTAAAACAGGTTTTGGTTTTGTGCGCGGCGCGGTAACTCAATGGACATAATGGATCATTGGATCCATTGTTCCTAAGCCCGCATAGGTGTGCGTACGCGCGCCGCGCTACCCTACGGGGTTCTGAGGAAGCGCGCCGCGCAACGCAGACAGGGATATACGTGTTTAAGTTTAGCAAGATCCATTGAACAAAAATACCAAACTGAGTGTTTCCATTGGATCCACTCAGATGAATCCATTGAACATCCATTGGATCCTTTGCACACGTCCATTGTCCATTGAACATCAAAAATGGATCCATTGAGGTTTTTATCATTGTCATTTCTTATAATTGTACAACAGCGTTTTTATAGCATGTATCGAATATTATATGCATGTAATTTATAGGTTAATTGCACACCTTGTTTCATTTAAATTATTCAAATGTTTTATCGTTATCTAAGCTGATGGTGATAGCATGCTATGTGTTACCCTGTAGACTATATTTTCAATGATGACAGTTGATCGAATATGTTAATTCTGAGTACCATGTCAAGGTACATAATCAAATGATTAAGTGTTTTGAAGAATGATGTGCATTGAATCGTGTTGCCCAATTGGAAAAATCCTTTTATTTATTTATTTATTTATTGGACAATTTTACTGATTGAAATCATGACCAATGGATTGCCATTGGATGTCAAATGAACGTCCATTGGACATTTCCATTGGACATGATGAATCCAATGGACCCATTGGACAAAATTCACAATCCTTGTGACACATTTCGACTTTTACCAAGTTTTTTTTGCATTTCTGGTTTTATACTTTTATGTAAATACCTGTCATATCAAATTTCACATACTTGAAATTTTTCCATGGTAACCTTGTTGTTGATATTGTGAGCCTGAAGATGCCGCCTATTTTGAAGTTTCAATATAGCTCCACTGCAATGTAATTTACTTGAATTATGTTGTGTTGAATTATTCAGGACTTTCTTTCTAATAGAACTATGAGAACTGTTGTAAGAGGGGAATTATCTGATTCTAGAAAGGTTAAATCTGGTGTACCTCAAGGTTCAGTTTTAGGACCTTTATTATTCGTCCTTACATAAATGATTTACCTAATCAGATTAAGAATGTGTCTAAAATATTTGCTGATGACCTTAAGATTGTTTTCAATGCCACTGAGTGTAATATAAATAATGTTGACTTGAGACAACTTGAAAATTGGGAGGAAACTTGGCTTTTGAAGTTCAATATAGAGAAATGTAAGGTATTACATATAGATATGAATGATAACCCTAGAAATGAATATGTTTTACATAATAAAGTCCTTGAAGAAACTAGTTCAGAAACAGATTTAGAGTCCTTATAAATGAAAATTTGAATTGGAATTGTAATATAGATAAGAGTATAAAAGATGCTAACAGAACTATAGCTTGGATAAGTAGAAATGTTATTGCTAAAGATATTGATGTTATGCTGAAAATCTACAAATCACTTATAAGGCCCAAGCTAGAGTATTGTGTCCAACTTTGAGTCCAACTGCTCACCATGGGAATTGGGGTACCATCTTGGAGCTGGAAGGAGTCCAGCGTCGTTTCACTAGACTCATAAATGGCATAGGTACACTTCCTTACAGTGAGCGGTTGGACAGGCTTAAATTAACAACATTAGCTGAAAGGAGAATAAGAGGAGATCTAATAGAAACATTTAAGATATTGAACAATAAAGTTGACTATGGTCAGAAGTTGTTTAAATTGGGTAGAAGTAGAAGAAACCTGTTAACTCATAGGAAATCTTGTACCAATGTTCAGAAAGAAGTAGTTAGAATTAATGATAACTTTATTTCAGAAAGAGTTAGACCTTACTGGAACGATTTACCAAAATATGTGAGGGATGCATCAAGTATTGAAATGTTTAAAATTTCTTTAGAACAATATAAGAATAGTGCTGTAAGATTCTGCCCTAGTAATTTCTGGCATATTTCATCAGTGGTGCTTGACAAAATTGAAGGGGGTAACTATTTGACTAATAAAATTAAGTTCAATGACTATTTGAGAAATAATCCCTTTGTAGCCAAGAAGAAAGGAATAAACATTCATTGCTAATACTCTATCTTACTATATATAATGCGTGTTGTTAATATATATATATTTATTTATTTATGGCGATTCGTTTTCAAGATAGCAACAAAATTCTTTTTTCATCGTGTTGCAAAAACTTTATAATAAATCAGGAAAATAGTATGAGATTTTTTCGGCCACCCTGAGGGGCGTGGTGGGCCACGCCCTTTTCCGCAAAAATTAAAGTTTCTAAATTTTCCAAAATTCTTCGCCATCGAGTTGCTTATGATGAATAAAAATTTTGAGAATTTTGTCCGAATTATTGGGTCACTCTGAGGGCGTGGGAGGCCACGCCCTTTTTTTTCATTAAAAATTAAACTTTCGAATTTTTTCAAATTTCCTTCGCCATAAAGTTGCTTATGATGAATAAAAGTTTTGAGAATTTTGTCCGAATTATTGGGCCACCCTTAGGGGCGTGGGAGGCCACGCCTTTTTCGAGAAAAAAATAGATTTTCGAATTTTTCAAAATTCCTTCGCTATGGAGTTTTTGATGATGAGTAAAGGTTTTGAGAATATTGTCGGCAATATTGGGTTAACGTTGGGGGCATTAGGGGAAGCTTTTTTTCCAGAAATTAAAGTTTCGAATTTCCCTCAAACTCTTTCGGTCAAATCACTGTCAAAAGGGACACGGGCCGTTAGCCATCATGCTGCCATCATCATTCGCCGTCCGTAGGACGGAACCGACAAGTATACTAATTGTAATTGTATTTAATGTATTTTCATTGACTTTACGTTTGCTGTTGACAGTATGTTGCCAGCATTTTTAAATCAAGTTATTTATACTGATTTTTATGATATTTTTTAACTTTTCAGTTTCATGCTCTTAACTTATCTCACAGTGATTTCATACTCTTAATTTATTATCACAGTATTTTTATCACTGAGTTGTTTATGCAAATTCAGTTTATTTATGAATGGTAACAATGAGTAATGGGCACCTGAGTTCAATGGTGCGTATTAGTGTTATCTATTGTTCTTGATAATCGTCTATGTGAAGAGTGATGGTTAAATACCATTATCCTTATGTTATGTTATGTTTAGCTGAAGCACATATACAAGTTTTATGTACTATCTAGGCAAATGTTATGGGGGAGGAGGTCTGAAAATTGGAGAAAATGTGAACTCAGGTTCTAAGTAGCATTAACTAGCATTATGTTATCTGTAAATTAGCTTTTAATTTATTTTTATTTGTAAATTGCATTTATTAATGTATTGTATATTGTGAAAGCAACAAATGTGGGTGCCTAGACCTAAGGGTACTTTAAATTATTGACAAAATTTTCTCGAGATTGGGTTGAATATTCGAGTTGATATCATGTCAAAATTGTTATATTATATTATATTAAGTACTATCTAGCATAAAGTTTGAATTGGAATTGCACTTTAATTGTTGCCAACTTCATTCATTTCATTTGACCTTATAAATCCTTAATATCCATCATAAATTGCAATTTTCATTATCACTACCTATCATTCAACATTTTTGATATGGCTTAATTGTCAATAATGGATTTTTATTTGTTTGCAATCTTACTATATATAATGCGTGTTGTTAATATATATATATTTATTTATTTATGGCGATTCGTTTTCAAGAAGGCAACAAAATTCTTTTTTCATCGTGTTGCAAAAACTTTATAATAAATCAGAAAAATAGTATGAGATTTTTCGGCCACCCACAAGGGGCGTGGTGGGCCACGCCCTTTTTCGCAAAAATTAAAGTTTCAGATTTTCCAAAATTCTTTCGCCATCAGTTGCTTATGATGAATAAAAATTTTGAGAATTTGTCAATTATTGGGTCACTCTGAGGCGTGGGAGGCCACGCCCTTTTTTCGTAAAAATTAAACTTTCGAATTTTTCAAAATTCCTTCGCCATAAAGTTGCTTATGATGAATAAAAAGTTTGAGAATTTTGTCGGAGTCTTATTGGGCCACCCTTAGGGGCGTGGGAGGCCCGCCACTTTTTCGAAAAAAATAGATTTTTCAATTTTTCAAAATTCCTTCGCTATGGAGTTTTTGATGATGAGTAAAGGTTTTGGGAATATTGTCGGCAATATTGGGTTAACGTTAAGGGCGTGGGAAGCTTTTTCGCAGAAATTAAAGTTTAATTTCCCCTCCAAACTCGCTCAGTCAAATCACTGTCAAAAGGGACACGTGGCCGTTAGCTCATGCGGCTGCCATCGTGCGATCCGTGGGGCGAACCGACAAATATTATAATTGTATTATCTTGCAAATCATTTTTGATAAAACTTCTGGATGAAGAAACCACATCCCTTATGAACTACAAGAATTCTCAGATCATAAATGATGATTGCTTTACAGAATATGTTATCACTGGGCTTTCTGCTTCTTTACCAAAAATATTGTTGACCATTCTATTGACTTTCATAACAGGGGGACTATTTCTTCTGTTATTATTCTGGTTTCCATCAGCTAATGCCTTGTTCACCAAGAAGAAGACCAAACTTTCTAGTGCCAATTATGTCCATATCAAATCATGTTTGGCAGGTACTGAGGGTTTGGTGTCTGTCAAGACTATCAATGGTAAAAAGTGTTTCAAGTATCAGTATTTAAAATATGTTTATGATAATGGGCAATTTGTTCTAATTAATGGTCTAGAAAATCTTCATTATTCCGATATACATGCATTGAGTAGTGGTTTGGATGAAGCTGTTGCTGAAGAATATTTTCAAAGATTTGGGAATAATACTATTGATGTTCCTGTCCCATCTTATCTGAAGCTATTCTGCATTGAAGTAATACAACCATTTTATATTTTTCAAGCATTTGCTGTTATTCTCTGGATGTGTGATAGTTATGAGATGTATGCATCTGCTATTTTGGTCATATCAATTGTCTCCATTGGAATCACCATTTTTGAGCAGCGCAAGCAAAAGAAAAAGATCAATGCCATGGCATCATCCTCTATTGAAGTTTTAACACAAAGGAATTGCAGAGAAATTACCATACAGTCCTCAGAATTACTTCCTGGTGATGTAATATTTATTCCAAGAGATGGCATGCTATTGTGCTGTGATGCTGTTTTAGTTTCTGGTTCTGCCATTGTGAATGAATGTGCTTTAACTGGAGAAAGTGTACCTGTAAACAAGTCTTCAGTTCCTTATATTTCTAAATTTGTGTTTGATTCTGGTGAAGTGGAAAGATTTGATGTGGCAGAAGATCTGATATATGATGCTGAAAGAGATAAAAAATATTCTCTTTTTTCAGGTACTACCATACTTCAAGCCAAACCCTCATCTGGTGCTCATGCAGTTGCAATTGTTACCAGAACTGGATTCAATACATTTAAAGGCTCCTTAATTCGATCTATTTTGTGTCCAAAGCCTACAAAGTTTGAATTTCAAACAGATGCCACTAGATTTATAGTTATGTTATCATTTTTTGCTGCCATTGGCTTTGGTTACACTTTTTATATTTCCATGAAACTTGGTGGAACATTTTGGAAGACATTGCGCCTTGGACTTGACTTGATTACTGTAGTTGTACCACCAGCTTTACCAGCAGCATTGACAATTGGCGTTGTTTATGCAGTTCAGCGAATGAAAAAAGCCAAAATTTTTTGCATTGATCCTCAGAGGGTAAATTTCTGTGGTAAAGTACAGAACATTTGTTTTGATAAAACTGGAACACTTACTGAGGATGGCCTTACTGTTTTATGCGCTATACCATCCAAGATTACTTTCCAACAAACTGAACACAAGTGTAGTGATATTAGTAATAAGAAGCTTGTTGAAGCTCTTGCAACATGTCATGAGATATCAGTTATTAATGGGGAATTTATTGGAGATCCCTTAGATATTGAAATGTTCAAATTTACTAAATGGGCTATTGAAGAATGTGACCATACCAGCTCTCTCACACAATTCTTGAGTGCCATTGTTACTCCACAATCCAATGACTCAGATGCACCTGATGTTCAACAAATTGAATTTTCAGAGATAGGAATCATCAAGATATTCCCATTTACATCAGAGTATCAAAGAATGTCTGTTATCACAAAGAGCCTTGAAGATGATGAGTTTATCATTTTTTGCAAAGGATCACCAGAGATGATTAAATCACTTTCTGTTGAAGAAAGTATTCCTGTTGATTTTGATTCCAAATTGAACTCCTTTACACAAGATGGGTATAGAGTAATTGCATTTGGTTGGAAATCAATAGACTCTGATACAAGCTGGCATAACATCCAAAGCACAAGAAGATCTGAAATTGAGTGCAATCTTCATTTTATAGGATTTCTTGTCATGGAAAATCACTTGAAAAATGATACAACTCAATGCATTGGTGATATTTTGAATGCTAACACTAGAGTCTGTATGGTTACGGGAGATAATATTTTAACTGCTACCACTGTTGCCCGGAAGTGTGGAATAGTTCCTATGAAACATAATGTTCTTGTTATAAAAGTAGTTGACAATTCAGTTTCTTTTCAGCTTGATTTTCAGGATGAAAATGCAATTGTTTTAAATGATAACTATGATGAGGAAAGTATAAATGATGCAATTGAAAAACTAACTAATGGTCCATATGTTTTTGCAATTGGTGGTTCAACATTTGACCAAATAGCTTCTGACCATCCATTGATATATGAACTGCTTCTCCTTAAAGGTAAAATATTTGCTCGCATGAAGCCCATTACTAAACAGAAGTTAGTTGAGGACCTCCAACAAATTGGGCTGACAGTGTCAATGTGTGGTGATGGAGCCAATGACTGCGGGGCTCTCAGGTCAGCACATGCTGGAGTGTCATTATCTGAGGCAGAGGCGTCAATTGCTGCTCCTTTTACTTCAGCTAACCCTTCCATTTCGTGTATGATTGAAATACTTCGCCAAGGTAGAGCTGCTCTGGTAACTGCCTCTGTAACCTTTAGATTCATGGCCATGTATAGCATGATACAGTTCATTACACAACTTATCCACTACAGCATTGGTAATAACTTGTCAGATGCTCAGTTCTTGTACATTGATTTGTTTGTCATCACTGCTGTTGCCGCAACCCTGGGCCACTCTCAACCGGCTAGATGTCTTGCTAATCGTACTCCTAAAGCACAATTGATTGATCTAAAGGTCTTTGCGCTGTTAACCAGCCATGTTGCTCTAACTTTCATTTTCCAGGTTTGTGGGGTATAGCAAGCTGCTATTTAAATAGTATGTTCATGATATTCACAGCCTGAAGTGATTTGTTGATTAAATCAAAAAGTTTGAAGATTATAATCACTATTATATGCTTATTCAGTCAAGTCATTAAATTACTTCTTTTCAGTTTTCCTTTTACTTCTACCTGAAGAAGCAGCCGTTTTTTGTTCCCTACACTCCTGCAGAAGACCTTCATGACAATCCATCCTATGAGAACACTGCCCTCTTTATTTCGTCATCTTTCCAGTATGCAATTTACGGGATCGTATTATCAGAGGGGAGACCTCACAGAATGTTAGTTACTATTCAATCTAAGAGTAAGATGTATATCTAGGCTTTTCAAAGTTTCTACACAATTATAAATAAACTAGCAGGCCCGTTGGGCCTGCAGACACACAGCTCACTCGGCGCTGCTACGCAGCACCTCGTTCGCAAATATTGAACACTACCATTCAAATTGATTGGATAATTTCTACCGCATCAAAAAATTGCAATCAGATAAATAGTTATACGCAACGAATTTTATGAAGGAGCAGGGTGAAAAAATAGTTCGACGATTAGTCTCAGTAATTGTGCTAAATCATGTGACTTATGTTCGTTTTTGTTCCGCAGGATGATGTTAAATCTGACAACTGATTCCCATACTGATTACTGACATTGGACAATTTTTTTCATATTGACCCGGGCCAGGATCAATTCTTGGTAATCTGCTTCACCTATATTCAACTCGAATAAATTGTACACTTTTGTAAACCTTAGATTGCTCTAAGCGTTCAATTTCAAAATTACAGTTACTACTGTTATCACCGACTAAGCATTGATTATAGACCGAACTCTGCCACAGTTTTATGATAACAATCCATCTGAAATATCCTCCGTTATTCAAGTTATGTCCATCTTGAGATCTTGAACTTGAAGTAAAGAAAACGTCAAATTTCCAAAATCTACAGTACAGCATTTAACAGTAGAAGCGTGTTAGAAAGCACTCGCATAGAACTGATCATTATCTGCACGTGCACTAAAATTGGTTTCCATAGCAACAGCACCTCCTTTCTCCCGTTTGTATTCGTTTTCCTTGATATTTTCTTGGCAAGCTCAAATTTAATTCGGTGCGGAAGCACAAACATTATTCACGTGCTCTTACGAAATTATAATTAAGACTAGAAAAGCCCGTTGGACCAAATAATAAACTCTCAAAAAGTCAAAAAGTTTATGAAGGAGCAGAATTTACCATTATTCGTAAGTTACTTTGAGTAATTCTGGACCGTGCAAGTTTTGATTATTATAATGTGCTCTTGTATGCTGAATTTAAATCTGAAAATTAAAACCGAGTATCGTACTCATACTGAACTTTGAATTAAAGCTTTGATTCATGCCAAGAGCAGTCTTCCAAATTCGCAATGTGCTAGCCCCAAATTTGATTCAATTTGATTTTGATTTTGTCCAATCTTAAATTCCTCTAAATTCACATTTTCCGTTACCATCAACTCAGCATTGATTTAAATCGACCGTCGTCTGCCACAGATTTATGAAGAGATGCTTTCGGAAATAGCATCCACGATGCCAGCCATACCCGTTCTATATTTCCAGATCTTGAATTTCAAATGAAAAACAGTAAACGCACCGTTCTTTCAAACGCTACAATGCAGCAGTCAACAACGTATCAGAAAGCACTCGCATAGAACTGATCATAATCTGCACGTGCAGAATATCTGTATCCATAGCAACGGCGCGACTTAGCCCAGCTTAGCCTTCGTTTCTCTTGATATTTTCTTGGCAAGCTCAAATTTAAACTGTGCGCCCGCACAGACATAATTCACGTGCCATCTCCAAATTATATATAAGATATAACATATCACAGTGCTTCAAGTCAGAGAACATTGCTAATGTACAGTGTACTAAAATATGTTTCTAATTTTCAGGCCAGTATATAGAAACTGGACCCTCATGATAGTCTTTGTCATTTGTATACTGATGGCGCTTCTGTTTGTGTTCCAGCCATTCCCGTTTCTAACCAAGACACTTGGCCTATTGTCGCTGCAAGAAACGGAAGTTCAGGTAAAATTGAAGCTAGTTGATAATTTATCATGATCCAAACTAACACGATAATGATTAATCGAATTATGAATTCATTGGATCTAATTTCTTTGATTTTGATATAATTCATTCACAAATATCATTAATAAGGTGGTCACTAAGTCACTACCTACTACTAAGTCACATTTACATAACATATTATTAAATTTGGACATTGACTGATCATCTAATTATCTTACACTTCAGGTCACTTTCGTCCTCATGATGGCTCTCAATTTCGTGACGGCATATCTCCTGGAGTGTTTCTTTGCTACCAAAGCCATATCTGATTACCTGGAGAATGCTAGAGTTTGTCTCAACAGGGCGAAGCCTGAGGTTAGTGTTAAGTTTCAAAAGTCCAATCAGCTGATCAGATAGTGCTGACGCCTGACTGCTTAATTACAGCCATAAAGTTTCAGTCTTAATTGATTGATGCATAGTATTGTAAATAAGATCATTTTGAAATTTAAACTTTTAAATTATGAAAAATTGCTTCCATCCAGTTTGACGTTGTATCGGAGAAATGGGCCTCTATCCAAGGAGATAAGTTCAACTCCAAGCACTTCTACAAATGACAGATGGTTTTACTGAGGCTCCAGCACAAACTCAACCGTTTCTGGGTTGCCCTCCGAACTCTTAAATTCCCACAAAATATAATAAAGTATGGTAAACATGATTGGTTATGTGTAAACAGTTCTATTAAGGAACACTTTCGATAGATTCCAGCTGATTTTTAGTGATTTTCTTTCAGATTATTTCATTTCATAATAGAAATATTTTGACCTATTATTTTGATTTATAATGTTTTAACGCATCTTATAACTTTATACCTAAAGGGGCTGTCAATAAAGGTCGTCCGCAAGGAGGGGAGGGAGGGGTGTGGCCGATTTGGACGTTTGTGCACATGAGGTTTGGTAATTTACCAAAAAGTTGCAGGCGTCCAGCTATAGAGAAAATTTGGGTACGTTAGGAATTTTACGAAAATTATGAATGATTGGATGGGAATGATTGGATAGGAATTACAAATAATGCAATAATGAAATACTTGGACTTCGGAAATTTGCAGGCAAGGGGGAGGAAAGGGTCTATAATTTTGCTGACGTATTTTATGGACAGCAGCCTCTAGTATAATCTAAGTTTTTATGATAATTTCAGAGCATCTTTTAATAAATTGATTATTGTGTGGTTTGGGACAGTTTATTCCGTTATTATATATGGGTATGTCGATTGTAGGTGTTGACAAATTCGTACCTTTTTACTTGAAAGGTTTAGTCTCATTTCAGATGACAGATGACGATATCATTTTCTCCATAAATTAGTAAATGCAGATTTATTTATTCACTTAGATCAAATAACATGCAGTAAGGTTAACTGGTACAGGTGTTCTTTTAAATACTTAACTACAGGAAGAAAGTTGTAACCTACTCCCAAGGGTTCCTGGTATGATCTACTTTACGAAGCAGTTCACAATTGCTGTAATTATGATCAACCATGTCTCCATTTAATAGACAAGTATTACTAGTGGATGTCTCAGTTTTCATGAGCAGGTGCTAAGATTAAGGCCAAAGGCTGACAGCAAGGTGCTCACGTATAGTACTCAGTTTTTGATTTGATTATAATGGAAATACAATTCAAATTATACCTTCGTAATCGCATGATATCCTATACTTTTTGAATATTTTCATTGCTTCCTTTCCTACATACATGTAAAATGAAGAATTTAGGAAAAACTAGCGAAAGGCCATGCACCATACCATGACCAACAACATATACTCTAGGTCTGTGAACGAAGCTCCCTAGGTAAGTAGGTATCCGAGATGAAAAAGATTTAAAACTTAAGATTCATCCTTTTCTTATCGATGTCAATAGACGTTCGAACTTGGAATTTTATGAGAGGTGGATCGGTCTCTTCTTAGAGCAAAGTGGAGGGAAACATTTCACATTTGGAAGATTCGGAATTTCAGGCAGATACAATTTTCTGAGTGGCTATCAGAAATCAAGATCACGCTGAAAATTAACCTTAGACTTGAAATTTAAGACAAAAACTCTAGAGCCAAGTGGTCAATAATTCATATGAAGGCTATGAATCCCTTGAATGCTATTGTCCTATTAAATTCTGATTATATTCTGATGAAATGTAATGTAACATTCGGTGCTGTAGTAGGATGTAGAGTTGCCAGGCGTCCATGATGACGAAGAAAATAAGACCGCCCCTCTTCACCAAACAGTCTCCAGTTCCCTCCAAGAAGTGAGTATTTCATACCACAGGAATATTAGTCCGGGTCTCGGACCGCTTTTAGGAGTCCTATTTTCATTAACAAACTCTTAGGGCCATTTCAGGCCAACAATTTATCAAAAACGGCCTTAGAAACGAGGAAATCCCAGAGTTAGACTTAGCCTCCTTAGGAATTGGTTTTTATAGTTTAATAGGTTTATTTCAACTAGTGAATATAGGTTGCTGATCCCCTCACAACTTTCTCCTAACATTCTCACTTGTACAGGTTGACAGTGACAACATGTCCGTTAAAGGAAGTACAACTCATCGGCTACCTTCTGTCCTTCATTCTACTCACAACTTCACCCTGCATAACGGGGTATGTAACCTCATTGCTATCTTGTCAATAAAGAGATGTGTGTGCTTTCAATGGTCATCGAAATTCAAATTAATCTAACAAATGCCCATCGCTTTAATTAATTTGATTAACACAATGCAATTAAATGGAATAGAACATATTCTGCGGCTGACCATATTTTAAATGTTTAAATCTCAATTTAACTTTTAAAATTTTATTAAACCTGATCCGAACCCCTTATCGAATTACACCATGTTTCGTTACACCGCATATGTAATTCATGTGTGGCGTGTGTATTATCACCATATATTATTCGGTTTGTTGATTACCGCATCCTTTGCAGAGCCTGCACAGTGTCCACAAGGAAGCACTGATCATCACGGCCTTTCTGCTGGCCTACCGACCCCTCCTCAACTTAGTGAAGCAGGTTCGTGAACTGAGGGACGGCACTGGTATGAGCTATGAAAATTCCCAAAATTCTGAAAGCGTATACTTTACTACCATAGTTCAACTGCAAATTCTTGGTTCTCATTGAGTAATGTAAATGGTCCTGGCATTTACACGAATGAAACATCGGTGTAATCTATAACTCTAGATGCTAAGTCTATTAATCGCACGGAAAGGTAAACTTCTATGTGGTTCTCTACTTCAGAAACTAACCTCTTCACCTCTTGTGTGCTAACCCAGCCATAATATGCCTCATTTAAACACGTCATTTAAGCATCCCCTATACTTGCCTATAACACAGGAAACCTCAACGCACGATAGAATGAATTGCCCTCAAGATACTACGCGTGTAACCTACGTATAAACAGCTACCTCAATAATCTAGGGGCTCCTTAATCCTTATGCTGGAGCCTGGGTTGTCTAGGAGGGGGACTCATGAGGGACAGAGAATAATAATTACAGATTTTGTGTATTGACAACTCATTTAATTTTAAGTCTCGAGCTACCAAGTCAATCAAGGCACAGAAGTGATGAAAAAATTCTGAAATTATTTAACAGCCTTTTCTTAGCTAATGGGCACTGGGCAGTCATGAGAAAGACTGACTGATGGGAAGATTGCAGATAATTTGTATTTGATATTTCTCGAAGGTTTTGTATCCTTCGTGACAAGGATTTCATGATGTCTACAAGGGGTGGTCTAGGATAAGAAAATGAAACGTTTGATTGATATAAAACATTGCAGTGTGTGCTAAACGAAGCCGTGAAGTGCTGTGTTCACGGAGTTTTCTGGACGGGTGTGCTGTTCGTGTCTCCTGCCCTCATGCCCCTTCTCCTGCCTCCTAACGGACTAACCATCTTCCCACTGTTAGTTAACAAGAAGTAGTTTTATCATCTTTAAACTAACTAGAATTAGTTTTATCATCTGATGAATTGAAAGTTTGAGTTTCATGATCCGATTATCTGGTCCAAGAAAACTTGAAAGTTTGATAGAAATCTATGCTGAGAATTTTGAATTGATCGTCTTTTTGAAAAGTAAGAAAAGGAAGCAGAAATTGAGTATTTTCCGTGAAAGAAGGGCGACAAAAATGGGGACCTTTTGAATCTCACATATTTGTAAGGCGCTGCGGCTCTTTACTGATCCGCAATGCGCGAAAACTGCATGCGCGCGTTAACGCGCGCATGCAGTTTTCGCGCATTAACGCGTTAACGCGTCGCGCGGCGCGGCACGCGCAGCAATGCATGCAATGAACGAACGTTACGATAATTACGTACGTTACATTCCATGCATGCAATTGACAATTCAACGAACTGCATGCATATTTGAAGGTAGAGCACCTTCATAGTAAGATAAGTGGTGTCTGGAATGTGCAAACGCCGTTGTTCGTCATGTTCGATTTGATGCTAAGTGGTGTCAACGTCATAGAATTGGTATGTGTACGTAACGTTCGTCATGTCAAGTGGTGTCAACGTCATAGAGTCGGTGTGTGTACGTAGTGTTATTCGTCATGCTTGATTGGATGCTGAGTGGTGTCAACCGTCATATATAAAGACATGCACTGCTGGTCTCGCCATTATTTCGATTCGTGTTTTAATGTTTATTGTTCAAGTTGTCTGCTAATGTGCTGAAATAAGGTACCGTTGTTAATAAGGTACCGTCGTAAGTAAGGTACCGTTGTAAATAAGGTACCGTCGTTAATAAGGTACCGTCGTTAATAAGGTACCGTTGTTAATAAGGTACCGTGGTTAATCAGGTACCGCTGTTATTGAGGTACCGTTGTTAATAAGGTACTGCCGTTAGTAAGGTACCGTCGTTAATTGGGTACCGTTGTTAATTAGATACATTTGTTGATAAGGTACCGCTGTTAATAAGGTGCAGTTGCTGATAAGGTGCCGTTGTTCATAAGGTACCGTCGTTAGTAAGGACCTTACAACCAACCTAACTAACGTCGTTAGTACGGTACCGTCGTGAGAAAGGCACCGTCGTTAATAAGGTACCGTTGTTAATAAGGTACCGTCGTAAGTAAGGTACCGTCGTTAGTAAGGTAACGTCGTTAGTAAGGTATCGTCGTTAGAACGGTACCGTCGTGAGAAAAGTACCGTTGTTAATAAGTTACCGTCGTAAGTAAGGTACCGTCGTTAGTAAGGTACCGTTGTTAATAAGGTACCGTTGTTAATAAGGTACCGTTGTTAATGAGGTACCGTCGTTAATAAGGTACCGTCGTTAGTAAGGAACTTACTAACGACGGTAGGTACCGTCGTGAGTAAGGTACCGTCGTTAATAAGGTACCATTGTCGTTAATAAGGTACCGTCGTTAATAAGGTACCGTCGTTAGTAAGGTACCGTCGTTAATAAGGTATCGTGGTTAATAGGGTACCGTGGTTAATAGGGTACCGTTGTTAATAAGGTATCCTTGTTAATAAGGTACCGTTGTTAGTTAGGTACCGTCGTTAGTAAGGTACCGTTGTTAATAAGGTACCGTAGTAAATAGGGTACCGTTGTTGCCAGGGCCCTGTTCGAGTCCTAATTCTGCCCTCAACATATCTAATATTTGCAGGATAGCTGTGCTATTGATATTCTCTTCAAAGCCCTCCAATAGCATCTCGGTTGGTCCAAATAAAACCGCTAGCCCCGACGAAATAAGAAAGTACGTCGAGTGCTTGATATGCAACCTCAAATCAAGATTGCAGTACCTTGGTATTCAGATAGTTTGCTGCGTATACATGGCGTGTTACATGGCAACGTCACTCCAGCAGGTACACTTGCTTTCTGAATAACCATATCCCTTAACCATTACTTATCACTAGTGAGCACTAAGCTAGTACTTCAGTAAAAGTCTTAAATCCTTGATAAGTTGATACTTACCTTACAGTAAGCTCATGCTCAGTGTATAATCCCCATTTAAATTTTCTCTCATTTTCAGAGTAATACTGTCGTAAAGCAGATGAACTGTATCAAGGCTCAGCAGCTGACAGCTCTGCTTCACATATCAGTTCTACTTGTTTTGCAGGTTCGAACTCGAGCTTTACTGTAACTTTAGACTTTCGTAGTTCTATGTGCACATGAAATTTGGCTTACCACATGCTAATAACGACGTCATCAAGTTACTGATTTCGTGAAGTGAAAAGCCTGGGAGAAGAGAACTGCTCTGAGTGTCACCTGATTTTCTCTGTCCAGGTGCTACCCATGGACTACATGGTGAAGCTGACTAGCGCTGCTAACATGTTGGGACGCTGGCAGTCTGCTGTCCTCTCGGACGATCAAACGGACTCCGTCCCCGAGTGAGTTAACTTAAACAGTGAAACATTGGGTTTGTTATAGCAGCGTGACACAATCACGCGATAGCTGATTCCCACAATCCCACAATGTTTGTCATATAGTGACTTGGAGTTGAACAATGAACGTGCTATGGCAGCTTGGAGGGCTAGGGTCTTCGCCAATATGGATCCGATCAGGCAGGGATCATTACTTTATGCATCATAGACACTGATGAAAACCGCAGAGAGTTAACTGAGAACCCGATCGAATTATCATAACACTAAAACCCATCTCCAGGTGGAAAGAAGCGGTGGAATGGGGGGAAGGGAGCATTGTGAAGTTCGAAGACAGGACCTACCTTGCAGTTAGTCCCTCAGTGGCTGCCCACCCCTGCTTCTACCCCCACACCCTCCTCCACCTCCTCTTTAATGAGTCCTTCAGAGTCCTCAAGATACTGGCCCTGGTCGAAGGTACTTCATTTCAATTTAGGATTCATGCTTTATTGGTCTTTATTCCGGCCTTTTAAAGTTTTAACCAGTTCTTCCGGCGCATTATCCGCGAGCTAGAAACTACTTAATACCCATGTTTCAGGTTTACTGGTGTCCATATTGTTCTACCAGCTGCTCACCCTCAAGTTCTTCCAACAGTTCTTGCCCACTTCCATCCTTCTTTTCATGCACCTCTTCACTATTGTTTCTCTTGCCAATGATGCGAAACAACTCAACGCCAGAGCTAAAGCAGTGCAATGATAACAATATTAAAACTCCTGAATTCTGAATCCTAACTGGAGTTCTTTTTATGAAGATTGATGGGGGGCCAAGACTATTTTTGGGAAATTAAGCTCTGGTGAATGGGTTTTAATTTACTACTTCAAATCTGCTACTGGAATTCCATATTCGCAATGTGACCTGGTCTCTTGGATGTTTCCCAAAGTTGATTAGGTATTATTTTATTATGATGATCAAGAATTGCAGTATTGTTTTTTCATAAGTTTATAGACACCTCTGCACTTTTCAATTTTCATAGGTATCTATGATACATAGACCCTTGCCCTATCGGGTCCGTAATGGTTAAGCCCCTTGCCTTTCGAGCTGCGGGTCTAAACTGGAAACATCCCTCGGGAGTATCCCGATAGACGCGGATCTATGTAATCTATAGAACCCTCTGACGTTTTCAGACGGGTATGTAATACATAGACACTTGTCTGGTCTTGGTTTTGACACATATTGGTTTATCCCGGCCAAAACCGGATACATCCCTCGGGCTTACACCCTCGGGAAGTATCCCAAACTGGACCCGATAGGCGCTTCTCTATGTATTCTATTGATTTATTAGTTCATTAGTTCATGAATTTATTTATTCATTTCACTATTTGTATTTTTATCTACAGTGCTGTTTTTAATTCACTCAGTTTGACTTCAAATCTTAAAAAGTTGTGTCACCCATTTCTAGAATCCAGCTTAAAAAATGTTATGTGTAAATGTGATTTTTGGAACCAGATTTAAAATTCACATTCTTGCTAATATTATTCTATTCTGTTATGATGATTTGGTAATGCTTATGATGAGTGCCCTAATCTTTTAATTTCGTAGCAATGGTGATAATGTATTTGCTCTATTCCGAGATATCATCCCGCAAAATACTGGTCAGATGGGACTGCTTGGGATTTGTGGACCTTGTAGCAACTCCAAAGTCTCAAAGTGGTGAGTTATCATTCTAAATAAGTATAACAACTGTGATTCGCATTTTTGTTATTCCTTAGTATTTTCTCAACGAACACACACATTACACAACACTCATTTTCTTACCCAGCCCCCTCCCTGCCCTATTGAATTTGACCATTTGACCCGACCCCACTATACACGACCATGTGTTTGACATAGGGCAGCGCCTCCAAGGTGCTTCGTGTCGGCACAGATCTCCATTTTAATCATTCTAAATATATTGGAAACCACTACCCACTCTGCTGTACGTGTATATATGATAAAATATGTGGTGATTTGAATTTTTAAATCCTCGCCCGAGGAGTCGGTGACAGTAGGAACGTTAACATGATTCAGGGAAATAGTTGGAATCACTGTTCGGCTTTTGGTGCAAATCACTTATTTAAATTAAATCCTGATTTGTACAATACCCAGCGCTGTGTGGGCAGCGCCGCCTGGCCTAGGCAGTTACCAACGGTTCCTTACTCTGCGTCACACACTTCCATCTACACAAACTGTCATATTCTCTCTCTGAGGATTAATTCCCGGTTAATTTGGAGGAATTCATCTCATTGCCTGGTGATTATGACTTGGATTTACATCGATATATAAAACAGGCCATAAAATCGTATTACTGCATCTCTTTTCACTGTACATTTGGAACAAAACCACTAAATATCCAAAGCCTGTTCACAAACAACATAATTCGTTGGCAGGTGACAGGACGTGAACCAATGAAAAGCCGCGGAACAGAGCACTGCCCAATGGGAGTGGCTGGTTGAGCTCTCTGAGTGATCCTGGGTGAGTGGTGCCGTCTTACTTCGATTTAACAACTTGACTACCTGCAAATCAAATGAAGGAACCTGAGTGATATGGTTACTTTCCAGTCTGCAGTTAGGGTTAATACCCCCGTTGAGTTGCCACCTCACCCCTCGTGTGAAGTGACAGCCCGGGATATTTTCAGTCATTTCAGGTGTATTTGCGTTGGAGAGCATTGAAATTAGTTCGATAGGATCTGTTAATTGGAGTGCCACTGTGCGCTTAGTTCCGTATTCATGCATAATGTCGAATCGAGCTTTGAGCATATATTTCATATCTCATCGAGTATTGTTGTTTTTAGAATTGTGCAGACTACTATAAAATCGTATCTATAATCATGGTAAATGCACTGAGACTGAATGAGTTATGAAGGTTCTTGAGTCATCGACTGAAACATTGACACCTTCTTTCTGAGAGGAGTTCTGATAGCACCAGATATAACCAGAAATTAAAGTGCACTATTTCCGTCTTCTGGGCTCCCCATTATCCCTGTCATACTGATACATTGAATAAAGGTTGGTCAATCGTCAGTGTCGCATCCAATAGCATGTGAGGATCTTAGGGGGTGAAGATGGCCGAAGTGGAGTTTTTGTGGACATGATAGAAGATCATCCTAGCCTCCAGAAAACTTTGCGGAGTAGAAACATCTTGTTCCTAGCCTAATTGATTGGATTTTGAAAATCGGAATTTGCATGTAATTAAGCTTCACTCGCGAACTAGGAACAATATTGTTCAATCCGTAGAGTTTTTCTGCGCTTTTATAGTTTTCAGCCACCAAAACCCGAAGACCCCCGGCCCCTTAATTGGTATCTACTACCTATCTAGACAACAGTTTACTAGTTATAGTGACAGCAGTGCATCTAGTAATAGTGACAGCAGTGAATCAATTAATAGTGAAAACAATGTAGGTATTTACTTATGGTGACAACGAATTCTCTAGACTCTGGTAATAGTGACAGGAATGAATCTTTTTAAAGTGACGACACTTTATCTAGTAATAGTGACAACACTTTGTCTAGTAATAGTGACAACACTTTGTCTAGTAATAGTGACAACGGTGTATCTACTTATCTAGTAATAGTTGCAGCAGTGAATCTAGTTATAGTGACAACTGTCTCCCTTGTAATAATGACAGCAGTGAATCTAGTTATAGTGATAAAACTGTCTAGTAATAGTGACAAGGGTGTACCTAGTTATAGTGACAAAACTTGTCTAGTAATAGTGATAACGGTGTATCTAGTTTTACAAGACATGTGAGTGGTAGATGTATCGTTTTCTGGTTCTCTCAGCCCTGCTCATCCTCTTCCACCTCTCGTTTACCAGGAGGCGCTGGTAGGTGCAACTTGTTCATGATATTTCATTTTAGTGGTCCCCTTTTCAACATGCCCTTTAACCCTTTTAACAAAACTAAATTCTTAACGTTAACCCATTTCACGATGCCCGACGCCCGTGTATAAGATGCCCTTTTTACTCTTTTAGCAGCCTTTTTTCATGACTCCATACTCCTCTATCTTGATGTTCCTCAAAGCGACCCTCTTTTCATGATACCCCTTACATTAACCCCCTTTTCAAGATACCCTTACAGCGACCCTTTCTTGTTTTTATATGATTGTATTATCTTTTTCTTGCTTCCTACCTTCCACACTCAGTGACTTTAAACTTTAAAAACAATATAACTTGATAGGAATCTCTCCAGTGCATTTTCGTGTTTATTTGTTCATTTAAAGTTACAATATCTATACAGCTTTTCTATAGAATTAGTTGCCATAAAGCTATCTTGAGTAAGTGCATCGCCTGTACGAAACATTTCACGTGATTAGACGCATCGTCCCATCCAAAATATTGAAACGTAGACTAAGTTAATTGGACTTGACTTTGTAGTTTTCTTAAGTCGTAAATCAAGGCACTTGAGTCTGTAGCGAGACTTCCTCGTGCTTTTTAAAGTTTTAAAAGGGTCTTCTTGCTCTGCTAATTGATTATCAGTCCTCTACTCACGAAATTTTTCTGACATTTCTTTTATCAAGTCTGCTCCTGCTTTGGTCTCTGGCTACTCTGAAAAGTCTAACGAGCTCTCTTCCTGGCTTCAATCAATTCTAATCCTTCAATCAAGCTTTTCCAATTTTGAATCCAGGATATGAGCGAATAACGCCATTCTTTTGGCTACGTAACACGATGATGCCATCCCATTTAAATTCCTGTGGCTGCTTAGAAACATTCCATTTTTAGCTTAAATTCCGGGAAGTAGGACTCTGCGCAATCCGTGCTTAGAAATTCAGCTCACTAAGCTCACAGCATTAGGTGATAGGCATGATTCGCTGTGTCAATTTGAATTAGTGACATTGGCGGCCCTTCTTTCCCTGCCAAACGCCCCTTGTCAGGACGCTGAATGATAACGTAACCCAGCCCAGTAATCCCTCTCATGCTCGCTCTGTAGGAAAGAGGATTCCTAGGACTAATCGCAGGAATACTAATCACTGGGGATGAGTGACTGGTGCTTGACCATTACTCCTGCTCAGGAGACACCAGGAACCCTTCCCCTACCGACACCGTCTAGTGAGGGGTGAAGTCAGGGGGTCACATGCCCCCAAGCTAGCCCCTAGTTCCTACCTGGTAGATGCCCCTTGTAAAGAACCTGTCCCACAAACTACTCCTACCCTCATCTAATCGCGCCCTTGTGTGGCACACTTACAACATCATATATACAACATAACTCGATAGATTCATAGAATACAGACTATTTGACTACCTGGGTAATCCTCCAATCAGGATGGGGGATGGAGTATGATGAGTTATCCTCCAATAGGAAGGGTCGGAGCTGGTTAACCTCCAATCAGCGTGGGAGATGAGGTTTGTTGAGTCATCCTCCAATGGGGAGGGTCGGTGGCAAGGAGTCCGCGCGATCGTGACAAATACCAAGGTCTCGTGATGGTTTAGGGCGGACACGTGTTATCAGATCGACTCTTTACTTCTGTTTATTCCGTGGCTGCGTAGTCCCCATTGAGCCCTTCAACTTATCATAATTTTGTCATATTAGTTGTACTACACCGTAATGTCTCCGAGCTTATTCCTAATGCTTTTCTCTCTCATCAGTCATATCTTAACCGCATCGATATTTACCAGCATCGACGGTGCGTTCCTCGTGTGAGTATCCAACTATCTGCAACTTTCTAATTAGCAGATTGTTTGAAAAGATTCCCTTGTGTTTAAGTAGCACAACTATCAACAACTTTCATTTAGTTGACTGTTTGAAATGATTTAGAATCTGTAACAGTTGAAAATGAAATTGATTCACTATAAGAACTTAACGCTTTGTACTCCGAGATACCGAGTTATTTGCAGTTAGCATGGCAGTAGGATATACCAGGTAACCATGCTACCAGGATACAAGGTTACCATGCTATTACCAGGAGATATCAGGCCATCACGAAATACCAGGGCTACCAGGTTATCAGGAAATACCAAGTAACCATTCTACCAGGTTTCCAGGAGATGCCAGGTAACCATGCTACACTGCTACAGGATACCACAATATTGATAGCTACCAGGCTACCAAGAAATAACATGGCAGCAGGAGTTACTAGGTTACCATGCTATTAGGTTACCATGCTACCAGGTCACCAGGTAATACCAGGTTACCAGGAGATACCAGGTTATTTGCGTCTTACTTGCAGTCTCGGGAACAATCGCAGCTTGTTACTTGACGCAAACGAAAACACTGGCACATCTTTGAAATATGACTTGTTCTTTGATTTGCAACTAGTCGATTGATTTGTAACAACCGAGAGGTAGTACAGTCAGATGTTGTTTTACTGTAATAGATGCATGGAATGGTACGGTTTGGCTTAGCTCATGGTATTAAAAAGATTTAAAGAGGTTTGCAGGTGTTACAGACACGTGTTGATATGTTAAATGATAATATGGAGTTGGTGTAAGGTAGGGGTGAGGGTTAGTTCAATTGTAACGCGACATCCATGCTTTCTACTCTTTGCTTTTCTCCTCTCCAACAAATATCAAACATTACTGATGCTTTGTTTTCTGTTTGTTTTGCTGCTCTTCACGATTAAGTTTTCCTGAGCAAGCGTTCAAGTTATGAGCATGTGTTCTATAGTTGGTGTCAGAATTGTACTATCTCAGTTTTCTTGCATATTGAATATTGATACTGGCTAGAGGCCATAACTTGTTGCTCCAATCGTGGAAAAAACAGTTGATAATTTTCTGGAAGTTCGATAAAAGTTTTCAAAAACCATTTTTTATTAACGTACGGTAGCATTCACCTCTGTCCAGAAATCAGCCTATTCGCTCTGATACGTTGCTCAGTTTACTTGTATTCTTGTAAGTGCTCTGGAATGAAACGGAATTTAATTGATTTGAAGTGCCACCAGAACTAGTGGTGGAGTTTTGATTCAAATATTTGCCACTCTTTATCAAAAGTAGTTGGCGTAATTGATGACGAAACGTAGTAATGAGATTCCGAATTAAAATGTCAGGTTCAAATCGGATTATAAGGAGGGTGTGAGCCAAGGTGACCTCTTGCCCCATTTCAAACCTTAGCTCGTTTCCAGAAATGTGATTGGAACTATAAATAGCCAAGGAAGGGAGATATACTGTCGTTTAAGGAATTCCACTGGGACTGCTGCTTTCGACCATTTACCACCACTTCTACTCTCTGCAAAACCCAACTACTGGGACTCTTTAAAACTTTAAAATCCCTCACTATTTAATTATCCTGGAACCCTTGTAACCCTCTCTTATCCCTGTTCACCCCATTCTCCTCTACCTATATTTCTAACCCTTGTATTTCCGCAGGGCGGTTGGCAGCACCAACTTCTCCAGCTCCCAGTTCTCGTGTAATAACCTTCCTGGTCTGCCACATCACCACATCTACCTCTGCAAACGCTACCCCAACCTCATGCACTACGTCCAGCAAGGCATTCTGCAGGTAAAACTCGTACTTGGGAGTCAGTTAGTGTCTGATGTCAGAGTGTGTTGGTGTCACTGTCAGAGTGTACTGGTGTCAGAGTGTACTGGTGTCAGAGTGTACTTGTGTCAGAATGTGCTGGTGTCAGAGTGTACCGGTGTCAGAGTGTACTGGTGTCAGAGTGTACTGGTGTCAGAGTGTGCTGGTGTCAGAGTGTACTGGTGTCAGAGTGTACTGGTGTCAAGTGTCAGCGTGTACTGGTGTCAGAATGTTCTGGTGTCACAGTGTACTGGTGTCAGAATGTACTGGTGTCAGAGTGTACTGGTGTCAGAGTGTACTGGTGTCAGAGTGTACTGGTGTCAAGTGTCAGCGTGTACTGGTGTCAGAATGTTCTGGTGTCACAGTGTACTGGTGTCAGAATGTACTGGTGTCAGAGTGTACTGGTGTCAGAGTGTGCTGGCGTCAGAGTGTGCTGGTGTCAGAGTGTACTGGTGTCAGAGTCTACTGGTGTCAGAGTGTAATGGTGTCAGAGTCTACTGGTGTCAGAGTGTGCTGATGTCAGAATGTACTGGTGTCATAGTGAACTGGTTTCAGAGTGTACTGGTTTCAGAGTGTACTGGTTTCAGAACTTGTACTGGTGTCAGAGTGTACTGGTGTCAGAGTGTAATGGTGTCAGAGTATGCTGGTGTCAGAGGGTACCGATGTCAGAGTGTACTGGTGTCAGAGTGTGCTGGTGTCAGAGTTTACTGGTGTCATAGTGTACTGGTTTCAGAGTGTACTGGTGTCAGAGTGAACTGGTGTCAGAGGGTACCGGTGTCAGAAGGTACTGGTGTCAGAGTGTACTGGTGTCAGAGTGTGCTGGTGTCAGAGTGTGCTGGTGTCAGAGTGTACTGGTGTCAGAGTCTACTGGTGTCAGAGTGTAATGGTGTCAGAGTCTACTGGTGTCAGAGTGTGCTGATGTCAGAATGTACTGGTGTCATAGTGAACTGGTTTCAGAGTGTACTGGTGTCAGAGTGTACTGGTTTCAGAACTTGTACTGGTGTCAGAGTGTACTGGTGTCAGAGTGTAATGGTGTCAGAGTATGCTGGTGTCAGAGGGTACCGATGTCAGAGTGTACTGGTGCCAGAGTGTACTGGTGTCAGAGTGTACTGGTGTCAGAGTCTACTGGTGTCAGAGTCTACTGGTGTCAGAGTGTACTGGTGTCAGAGTGTACTGGTGTCAATGTCAGAGTGTACTGGTGTCAGAGTGTACTGGTGTCAGAGTGCACTGGTGTCAGAGTGCACTGGTGTCAGAGCATACTATAGCTTCAGAGTAAACCCCACTGTGCCGATATCATAGTGCTCTTGAGTTAGGGTGTGCTGTTGTCGGAGTATACCATAGTTTCAGAGTACAATGGTGTCAGAGTGTAATGGCTTTATGGTGTCAGAGTTCACTAGTGCCAGAAGCCGCTGGTGTCAAACTGCACTGGTGTCAGTCAGGGGCGTTGCCAGATTTAAGAAAAGGGGGCGGCAACTGGCGAGTTACATTGAAAACCTTTTTAATGTTTTATTTTGCTTGGCACAAAGCCATCATTTTATCAGAATAAACAAAATTTTCATATTGCCTGTCCAAAAAGGGGAGGCAGCCGCCTGTGTCGCCTTCCCCCTGGCTACGCCCCAGGTGTCAGTCCACTGGTTTAAGAGTGAAGTGGTGTCAGAGTGCATCATTGTCAATTAAAGTCAGAGTGGAGTTGAGTCAGAGTTTACTGTTGTCAGAGTGGAGTGGTGTGAGAATGGAGCGCCGAAGACGACAAACTGAGTTGGATTCCAGTAAAACTAAATGTTGAATATCTCAGGCTCAGCTGGAGTGCCAGACGCAGTTCAGTAAAAACCGGTGGAACTGCACTTCCGTCGACAATAACCCCTTCATAAAGCTGCTAGAGAGAGGTGAACAAATCTTATAGTTTTGCACTTTTTCCCTCGTCTTTCAAAGCCATGTACAATGTACATCTCACATTCTCTCAATATCTCGCCTTTATCTAACAGTGGCATTATGAATTGATTTATGGATAATGATGTCAAATAAACTTTTCTTCTCCCAAAAACCAGGTTTTCGGGAGTCAGCATTTTCCTACGCCATTCTCTCCGCTGGTATCACTTATATGCTCACAAACGCCTGTGGCGAAGGGCAGTTCCCCGAGTGCTTCTGTAACGACAATGTGGCAGAAAGCTTCAACGTAGATGCATCCAACACATCAGATTCCTTCCATTTTACTAACAGTGAGTTACTGGGGAATGGGATTACCATCTTGCTCTCATTCACACTTTATACTCTTGGAGTTTTCATTCAATGATGAATCTTATTCTTAAAAGTGAAAATTACGATCTGAAATTTTAGTCACATTTAACTGCATTCTATGTTCTACATTGAAATTTTTACAAAAAGGCTTTGAGGAGGGATAGAGAAAACGAGCGCAATTCTTGTTTAAAATGTATGTTTAATGTATAAAAAGGTATACAAAGGTATACAAATGTATACAAATGTATACAAATGTATAAAAATGTATACAAATGTATACAAATGTATACAAATGTATACAAATGTATACAAATGTATACAAATGTATACAAATGTATACAAATGTATACAAATGTATACAAATGTATACAAATGTATACAAATGTATACAAATGTATACAAATGTATACAAATGTATACAAATGTATACAAATGTATACAAATGTATACAAATGTATACAAATGTATACAAATGTATACAAATGTATACAAATGTATACAAATGTATACAAATGTATACAAATGTATACAAATGTATACAAATGTATACAAATGTTGACAAATGTTTACAAATGTATACAAATGTATACAAATATTTACAAATGTATACATATGTATACAAATGTATGCAAATGTATACAAATGTATAAAAATGTATAAAAATGTATAAAAATGTATAAAATTTTATACAAATGTATACAAATGTATACAAATGTATACAAATGTATACAAATGTTTACAAATGTTTACAAATGTATACAAATGTATACAAATGTATACAAATATTTACAAATGTATACATATGTATACAAATGTATGCAAATGTATACAAATGTATAAAAATGTATAAAAATGTATAAAATTTTATACAAATGTATACAAATGTATTTGTTTCTCAGAAAGTTCGTGGCACATGACGGGGTGTGACGATAATGTGGAGGTTGCCTCCAGCATCGTGATGGACGCCGCCCCCACCACAAGACGCGGCAGAAGCAGTGACACGAGGGACCTCGTCGTGAAACACAACAACGATGTCGGGATCAAGGTAACCAGATTTCTTCCTGCCTTTATTGCCGAGGTGATATTATCTTGAAACTTGAATGCAATTATTATATCCCTGAAGATCCCCCATCTTTTCGAAAATCATAATTCTTCAGGGAATATTTTGTCACACGTTATGTGACCCTCTTCATGTTAGGGTGCGCCCTTTTTTCAAAGTTTTTTAGGCACTTTGACTCGATTGTAGATCTCAGTGAGCTGATCACGAGGATATCAAGTTTTGAAATTGGACAATGTCTTCCCTTTACTCTGGGCGTTTTTCTGTTTCGTGACGTCACATCACGTGACCTGTCACGTGATCCGCCCTGCTAGTACTTTGTGCGCGCTCTGATTCCGCGCGCGCAATTGTAATTCTATGCGCGTTCGCGGATCTGAGTTGTCCGTGTCAATTCTGTGCTATCTATGGCATTGGCAAGACTTATCTTTATTGAATAATGGAATTTTCTGAACCAATCTATGATAGACGCAGATAGCAAATAATTTAAGAATCAGCAAGTTTTGCCATTGCCATTTTTATTGATAAGTGCCATTACTTGGAAAATGGATGCTTAAGTTTATACATTGAGCTGGGAAGTACATTAGTACTATACAGGGTTAAAATTGTACATCCCAATCAGGAGTCAGGGTGCATGTGACTGCTGAGTGTCCCCAGTCAGATCTACATGACAAAGTAGAGGACACTCTCCTCAACCAATGACCGAGCAGAACAAGGTTCTCGTGACTGATAGGAGGAAGCAAGCAGTATCTCTTTGAACATGAAGAAATCCAGTTAACGGTGACCTAGTTTGTTGTATTTTAAACGAGTAGGCCCTCTACCTAATTCTATTTCATCGTTCGGCAGTCTTAAAGCTTATTCCGATCCCGAGATCTGTGAAATGTGAAACACTAAAAAATCTGTTTTATTGTTTTGTTCTTTTTTAATCATGAGTATGGAATTGGAAGTATCAGTCATGAATTTGAAGGGATTATGTCTGGCGTTGGCAGACTCCCTGGATCTGATAAAGTCGGACAAAGCGGATTCAAAACGATCACGGAATGTCGCTCGCAATCATGGGGGAAACGGGAAGAGGTCTGACGCTGCCTGTGATTGAGAAGCTTTGTGATGCATTGGGAGCCTCCACTCCAAAGCCTTTGTGCACAGACACAGCAGCAACAAGCAATGGTTGGATGTGAGCAATGTGCTGTTCAGATATTAAGTTGAACTTGTTTATCAGATGCAATAACTCCCCGACAAGGATTGCTGCTAGGATAGCCTCTTCTTTCTCCCCATTGATTGCAACATGAGTAATTGAGTCCAACTTGGGATCAACAGATAAAATCAATGCAAGTAGGGTAGTATATTTCCACTATATTCGGACGTTCAACATGATGTGGTAGTAATATTTGTTCAGCTTCTCCTACAACCCAAGAGTCACAGATACTCCAGTCAGGATTCTGCTGCCAGTCAATGATAGAACTCAGAGCTTTTTCAAACGATTCAAGATTTGTTGGTTGTTTGAGGTTGAGCATTTCATAAAAACATTGGACAACAGTCCGTTGGATTTTTGGGAATGGTTTTGTCAAAGCTCCCATCATTTCTTTGAATACCAATTCAATTGTATAAAGGCCAGGCCATGTACGACAAAATGAAAGTATTGCATTTTTACACCCATTCAGCCACACGGCCCGTTCTTCAGCATAGTCAAATTCCTTCTTATTTTCAGATTTCTTTTCGTACAAAATAAAGAATGGGTCTGAGAGAGAAGCAACTAAGAATCCAATATCGTTTTGAACATGTACAAAGTTTCTAGTAGATACATTGTTGAATAAGAACATAAAAACTTGACACAGCACCTCTGTTTCCTTATATTCACCTCCCATTGCAATAGCCTCAAGTATGCACTTGATTCCCCCATTTTCAATAAAACAAGTGGGCTGTGACAAAGCATAGCAGGATATAATAGCTGTCGCACATTTCTTGTAGTTCTCCTTGGAAGGAGTCCGAACTAGTGACAGTAGACTGAACAGTATTGACCGAGGCAATTTGCCATATTTTGCTAGATTGTAAACAAACTTGAGGGCCTCCACCCCCTCTAAGGCCTCATTACCATCCTTTCCACCACCAGTGTCTATAGCACGGACCAGAAACAAATCAATGTGGAGTTCTTGTACATGTTTATATGTTATGTTAGGGAGGCTCAGAGTGAAACACCGAAAAACATTCGCTCTTATCTTAGGTACTTGTGAGTTGAGTTGTGTGGCAAGCTTTTCGAAAATTACTAATGGTTCTATCTCTTGAAACACTCTGTCACCATGAAGTTTGATGATGTGAACAAAATTAGTCTGCAGACAAGATACAGAGGAGTCTGAAGTGTTTGCATCCGCTAGCTGGTCAAGAATAACTCTGAGATCTGATAGCTCCCCCATCCTCAAGGAATTGGAATATTTTAGTATTTAAATAACTTTATTATTATTAACTCAACAGAGGTATGAAATAATGTTGGAAATAAAGTATAGAATTACAAAGTCAATGCTGGATTAGAATTTTTCATGATACCAACTTTCACAGATATAATACAAGAGAAATATCAATATTCTGACAACCATTTGATCTGTCAACACCAAGGCAAAGTTAATTCAATAAACAAGTAACATAGCCTATAATTTTCATAATTGTGGAATGTGGCCAAACAATGTCCAGTGCTCCAATCACTGTACTTCAATTGCAATTTCATAAATTAGTTGTAGACATTGAAACAAAACATATGACCTCAATTCAGTGATGAAATATGGTGGAGACCAACATTGCAAATATAACAATGGATATTGTTGACATATTTAAATTTTAAAAGAATGGAACCTAAACTAATACTGTTTTACTGCACAATATTATGGCATGTCGGCATAACCTCAATACAAAACATATAGATCAGTTTCAACTTTTAAATGATACCCAAAATGGCACTTATCGAGTGTGTCATTCCTCCTCAGATTGTGTCATTGGTCTTTGAGCCGTCTGGGACCATTCCTGGCCACACTAGACGAACCCTCACATGTGTCACATTCATCATAGGATAAGGAATCCACAGTGACTATTTAACTTCATGGTATTGTTAAAGTTTTAACAAATATCAAAATAGCTCAGAATTGGCTGAATATTGCTCCTGCTTTTAAAAAAACCTGTAGACTTTTCTTTAAGGCGCTACAAATCCTAAAATCGTAATTAAACTGCAAGTTATTACGTACCACTTTAACACTTAATAACAGTTAAAAGTTGCTCTGATTTAATTCTAAGAATATTATTATCTTCAAACTTTTATTAAACACAAACTATATTCTTTTAACAACAAATAATGAAACATCTACCACCAGATTATTTCAGTGTTTTTGCCGGTTCAGTGATCAGCTAATTTTTTCGACGAGGATCAACGAGAAGCAGATAACGGATCTCGCAACCACAATGGCAAGTTCGAGAGTTATTGTAGAGCAGCAGAGGAGGAAGAACCAAAACGAGAATTTCCTGATTCCAAGCTAGCAAATTGCGACCGAAATTCCGTTCATCACGATTCGACAGGCGGGTCAAATTCTCTCTGGATAACTTCCCAAATCGACAAAGGATTATCTGTTATGACTACAGTTCAATCATGTCACGATTAGCTAAGTGAGATAATTCATGATTCTCTCTCATCAATAACCAACAGTTACTAAGACGGCAATGGGCAGAACAGTGAATTTAAGCACAATATAGTTCCCATGTGCTCAAATGGTTGGTATTGTTTCAGTGCAATGTAATTCCCATGCACTGAAAAATTAAAATTGGTTTATCCTGCATTAAGGCTTTGGTGTGAAGCCGCCTGTAGTCTTTTATCATAAGGGGCACTACAACTCCCCAAGAGGTGAACCATGTGACAGAGGAAAGTACCGTTGCATTTATCGAATCTAGACATTTCTGTGACAGAGGAAAGTACCGTTGCATTTATCGAATCTAGACATTTCTGATGCAGATGAGGCTGGGGAGGTAGGGCACGCGATCCCATCCATAGTAGTCCTGACGACTGAGACAACATGTAGCAGGATGTCCCGTGCTGGGGTGTCTGTCTGGATCTCTTGTACATCCGTCTCCCGTTTAGTAGTAGATGCAGATGAGACATTGTATCCCGTTGTATCTGTAACAAATAGAGTTCTAATAAAAAGCACTGTTTATTATTCATTATTCAATTATTGATATCTGAGATTTAATTAAAGCCACTCTGATGGCAATTAATCCCATGATGCAAAGGAAAAATATCTTCCTGAAATGGCTTCTGCTTTTTTGGGGGAGTAGTGTTGTAAAATTTAAAACTTTACAACACTACTATACTTTATACAATCAAATTTGAGACCTGAAGATGTTGTGAACGACGAGATTGATTTTCATTAAAGAGCCACAACGTTTCCATTTGTACTTGTACAATTGAGTCAAAAGAGAATAAATAAAGTACTCATTAATTGCTATCATGCGACTCTTATTCAAAGACCGTGAAATCTGGCATACCTTACTATTAGCAGGGGGGAGGATAAGGAGATGTATCAGACTGTGTTTGGTAGAGGAAATCGGAAACCCCTTCCAAGAAACTTTACCAGAAAACCTGAAAATGTAAGGCATTGGAGTCAAACTCCTCTATTTGAAGTGTACTAAATCAACAAATGAACTGAAAACACTTAATATCACAGAGGCAAGGATTAAATATCGGTCTAGGGACTCACATCATGTGCAAGAACCTTATCCACAGAAACCAGGCAACGATGTTTGTCAGACTAGGTTGGGTAGAGGACATCTTAATAAACCCCCTTCTTGAAACCGTACCCAAGAACCTGAACATGTAGCTGTGTAGAATTAAATTTTGATTTAAATACCATGCCAATTGATGACCCTCATTGCAATCTATTCAAACAATTCAAGCATCATGATCATGTTTTCCCATCTCCAATCACCAAGATATCATTGATAAAATGGCAAAAACAAGGAAAAAGGCCTCATTCTAATTCTTAAGTGCTGTATATGTGTATGATATAAGAGATAAATGATCCATAATTGGGGAAGTTTCACTGACCACTGTTCCAATTTCCCTGTCCCAATTTACACTTTTGAGTTTGGGACTGGTTCATGGGATAATTTGAACAAAATTTGAGATATGGAAAAATGGTCAAAGATCAGTAATTTATTTTCAAATATGTTTTCTTAATTATTCAAACTAGTCGGTTCCCGTCCTACGGACGGCGAATGATGGCAGCCGCATGAGCTAACAGCCACATGTCCCTTTGACAGTGATTTGACCGTGCGAGTTTGAAGGGGAAATTCGAAACTTTAATTTCTGCGAAAAAAAGTTTCCCACGCCCCCAACGGTAACCCAATATTGCCGACAATATTCTCAAAACCTTTACTCATCATAAGCAACTCCATAGCGAACCGGAATTTTGAAAAAATTCGAAAATCTATTTTTTGCGAAAAAAGGACGTGGCCTCCCACGCCCCTTAGGGTGACCCAATAATTCCGACAAAATTCTCAAAACGTTTATTCATCATAAGCAACTTGATGGCGAAGGAATTTTGGAAAAATTCGAAAGTTTAATTTTTGCGAAAAAAAGGGCGTGGCCTCCCACGCTCCTCAGAGTGGCCCAATAATTCGGACAAAATTCTCAAAATTTTTATTCATCATAAGCAACTCAATGGCGAAGGAATTTTGAAAAAATTCGAAAGTTTAATTTTTGCGAAAAAAAGGGCGTGGCCCCCCACTACCCTCAGGGTGACCCAATATTGCGGACAAAATTCTCAAAATTTTTATTCATCATGAGCAACTCGATGGCGAAGGAATTTTGAAAAAAATCGAAAGTTTAATTTTTGCGAAAAAAAGGGCGTGGTCCCCCACTCCCCTCAGGGTGACCGCAAAAAAAATTCTTTATTTTTCTGATTTATTATAACTTTCTTACAACACAATTAAAAGATAATTTCGATGCTAACTTGAAAATGAATCGCCACATATAAATAAATATATATATATATATACATTAACAACACGCATTATATATAGTAAGATAAGATAAGATGGATTTATATCCATGATACGGATCATATTTGGTTGTGTTTGTTTGCAGTGGTTTAAAAACTGCACCCAAAACATCTGATTAATACCATAGAAGTGCAGATCCATTTATGGGGGGGGGAGCAACCCCCACAAACCCCCAAAAATTTAACCCCTATTTGCCAAACCTGGGGGTTTATGGCTCAATTGTGGTAAAAATGTGTATTTCTTGCCATCCTTGCTCAATTTTAAAGGCGTAGTTCTAGGGACTCACCTTATACATGGCAGTCTAATGGATATAGACCAGGCAAAGATTCTTGTCAGACTGGGTTGGGTAGAGGTCATCTGAAACCCCTTCTTGAAACCATACCCAAGATCCTGAAAATTGTGATGATTGATATCTCATCAATGCTTGTTATATGGTCAGAAAAATATTAATCAATTTATATTCAATGGCAGTGCAAGTGATCACTGATCATGCAGCACAACCACATTTCAGAGGTGTCTTTAGACTTCACTGAGACTCCTCAGATATAACTCAGAGAGTCAAAGACTAAAGGCTACTCAGGTTCAATGAAATTCCACAATTGCTTGTTAGGTACATAAGTGACGGCGGTATGGTAAATTAGCAAAGCACTGCATCATCATCAAAATTCAATCAGGGCAGCTGCAACTAGGGCAATCCTTATAAATAATCCTCCAGTACATAGGTATAAAAATGTTACCGAATTCATATCTATTACACTATTTTTGAATAGAAAACTATGCACAGTGGAAGGTACTTAAGAAAATGATAGGGGATAAAAATATTTTTACCAGGTCATGATCAACCACTCTTCCACCCTTATGTGCAGGAGAGTCCTCCAGTTACTGATGATGTTCTCTGAAATACCCATCAGCTGTCTAATAGCAATATTCTTCATCTCCTTGATACTGAGGTAGAAGGACAGCTCAACAAACTCCAGTAGCTCATCAAACTCTGCTGAGAGTTTCTGTCTGGTAAGAACACTGTAAGTCCATATGTTCTTACACTTTTTACAAGGAGGCCAGGAGAACACTTCCAGATGAGGTCTGCTGACTTTGAGGAAAAGCAAGGAACAGGGTTCAAGAATCTTGTGCAGTTGCAGCATGTCAGTGCTGTTCTGGGGATGTTCCTCTGAGAGAGGTTGATCATAGGTAAACATAGCAATAGAACATAGCATGAGAACTAAATCTAGAAAAGTTATCTAGGTATAACCTAAACTTATAAATCAACAATTAGAGTATTAAAGGACCAATCTTTTAAAACACATCAATCTGCAAGACTTTTCTCAAACTATGAACTTGAACATGATTCCTTGAGACATACTATGCAGAAACAGCCAGATCCAAGTGTATCACACCAATATGAATGGTGTGCAGGCATCATCAGTCCAATACCTACCTCAGCTTTTGGGGCGGTTAAATTGGAGACCTTTAAGGTAGGCCCCCAAACCTAAACTTGAAGGATAAAGTCCCTGACATGTTCTTCTGTTTCAATGATTAATGTTTGCTTAGGACTTGTAGCTGCCATGATTAAATTGTGATGGTTCTATACAGCGATCACAAATGCACCTAGGTCATGTTGAGCAACCAGACAAGTGGCAGTCATGCTAAGCCCCCCTGCCAGATTAGAACAACGCCACACTAGGTATTGAATTCGCCACACTATAAAAATGATCGCATTGTTAAAATGATATTCGCCACAGGCCACACCCTATGCGTTAACTTTCTAAGAATGCGTGTAAAGTGCAGGGTAATATTCGCCACACTAGCATTATATTCGCCAAAGTGGTCGCATGTTTGTAAACACACGCAATGCTAAGCAATTATTCGCCTGTTTTATAAACAATCTTCGTAGACTCTATTTCGCCATGTTAGGAAAATATTCGCCTACTGGGTAACACATTCATTCTTAGAGAATAATTCGCCGTGTTTGGAAAGTATTCGCCTACTGGGTTTCATATTTATTCTTAGAGAATATTTCGCCGTGTTCGGAAAATATTCGCCTTAGAAAATATTTCGCCGTGTTAATAAAATATTCGCCGTATGTTATGATAACATGTACACTTTAAACTAATTAAGTTACACATAGCAGCCCCACCCTGACCTTGATTCACATCTGTACAAAATGTGTTCTAACTTGACTCCTGAAAATTTTCTATTTCGTATTTTGAACAGATGATGTGTTGATGTACACAAAGTTGCACTTAGCAATACATACCTACCTACTTACCTACTGTGTATGTAAATTTAAGCATTCATATTTTTCAGATTAAACATATCATAATGGCCCGTTTTTATATCATGAGGGCATCACATAACTTACGACAGAGTGAGATTGGGGAACGGACATTTCATCTCGCGACACGTTATATCACGACATTTCATCTCGCGACATTTCGTCCCTGACACTTCATCTCAAAGTACGAAACTTCATCTCCTACTGTAATTTGATTGTGCTATAAAGTACGACTTTGATCTCCAGAGTGCGAAGTTTCGTCTCAAGGGTACGGCACTCCATCTCTTACTGCAACTTGATTTTCTGTAAAGTGTATCATTTGACCTCGAAAGTACGACATTTCATATCCAAGGCTACGACACTTCATCTCTGGGTATGGCACCTCTTATCAGGGAAAAACACTTGATATCAGGGTAGGTCACTTTATCTCAGACTGCGACATTTCATCTCAGGGTACGACACTTCATCTCAAAGTATGACACTTCATCTCAGGGTAAACAAAATATCTCAGACTGCGACACTTCATCTCAGGGTACGACACTTCATCTCTGGTTACGAAACTTAAAATCTCAGACTACGATATTTTATCTCTGGATACGACACTTCATCGTAGACTTTAATTCGCTGTGTTAGGAAAATATTCGCCTACTGGGTAACACATTTATTAATACAGAATATTTCGCCGTGTTAGGAAAATATTCGCCTATTGGGCAACACATTCATTCTTAAAGAAATTTTCGCCATGTTTGGAAAATATTCGCTTGCTGGGTATCAAATTTCTTTTTGGAATAAATTTCGCCGTGTTAGATAAAATATTGTCGTATGTTATGATTACAATATGTACACTCTAAGTTACACACATCAACATTCAACCCCACCCTCACCTTGATTCGCATCTGTACAAAATGTGTTCTAACTTGACTCCTGAAATTCTATTTCATATTTTGAACAGATGATGTATTAATGTACAGGAAGTTGCACTTAGCAATCCAGAGCTACTGTGTATTATGTAAATTTAAGCATCAATTATACTTTTCGGATTTAACAAAATGTCATGTTATGTCATTTTGGTTCGTTATAGCCTAACAGAGAGCCCGTTTTCATATGATCATAGGAGCATCACATAGTACGACGGAGCGAAGTTTAGTCGTCGAGTCGAGTCGTCGAGTCGTCGAGTCGAGTCGTCGAGTCGAGTCGTCGAGTCGAGTCGTCGAGTCGTCGAGTCGAGTCGTCGAGTCGTCGAGTCGTCGAGTCGTCGAGTCGTCGAGTCGAGAGTCGTCGAGTCGAGTCGTCGAGTCGAGTCGTCGAGTCGAGTCGTCGAGTCGTCGAGTCGTCGAGTCGTCGAGTCGAGTCGTCGAGTCGAGTCGTCGAGTCGAGTCGTCGAGTCGAGTCGAGTCGAGTCGAGTCGTCGAGTCGAGTCGTCGAGTCGAGTCGTCGAGTCGAGTCGTCGAGTCGAGTCGTCGAGTCGAGTCGTCGAGTCGAGTCGTCGAGTCGTCGAGTCGAGTCGAGTCGTCGAGTCGTCGAGTCGAGTCGTCGAGTCGAGTCGTCGAGTCGAGTCGTCGAGTCGAGTCGTCGAGTCGAGTCGTCGAGTCGAGTCGTCGAGTCGAGCCGTCGAGTCGAGTCGTCGAGTCGTCGAGTCGTCGAGTCGAGTCGTCGAGTCGAGTCGAGTCGAGTCGTCGAGTCGAGTCGTCGAGTCGTCGAGTCGTCGAGTCGAGTCGTCGAGTCGAGTCGTCGAGTCGTCGAGTCGAGTCGAGTCGTCGAGTCGTCGAGTCGAGTCGAGTCGTCGAGTCGAGTCGTCGAGTCGAGTCGTCGAGTCGTCGAGTCGTCGAGTCGAGTCGTCGAGTCGAGTCGTCGAGTCGTCGAGTCGAGTCGAGTCGAGTCGAGTCGAGTCGAGTCGAGTCGAGTCGAGTCGTCGAGTCGTCGAGTCGAGTCGTCGAGCCGAGTCGTCGAGTCGAGTCGTCGAGTCGAGTCGTCGAGTCGAGTCGTCGAGTCGAGTCGTCGAGTCGAGTCGTCGAGTCGAGTCGTCGAGTCGAGTCGTCGAGTCGAGTCGTCGAGTCGAGTCGTCGAGTCGAGTCGTCGAGTCGAGTCGTCGAGTCGAGTCGTCGAGTCGAGTCGTCGAGTCGAGTCGTCGAGTCGAGTCGAGCCGAGTCGAGTCGTCGAGTCGAGTCGTCGAGTCGAGTCGTCGAGTCGAGTCGTCGAGTCGAGTCGTCGAGTCGAGTCGTCGAGTCGAGTCGTCGAGTCGTCGAGTCGAGCCGAGTCGAGCGAGTCGTTGTGTCGTGTCGTGTCCGCCGTCGTGTCGTCGATGTCGTCGACGATCGAGAGCCAAGACAAAAGTCAACGACTCGTCGAGTTGAGTCGAGTCGGCCTACTTTGATACTGACCTACTCGGATACTGACTGATGACCGACGATTCGATGACTCGACCTGACGAATCGACTGACCTCGACGACGACTTCGATCTGACGACCTCCGACTCGACGACTCGACTCGACGACTCGACTCGACGACTCGACTCGATCACTGACCGACGACCGCCGACTCAGATGACTGACGACTCGACGATTCGACGAGACTCGACTCGACGAACGACTGACTCGACGACTGACTCGACGACTCAAACTTAGCCCGTCGTACTATGTGATGTTCTAGATCATGAAATCGGCCTTCTATATGAGTCTGAACCAAAAATATATATGATATTTTGTTAAATCCGAAAAGTATAATTGATGCTTTAAATTACATAATACACAGTAGCTCTTGGATTGCTATGCAATTTGTAATATTAATATTGATCATCTGTTCTAAAATATGAAATAGAATTGTGGAGTCAAGCTAGAAAACCACATTTTGCAACAGATGCGAATCATGCAGAGGTGGGGCCATGTGCAACTTAGAGAGGCAATATATTGCAATTCATAATATTATTAAATATTTTACCAATACAGAAAATTTATTCCAAAAAGAAATTTATATCATAAGAAGAATTATTTCCTTAAACATGAAGAAATTTTTTAAGAATGAACAAGCGCCCAATAGCGAATATTTTCCCTAAACATGGCGAATATATGTTAATAAATGGTGTCTAGTAGTTAATAATATTTTCCAACACAAAGGAAATTAAAGTTCACGATGTGAAGTGTCAAATCCAGAGATAAAACATCTAGTCTGAGATTTAAGTCAAAATCAGAGATGAAACAAAATCTGAGATGTTGAAGCAGTTCATATTTTGTTAACTCAGAGATAGAAGGTCATACTTTTGAGATGAAGTACCAGATGAAATGTCGCAGTCTGAGATAAAGTGACCCAATTCTTGATATCAAGTGTTTTTCCCCTGATAAGAGTAAAAAGCCATAACGAGACATGAAGTGTTGTAGCCTGATATGAAATGCCTGTACTGAGGTCAGCCAGACATTTTACAGAAAATCAAGTTGTGGTGAGATGAGTGCCAAAGTCTTTGAGACGAAACTGCACTTGAGAATGTCGTACTTTATAGCACACACCATAGTGATGAAAGTTTTTGTAATTGAGAGAAGTGTCAGAATGAAATGTCAGTGAGATGAAATGTCGTGATAGAATGTTTATGATGAAATGTCCGTCTCCCAATCTCAATTTCAGCATATCAAATATGTGATGCCCCCGATATAAAAAACAACATTATGATATGTTTAATCTGAAAATAGTGAATGCCAAATTCACATGCATTAGGGGCAGGTATTGCTAACTTGTGTACATCAACACATCATCCGTTCAAAATATGAAATAGAAAATTTTCAGAGTCCAGTTAGGTTCATATTTTGTATTAGAGGTGAATCAAGGTCAGGGTGGATGTTATGTAACTAGAATTTAGTTTAGTGTACATGTTTACTTCCATGAACATATATGAAATATTTTACAACATTTAAGAAATATTTAATATGAACATTTTCCATTTAAGAAATGTTTCATGAACAACAGAAACCCAGAACATCAAACACTATGAATTGCAAGCCACCCAGTAGAACATTTCCAATTATGAAATAGAGTTCATGAAGATTGCCTATAAGTCAGCTATCAATTTGTTATTGCGTGTAAGCTACAAACATGCGACACTTAAGTGAAATAATGCTAGTGTGGCTGCCCCTTAGCACTCTACATCTAGAAAGTTATTCCATAGGGTGGCCTGTAAGGAAGATCATCTAACAATGATCATTTTATAGTGGGCTAAATCTAAATACCTAGTGTATGTTATGTTCCAATCTGCAAATGTCATACCCTTAAAACAAATCTAAAGAGTCTGGGCTTTAAATTCGGTAAAGGTCACCTTTAAATCGTAAAGAACTAAAGCTGACCTCAGGAGCTACTTTAAATTTAAAGGTCACCTTTAAATCCTCTTTTACGTTGTAATTTGCCTTATGTTTGCGGAATACCTATTGAATATTGATAGATCCCTGCAGTTTCTGGTGCTTACCCATTTGAAGAACAATGCATGAATTGGGGAAATTATTTTTGAATTATCGAATGAAATTTAAATTTTAACAATCATTAAAGAATTGGCGGCTGCTGGTGTGCCGACTTCCCTCAGAAAACCTCCAGTATTCCGAGAGTCAGTAATTTGGCTTATTTGTAGACATATCGGCATAAACTATGTTTAGTAACACCAACAAATGAAATGGTATATCGGAATTCTGATATCAACTAAAATTCGATAGTTAGATTTTACAGCTTCGCCGAGAGCTTGATTCGTTTGATGCTTTCAGACTTAGATTTTTACAGCTTAGATTTTACAGTTAGATTTTAATTAAATTTAAAGGTCACCTTTAAATCCTCTTTTACGTTGTAATTTGCCTTATGTTTGCGGAATACCTATTGAATATTGATAGATCCCTGCAGTTTCTGGTGCTTACCCATTGAAGAACAATGCACATGAATTAGGGGAAATTACCCAACATTTAAGGTCGTCTTTAAACAAAATCCTGTGTGCAGGCATCTTCAGTCCAATACCTACCTCAGCTTTCAGGGCCTTCAAATTGCAAGAGCTTTTTCATAAAATTGATGGTAAAACAACACATCTTATTTCATCCATATTGATGGAATTGAATATCTACCATTGTTTTGTCATGGTTTTTGTCGCTCTTGGATTGAATCTAATAATTTGATCAACTCGGAAGCTCTTACCAGGCAGTGACATATGGAGGAGAATTTGTGTTCCAAAATCCTTTGGCCAAGTGTCATCTGGCGCCTACGTGATAACACTGCTGTAGGAGACTCTGCACTGAACATGTGGATCCTCTTCTATTGCCCCACTGCTGAACTGCAGACTCATACCCCTCGACAAGAACCCTGGAGTGCGCCCCATAGGAATCGGTGAAGTTCTCCCCAGAATCATGGAAAAGCTGTGGTCATGCTTCTCAAACTGGAGATCATCAACTCTGTGGGACCACTCCAGTTATCAGCTGGCCAGGAAGGTGGATGTGAAGCAGCCTGTCACGCCATGATTCCAACTGCCAGGGAGTCATTCTTGTCGACGCCTCAAATGCATTCAACAGCCTCAACCGGACCACAGCACTGTTGAATCTCCAGCACACATGCCCAGAATTGGCCACGTACGTCATCAACACGTACAGAATGCCAGCAAAACTGTTCCTCCCTGACGGAAGCCACATCCTGTCAAAAGGAAGGAACGACCCAAGGTGACAACTGTGCGTCAGGATTCTCCATCTCCACCCTCCAGCATCATCAAAGACCTGGCACTTATTGATGGGTGCAAGCAGATCTGGTATGCCGGCGATGGTGGTGCTGAGAGACGACTCACTGCTCTGAAAACATGGTGGGACAGACTGACACACATTGGACCCCCAGTTGGGTACTTTCCAAACGCTGGCAAAACGTGGCTGGTGGTCAAACTGGAGCACAAGGAGGAAGCCACCCGCCACTTTGAGGGAACAGGCATCAGAATAACAGACGATGCCTTAAGCATGGAAGATGCCATTGGAGGCCAGAGATACCTTGGAGCAGCCCTTGGATCGATGTCATTCATTGAGGAGTATGTAAGCTCCAAAGTGAAGATGTGGATAACAGAGGTTGAGGAGCTGTGCAAGATCGCCAGAGTCGAGCCCCAACTGGCATACTCCGCCTACACCACCGGCCTTTGCAAGAGGTGGACTTATGTAATGAGAACAATCCAAAACATAAGTCCCCTGTTTGAACCCCTGGAGGCAGCCATCCGCTCATGTTTCCTCCCAATACTGGTGGGAAACCATAGCTTCTCTGATGTTGACTGTGAGATCTACAGCCTTCCAACACACTTTGGAGGACTAGCCATCTTCAACCCAGTTGAAATGGCTACGCTAGAGTTCGAGAACTCCTCAATAGCAACACGCGCACTGCGTGAAATGATCCTCCAGCAGGTCTCAGTCACAAAAGAGGAATCAGCGCAGCTTGCTAAGTCTGTCAGAGAGGCGAAGCAAGCTGTCTCGAAGAAGAAGGACTCGTACTACCAACAACGAGTACAAGCCATCAAGGAGAAGTCTTCTGATGAAGTCTGCTGGAACCTGGACATCATCAGTCAGAGAGGAGAGCTTCATCCTGTGCTTACTGCCCTGCCTCTCGAAGAATTCCTGCTACACACACTATCAAAGCAGGAGTTCACGGACGCCGTCCTCCTACGGTACAGACACCCCATCAAAGGTTTGCCCCCAAAACCTGCAGCATGTTCGAAGCCCAACTCGATAGATCATGCACTGTCTTGCGCCAAAGGAGGCTTCACGGACTTGTGGCATAATCAGATAAGGGACATGGAAGCTAAGCTCATGGAGGAAGTCTGCAAAGATGTCAGAACGGAGCCTAAGCTGTCCCCTCTGACAGGTGAAAAATTTCACCTGAGGTCGACTAACGCCCAACCAGACGCAAGGCTGGACATCTCAGTCCTTCCAACTTTATGAATAAGTTCAAGTTCATCTCTGGAGGTAGTAGAGATGGTGCAAACTGTAACCTCTACACACCCAAATCTGCTCACCTAAAAAACTTTTACTATCTAGGAGCAAAAGCTTGGAATATCCTCCCATTAGACCTCAGGAATAAAAGTGATCCAAAATTCTTTGGGAAACTGTATAAGGCACTATTGTTAGATTCAATAGTCAATGATCCAAATTATGCAGTGAATATTGAATAATGCATTTGATCACTTGTATAAGCCAAGGTGATTCACCTCAGGATAAGTTTTCCTTGTAACTTTGGTATGGCAATTAACTATGTGTTTTGTGTTATTATAACACATAATTTTTGTTGATTTCTCTCAAACAATATTCTTGAAACCATTGGCCATCCCTGGATGCTGTAAATTTCACCTGCATAGTTTGTTCTGACTTTTTATGATAACAGTGTTATGTTATTTTTAAATGTTCATTTACCAACTGTTATTAAGAAACATTTTAAATTTATTCAATTTATTTTACTTGGGCAAGTTATGCAGTCTGACCTCAGCACGTCATAAAAATGCAACCTTATTTTTGTAAATATGTTCTTTATTTAAATTTTCATACATCTTAATTTAAATGGTATGTACTAGTTTTAAAGAGTACACTTTTAGTTACATTTATTCAAATTTGTTTCCAATATAATTAACCATATAACTATAATTAGTCCTTAGTGGGTGACTCTATTAACAGTTTTCATAATTAATGAAACAATGTTATTTTAATGAAACAATGTTATTTATATTTTACAGCAGACTTGACCATGCGTTGGCATGAATTTATTAAAACCAATAGAATGATTTATTTTTAAAACTATTACTTAGACTACTACTTGACTTGATGTCTGCCCTCTGCACATGGAATTGGCCTCTTTTTATATGGGAAGAAGGATATTTTTAGAATGAGTGCTGTAAAAAATTGATATTATTATTATTATTATTATTATCATTATTATATGGAACACCATGGAGAAGACCTTCTTTGATGTCCGGGTGTTTCATTACGGGAATGCCTCCAACAGCAGCCCCATCGACACGGTGTTCCACAAGCACGAGCAAGAGAAGAAGAGGGTGTACAACGACAGGGTCATCCACGTCGAGAAAGCCACCTTCACACCACTCATGTTCTCAACCAGCAGGGCAATGGGGAAGGAAGCCACCACACTGCACAAGAGACTTGTTTCACTCATTTCACAAAAAAGGGGGACACCCCTATAGTGAAACGATGTCTCATGTGCGCAGGAAACTTCGCTTCTCAATCCTGAGGACTACTCTGGCTGCCATCAGAGGATACCGAGGAAAACCCACTGATTGGAGTGATGACATCAACAGTGACATTAATATTATACCACACGAGGGACAATTTTACTAATAGCTTATACTTATATGAACTGTGATATCCCCTTGATATGTTGATGCCAAACTTGAATTTATGCAGCTTATGTGCGCCTTTTTAGATTCCAATCAAGTTTTTTGGGACACCTTTTATTATATAAATGTTTGAAATGATTATTGTATAGAGGCTTTGCCTCACATTTGAAGGCATCCGCGGATGACCGTTTTTATTTCAAAAATTGAATTGAATAAAAATTTTACAGCACACTGACATCATATATACTCTTAATAATTGAGATGAAGAAGTAACTTGGTTGTGCTGAAGGAGTGCCTTATCCGATCGATAAGACTGTTAAAAAGGCCACCCACTATGGAAATATCAATAATATATCGATTCATAATCATTTCAGTCATTATTAAAGCATGCCAGCATAGTCCAATAGGGCCTAATGTCAACTTTGGGATGTTACGTCCACTTTGGAATTTCGGCTGTCCCATGGCCATGTTGTCAGGCGTTGCCGCGCCTGACGACGTCAGACAATAGAGAAGAGGCAAAATAAGGCTCCACCATAATGGTAATAGTCGATGCGCGTCGTAACTAATTATCGCGCGCGCTGAAAATATCCCGCGCATTGGATTCAGCGTGGATGGTTTACATAACATGAATTGCATCGCGGCTGCACGATATGTCATTATGCAGTAAAAAGAGCCGGTGCTCACGAGCAGCAAGCATAATCAAACGGGGTACAAGGAGCCGGTGCTCACAGATTCACAAGCAATTAGCTAAATCAAATGGAGTAGATAGAGCCGGGCCCAAAGAGTCACAAGCAGCAAGCATTATCAAATGGGGCAGATAGAGCCGGGCCCACAGGCCAGAGTCACCTGCAGCAAGCACTATCAAATGGAGTAGATAGAGCCGGGCACACAGAGTCTCCTGCAACAAGTATAATCAAATGGAGTAGATAGAGCCGGGCCCACAGGCCAGAGTCACCTGCAGCAAGCATAATCAAATGGATTAGATAGAGCCGGGCACACAGAGTCTCCTGCAGCAAGCATAATCAAATGGAGTAGATAGAGCCGGGCACACAGAGTCCTGCAGCAAGCATAATCAAATGGGGTAGATACTAGATAGAGCCGGGCACACAGAGCCACCTGCAACAAGCAAAATCAAATGGAGTAGAAAATCAAATAGACAGAGCCGGGCACACAGAGTCCTGCAGCAAGCATAATCAAATGGAGTAAATAGAGCTGGGTCCGAAGAGTCACAAGCAGCAAGCATAATTAAATGGACTAGACAGAGCCGGGCACACAGAGTCACCTGCAGCAACTGCAAGCATAATTAAATGGGGTTCATAGAGTCGGGCACACAGAGTCACCTGCAGCAAGCATAATCAAATGGGGTAGATAGAGCCGGGCCCACAGAGTCTCCTGCAGCAAGCATAATCACATGGAGTAGATAGAGCCGGGCACACAGAGTCTCCTGCAACAAGCATAATCAAATGGGGTAGATAAAGCCGGGCACACGGAGTCTCCTGCAGCAAGCATAATCAAATGGAGTAGATAAAGCCGGGCACACGGAGTCTCCTGCAGCAAGCATAATCAAATGAGGTAGATAGAGCCGGGCACACAGAATCAGTCCTGCAGCAAAGCATAATCAAATGGGGTAGATACGACTGATAGAGAGCCGGGCACACAGAGTCACCTGCAACAAGCAAAATCAAATGGAGTAGATAGAGCCGGGCACACAGAGTCCTGCAGCAAGCAAGCATAATCAAATGGAGTAAGCATAATCAAATGGAGTAGATAGAGCCGGGCCCACAGAGTCACTTCGCAGCAAGCATAATCAAATGGATTAGATAGAGCCGGGCACACAGAGTCTCCTGCAGCAAGCATAATTAAATGGACTAGATAGAGCCGGGCACACAGAGCCTCCCGCAGACAAGCATAATCAAATGGGGTTCATAGAGTCGGGCACACAGAGTCACCTGCAGCAAGCATAATCAAATGGGGTAGATAGAGCCGGGCGCACAGAGTCTCCTGCAGCAAGCATAATCAAATGGAGTAGATAGAGCCGGGCACACAGAGTCACCTGCAGCAAGCATAATCAAATGGGAGTATAAATAGAGCCGGGCCCACAGAGTCACCAAGCAGCAAGCATAATCAAATGGGGCAGATAATCAAATGGGGCCGATAGAGCCGGGCACACAGAGTCACCTGCAGCAAGCACTCATCAAATGGAGTAGATAGAGCCGGGCACACAGAGTCTCCCGCAACAAGTATAATCAAATGGAGTAGATAGAGCCGGGCCCACAGAGTCACCTGCAGCAAGCATAATCGAAATGGATTAGATAGAGCCGGGCACACAGAGTCTCCTGCAGCAAGCATAATCAAATGGAGTAGATAGAGCCGGGCACACAGAGTCTCCTGCAGCAAGCATAATCAAATGGAGTAGATAGAGCCGGGCACACAGATTCTCCTGCAGCATTAAGCATAATCAAATGGGGTTCATAGAGTCGGGCACACAGAGTCACCTGCAGCAAGCATAATCAAATGGGGTAGATAGAGCCGGGTGCACAGATTCTCCTGCAGCAAGCATAATCAAATGGAGTAGATAGAGCCGGGCACACAGAGTCACCTGCAGCAAGCATAATCAAATGGAGTAGATAGAGCCGGGCCCACAGAGTCACCTGCAGCAAGCATAATCAAATGGGGTAGATAGAGCCGGCAACAGAGTCCCCTGCAGCAAGCATAATCAAATGGGGCAGATAGAGCCGGGCCCACAGAGTCACCTGCAGCAAGCATAATCAAATGGAGTAGATAGAGCCGGGCCCACAGGAGTAGATAGAGCCGGGCCCAGAGTCACCTGCAGCAAGCATAATGAAATGGATTAGATAGAGCCGGGCACACAGAGACTCCTGCGGCAAGCATAATCAAATGGAGTAGATAGAGCCGGGCACACAGAGTCCTGCAGCAAGCATAATCAAATTGGGTAGATACTAGATAGAGCCGGGCACACAGATTCTCCTGCAGCATTAAGCATAATCAAATGGGGTTCATAGAGTCGGGCACACAGAGTCACCTGCAGCAAGCATAATCAAATGGGGTAGATAGAGCCGGGCCCACAGAGTCACCCTGGCAGCAAGCATAATCAAATGGAGTAGATAGAGCCGGGCACACAGAGTCACAGAGTCACCTGCAGCAAGCATAATCAAATGGAGTAAATAGAGCCGGGCCCACAGAGTCACCTGCAGCAAGCATAATCAAATGGGGTAGATAGAGCCGGGCCCACAGAGTCACCTGCAGCAAGCATAATCAAATGGAGTAGATAGAGCCGGGCCCACAGAGTCAGCCTGCAATCAAATGGAGTATAATCAAATGGGGCGTGATAGAGCCGGGCCCACAGGCCAGAGTCACCTGCAGCAAGCATAATGAAATGGATTAGATAGAGCCGGGCACACAGAGTCACCTGCAGCAAGCATAATCAAATGGGGTAGATAGAGCCGGGCCCACAGAGTCACCTGCAGCAAGCATAATCAAATGGAGTAGATAGAGCCGGGCACACAGAGTCTCCTGCAGCAAGCATAATCAAATGGAGTAGACAGAGCCGGGCCCACAGATTCTCCTGCAGCAAGCATAATCAAATGGAGTAGACAGAGCCGGGCCCAGAGTTTCCTGCAGCAAGCATAATCAAATGGAGTAGATAGAGTCGGGCACACTGAGTCACCTGCAGCAAGCATAATCAAATGGAGTAGATAGAGCCGGGCACACAGAGTCACCTGCAGCAAGCATAATCAAATGGAGTAGATAGAGCCGGGCACACAGAGCCACCTGCAACAAGCAAAATCAAATGGAGTAGACAGAGCCGGGCACACAGAGTCCTGCAGCAAGCATAATCAAATGGAGTAGATAGAGCCGGGCCCACAGAGTCACTTGCAGCAAGCATAATCAAATGGAGTAAATAGAGCTGGGCCCACAGAGTCACCTGCAGCAAGCATTATCAAATGGAGTAGACAGAGCCGGGCACACAGAGTCTCCTGCAGCAAGCATTAAGCACATAATCAAATGGGGTATATAGAGTCGGGCACACAGAGTCACCTGCAGCAAGCATAATCAAATGGGGTAGATAGAGCCGGGCAGCACAGAGTCTCCTGCAGCAAGCATAATCAAATGGAGTAGATAGAGCCGGGCACACAGAGTCACCTGCAGCAAGCATAATCAAATGGAGTAAATAGAGCCGGCCCACAGAGTCACCTGCAGCAAGCATAATCAAATGGGGTAGATAGAGCCGGGCCACAGAGTCACCGCAGCAAGCACTATCAAATGGAGTAGATAGAGCCGGGCACAATAGAGTCTCCCGCAACAAGTATAATCAAATGGAGTAGATAGAGCCGGGCCCACAGAGTCACCTGCAGCAAGCATAATGAAATGGATTAGATAGAGCCGGGCACACAGAGCTCCCGCGGCAAGCATAATCAAATGGAGTAGATAGAGCCGGGCACACAGAGTCACCTGCAGCAAGCATAATCAAATTGTAGATAGATAGAGCCGGGCCCACAGAGCCACCTGCAAGCAAGCAAAATCAAATGGAGTAGATAGAGCCGGGCACACAGAGTTTCCTGCAGCAAGCATAATCAAATGGAGTAGATAGAGCCGGGTCCACAGAGTCACATGCAGCAAGCATAATCAAATGGAGTAGATAGAGCCGGGCACACAAAGTCTCCTACAGCAAGCATAATCAAATGGGGTCTAGATAGAGTCGGGCACACAGAGTCTCCTGCAGCAAGCATAATCAAATGGGGTAGATAGAGCCGGGCACACCAGAGTCTCCTGCAGCAAGCATAATCAAATGGAGTAGATAGAGCCGGGCACACGGAGTCTCCCGCGGCAAGCATAATCAAATGAGGCAGATAGAGTCAAGGGCCATAGAGCCGGGCACACAGAGTCCCTGCAGCAAGCATAATCAAATGGGGTAGATGGAGCCGGGCCCACAGAGTCTAGATAATCAAATGGAGTAGATAGAGCCGGGCACACAGAGCCACCTGCAACAAGCAAAATCAAATGGAGTAGATAGAGCCGGGCACACAGAGTCACCTGCAGCAAGCATAATCAAATGGAGTAGATAGAGCCGGGCCCACAGAGTCACTTCTGCAGCAAGCATAATCAAATGGAGTAATGATAGAGCCCGGGCACACAGAGTCACCTGCAGCAAGCATAATTAAATGGACTAGACAGAGCCGGGCACACAGATTATCCTGCAGCACAAGCATAATCAAATGGGGTACATAGAGTCGGGCACACAGAGTCACCTGCAGCAAGCATAATCAAATGGAGTAAATAGAGCCGGGCTCACAGAGTCACCTGCAGCAAGCATAATCAAATGGAGTAGATAGAGCCGGGCCCACAGAGTCTCCTGCAGCAAGCATAATCAAATGGAGTAGATAGAGCCGGGCCCACAGAGTCACTTGCAGCAAGCAAGCATAATCAAATGGAGTAGATAGAGCCGGGCCCACAGAGTCTCCTGCAGCAAGCATAATCAAATGGGGTAGATAGAGCCGGGCCCACAGAGTCTCCTGCAGCAAGCATAATCAAATGGAGTAGATAGAGCCGGGCCCACAGAGTCACCTGCAGCAAGCATAATCAAATGGGGTAGATAGAGCCGGGCCCACAGATTCCTCCCCTGCAGCAAGCATAATCAAATGGGGTAGATAGAGCCAGGCCCACAGAGTCACCTGCAGCAAGCATAATCAAATGGAGTAAATAGAGCCGGGCCCACAGAGTCACAAGCAGCAAGCATAATTAAATGGACTAGACAGAGCCGGGCACACAGAGTCACCTGCAGCAAGCATAATCAAATGGAGTAGATAGAGCCGGGCCCACAGAGTCACCTGCAGCAAGCATAATCAAATGGGGTAGATATAGATAGAGCCGGGCCCACAGAGATTCCTGCAGCAAGCATAATCAAATGGAGTAGATAGAGCCGGGGCCAACAGAGTCTCCTGCAGCAAGCATAATCAATGGGGTACAGATAGAGCCGGCAGCCCATAATCAAATGAGTCTCCCTGCAGCAAGCATAATCAAATGGGGCAGACAGAGCCGGGCCCACAGAGTCTCCTGCAGCAAGCATAATCAAATGGAGTAGATAGAGCCGGGCCCACAGAGTCTCCTGCAGCAAGCATAATCAAATGGAGTAGATAGAGCCGGGCCCACAGAGTCTCCTGCAGCAAGCATAATCAAATGGAGTAGATAGAGAGCCGGGCCCACAGAGTCTCCTGCAGCAAGCATAATTAAATGGAGTAGATAGAGCCGGGCCCACAGAGTCTCCTGCAGCAAGCATAATTAAATGGAGTAGATACTAGATAGAGCCGGGCCCACAGAGTCTCCTGCAGCAAGCATAATTAAATGGAGTAGATAGAGCCGGGCCCACAGAGTCTCCTGCAGCAAGCATAATTAAATGGAGTAGATAGAGCCGGGCCCACAGAGTCTCCTGCAGCAAGCATAATTAAATGGAGTAGATAGAGCCGGGCCCACAGAGTCAACTGCAGCAAGCATAATCAAATGGAGTAGATAGAGCCAGGCCCACAGAGTCAACTACAGCAAGCATAATCAAATGGAGTAGATAGAGCCGGGCACACAGAGTCAACTACAGCAAGCATAATCAAATGGAGTAGATAGAGCCGGGCACACAGAGTCACCTGCAGCAAGCATAATTAAATGGAGTAGATAGAGCCGGGCCCACAGAGTCTCCTACAGCAAGCATAATTAAATGGAGTAGACAGAGCCGGGCCCACAGAGTCAACTGCAGCAAGCATAATCAAATGGAGTAGATAGAGCCAGGCCCACAGAGTCAACTACAGCAAGCATAATCAAATGGAGTAGATAGAGCCGGGCACACAGAGTCTCCTGCAGCAAGCATATAATAAAATGGAGTAGATATAGCCGGGCCCACAGAGTCACATCTCACAAGCAAATATCAATTAGCATAATCAAAACTGTTAGAAAAGTAGAAAGAGCCGATGGCCACACAAAAACAAATAATTTAATGAAGTAATGAGTAGCAACGAACTGCGTAAAAACATCAACTGTTTATGGAAAGCCGGACACATTCCTCACTCTAGTGCTCAGCAGATAGTTTATTCCATATATGGGTATCACCTGACAATTATTTCAAGGAACGCCTGTTAAACCTGACCTACGTCATCACTTTATCCAACGCGATTTGAGGATCTCAAAATATGGTCATCTCTGCTAGAGTGACTTCACCTAGAGCGCGGCGTACGACGCGCGCACTCAAACAATTAATGCCCAAATATGGTTGAATCACTTAATAGGGGCGTAAAATATGCGCCCCGAGCTGAGGAGAGCGAATCTTACTATTGTTGTGTGGCCCTGTTTGTGACTTTCTTAGGTGAATTCTTCGTCGAGTTAAAGCAAATAAAGGTTTTTGTCTTGCTAAACACGTATATCCCTGTGTGGCTCGCGCGGCGCGCTTCCCCAGGGAAGCGCGCGGCGCGTACACACCTATGCGGGCTTAGGAAGTTTTTGTCAATAGTAAAACTTAATATTCTATATTTTAAAACAATAAAACATTGACTTTTCTAATTTAACTTTCAAATTTATCTATTCCATCATCAGACAAAGCAAATAATTGTAGGAAATATACAATAATCACATGATTTTCGAGATCTCCTGATTTCCCCTTATTTCAATAACCTTCTACTTCTAGTGTAGTATATGGTATCATTTTGATTTATTTAAACATTATTAACTCATTATTTATTTAAACATTATTAACAATTATTCCCTATGATATAGCTTGAGTGATTAGATCCACTAGAAGTCTTGGGAGTCTTTTAAGTTTTAATTTGTTGACGTCATGTTTTTTTAATTTTTGTAATTTCGCATTGCATTATATTACCGTGGATTGAAGATCAAAATGCTGGTCAGGGCGTAAAAAAGATAAACAAATATCTATCTACCCGATAGGGGATCGTTCACATATTACGTAATCACTTGGCCATTTTCAACCCCCTCCTCCCCTCATAATCAAACGTAATCAAAACCCAACCCCTCTAGAGGAGGAGAATATTACGTAATCATGGCTTAACCCCCCACCTTTTTGAGTAGAAAATGAAGAAAATGACAGTGTAAATACTTTAAAATTGATTATGTTTCAACTTTGGAAAAAGTTTTATGAAAATATTGAGGTGTTTTAAAAATGGTGCTGAAAATGGTGCTTTTGAGTTGGTTTTCTCAAAATTTTGCTAAAAATACCGAGAATTTCAAATTTGTGGCAAAAAATGTCAAAAATTGTGTCAAAATTTGTAAATTTTGATTACGTACGCGTAATCAACCACCAAACCCCTCCCCCTCCCCGTAATCAAACGTAATCATTTGAAAACGTCCCCTCTCCCCCTAGGTGATTACATTTACGTAATATGTGAACGATCCCATATCACTACAAGTACAGTGTGATGAGGCCCATCTGATCTTTACTTACTCAACTCATGGCTCATGCACAATTTCGTCACTGTTACTAATTTTGATTGACAGACGTTGTCTGATAAGGATCCCCTTAGATGAGTAAGTCTGACAATAATACAATATTCTGTTGATCTGTTCGATAATTTTCAATTAACAGAATCAAATTACTGTTGGGGTCCTGGTTCCTCCTGAAGGCGCGCTCTGAGACCTTCGAGGACTGTTGAACACTGCGCGGCACAAGGGACACGTGGACTCCATGCCGCTGGTGCTGAACCACTTGTAAAGACATGCGCTGTGGAAGCTCTTCTTGCAGGTTCTGCAGGTCGGCTTAGGCAGCACCTTCTTCTTCCCTTGTACCTGGAAGGGAGAGGAATCGTTTATACCCCATTTTTGTATTAACACAAGAAGTAATAAAAAAATCCGTTTTACAAAATCCGTTTTACAAAATCCGTTTTACAAACAGCCACAGAAAGAGAGCGTGAATCAAAACGAAACACAGGGGGTTTTTTTGTTT